>OZ026621.1:21217236-21817236 GCA_964020975.1 Hermodice carunculata
ACGGCCTTCTGCATGATCTTTGCTCACTCTGCCAGTGAATGCTACTCACTGTTGCCTTTGATAGCATTCTTTTCAAATAAGGAAAGGCTCCCCTGAATAAGTAAGCGGAAAAAGTAGCCCCTGCCAGATTTCGAAACATGGGTCATATACTGAATATCATAACAAGTTTACGGACAAAAAGCCCTTCTCGTTACTTTTTACTAAAGCTCTAAATGATGAGCTTAAAGTAACATATAGAAGTGCGAATAGCGGATTGTGGTGATTGAAAAATAAACAAAAGAGACATTATGAAAAAATATAATGTTGTTTTTTTGTTTTCAGTATGTCCGTGTCGATTCAGCAATAGACCCTAGCGAATTGTGGGAAGTTCTTCACAAATGTTGGAAAATCAAACCACCAAAACTGCTCATCTCAGTCACAGGCGGAGCAAAAGATTTTTTCGTGAATCCCCGGTTGCTGAACATTTTCAAGCGAGGTCTTATCAAGGCTGCAACAAGTACAGGTTTGCTGCGATAATATGTATTCTTTTCCGATGACAAGGCATTGTTTTTATCACGTTCATAGCATAAGGCCATGACATTTCCACATTTATCTCATTAGAATGGTGAAGCTCTTTGATAACGTAACTATGAAAGTAGCATTTGTTTGCTTGAGTTTCATGTTATTTGTTAATTGTTTGTCTCTATATTTAGTAATATATTGATTGATTTATTTGTCTATTCATTTATTCATTTTATTATTTCCAGAACAAAACTCAAAGATAAGGAAGTGATGTTGGTTTATAATTTCAGGAGCGTGGATAGTGACTGGGGGTACTAATGTTGGAGTGATGAAATATGTAGGGGAGGCCGTGAGAGAACATGCGATTACAAGAGCTCCAAAACAAGAAGAAGTAGTGGCAATTGGTATTGCAACCTGGGGCATAATCAACAACAAAGAGTGTCTTCTAAAGCATGATGTACGTAAGCACACAAATACACGCAGTGCAGGATATGCCATATGCTATGTAACTCTTTCAGTGCCACAATTTGGATTGAGTCACCGGTCTTCTCCCCTCGTGCTTGGGCCGCATTGTGCCCACAGCGCACCCAAAACTGTTGACCTGGACCATTATTTTCTCTGAAACTATAGGCATGGTGGTGCTTGAATGAAAGGTCCTTTCATAAGCAACACGATCGCAGTATCCTTACGGGGACTGGCTGAAAAGTTTGATAATTTTCATTTATTTCTCTATATACTCCCCTTCCAGGGTTACACACTTTTGCAGCGATGCTGCAAGGCCTGGATGCCGGTCAAGAACAAATTTTCTCCAGCCACCCAAAAAGTCATTCACAGCGGAAATGACGTCATAATAACTAGGAAATGGCGACCGGATAGTTTCTTTTTCATTTTGGGATACAGGTGGAAGTTTGACGGGGCTAAACTGGGTGAATAAGGGGTGGTGGTGGTGGTGGTGGTGGTGGTCAATGAGTCCAAAGCCACAATCATGGAACGCTGACATGGCAACCGCCGATTTGTCAACAGGAGCATGGTCTTTGTGGAACAGCACTCTTTTAGTGATGATTCTCCGTCGCTTTGCTTTGATAGCTTCTCGCAACTGTCTCAGTAGGTCAGGATAACATCTTCCATTGATAATCTGGCCTTTTCAAGATAGTCAATCAGCAGAATATCCTTTCAATCCCGAAGACTGAAGCCATCACCTTTCCAGAAGAAGGAACCGACTTGGCTTTTGGGGGGTGGGGCGTGGGGATGGGGGGTGGGGGTGGTGGGGTGGTGATTTCAGATGCTTCCATTCTTTAGACTGATTTTTTTTTTCTGGTTCAAAGAAATGAATCCATGTCTCATTCATGGTTACACATCGGTCCAAAAATGACCAGCATCTGCCTCAAAACGGTACAAATTGTCACGGGACGCCAGAAATCTGACACGTTTCTTATCCACTGTCAAGAGCTTTGGCACCCATCTTGCAGAAACTTTTGTCATTCCCAACTCCTTGGTGATAATGTACTCAATCCTCCCATAAGAGATGCTCACAACAATGGCAACATGTCGAGTGGTCAATCGTCGATCAGCCATCCCCATGTCATACATCCAGGTAATGTTTTCGGGAGTGGTTGCTGTTGGAGGCCTTCCTGTACGCGCGTCATTTTCAAGGCTCTCTTTGCCACGCTTGAATTCTGCAGCCTACTTCTTATCAGTGGAAAAGAAAGGGGCATTACCCCCTGAGGTGGAGACCATGTCGGCATATATCTGTGTTGGAATTAGCCCTTTCAGTTGCAGGTACTTTATGACTGTTCTATTGATAGTTTTGTCCATTTCTTGTGATTTCAATGAGTAGGTTCACAAGATGGTCTGGTACAAAGACTCTAATCACAATACAGTTCGTATGTCATTGATTCAGGAAACGATTGTACTTGCTTCAATCTGATTGAGATATCCCACTTAGGCTTAGATCTTTTCAGCCAGCCCTCATACTTTGAGAGCATTTCGTCTTAAGTAGTTCGACTTAAGTCGCAGTTGGCACTGAAAGAGTCCATTTTGAAAGGTCATCAGTCCTCGTGTATCTGTACCGCAGGAGGGCAAAACAGGGCATGCTGTGCATCATTAGTTTTATGTTATAAATAATTCATAATAAAGTATTAAATGTATTAAGTCTCCCACTAAGGGAGAGGTATTGAAGATTGTTTTTAAGGTTACTTGTCGCAACTCTAAATACTTTTTTTGAGCTTGGTGGAACCTATGAACCGCTAATCCGCCATTAATTTTTTCTTTTCTTTCTTTCTTTCTTTCTTTCTTTCTTTCTTTCTTTCTTTCTTTCTTTCTTTCTTTCTTTCTTTCTTTCTTTCTTTCTTTCTTTCTTTCTTTCTTTCTTTCTTTCTTTCTTTCTGATTATGTACTGAACTTTAACTCCTGGCCTATGTTTTTTTTCACTTAACACAGTGCTTCCTGTCAAATGTTTCCAGATTACTCGCTAAATTTTAACTGCTATGGCCAAAGGACCACATAAAAATATTTTGAGGCCAGGAAAACCTATTATTTGTCGTGTTTTTATATCAAAGTCGGATTAAAGCTGGCGAAAATACTTTAGTATTAATATGTGGCCAAATGGCTCATGCAAAAGATTTATAACGTTTTTATCTATTTCGTCTTTGTAACATATTGTTAACAAAACATGCAGCTGTGGAACTTAATGGTGCAGTATATGACCAACATCTTGATATGCTCTGTCTGTCTGTATGCAGGGAACCGGATCTTTCCCTGCCATCTACAGCCCGGAGAATTATAACGAACGTTCCATTGATTGCCCGATTGACCACAATCACACACATTTTATATTCGTTGATAATCACACGGAGGGTCGATATGGTGTGGAAATCGACGTTCGCGCATCTCTTGTAGAATACATATCAAAGCTGGAAATACTGGAAACAAAAGACAACAATAACCAATGTACGTTTAAACAGGGACGTGTTATAACACGTCCCTGGTTTGAATGACACATTTTGTGATGTGTGCAATAATGTCAAAGGCAACTGCATGATTACTGTAAACTACCTTCAGCCAAGTAAACTATGTCTGGTACGGATCGAATACGTCACTTTCAGTCCCCTTTCCGATACTGAGTTGATACATTCGCCGTAAGGCCATTTAATTATGTAGGCTGGGGCTATCTTTATTGACCACCAATTTCCAGGTAGCGATAGGTCTACCAGGGAAAGAAACTCATCAGGCCTAAGTAACCACCTGTCAAAGCTTTGGATTATCACTAACGCGAGCTGCACATCAAAACATGATTTCAAATTTCTTGAACAGCGTTGCCTAATGAACGTGGTATGCGCAGCAAAACATCATTAAAATGAAAATTTTAAACAAAAATTTTATTGGATAACTTTATTTTGAAGATCTTTGTATTGATAATTTCAAGAATGCGCATCGCGGACCAAACTGCTATGTTACGAGTGTTACTTTAACAATTATATTTTCCAACCCAACATGGAAAAGTGTATTTCTTAGAAGCACCCGGTAAAATATTGAACCGTTTTTGTTTCACTTTTCTTCAACATTTTATCTGTCTAAGTAAAAGTACAACTCATGATAACGCAAAATAACATTTCGATTCAATTTAGCTTTCACATTGAGGCACTACAAACTACTACAAAGAGTATATAACGTATAAAGTTTGTCACTGTATGTTAATGCTACAGGTGAGCATGTTCCAGTCGTGTTGCTGGTCTTACAAGGTGGTCCGAATACCCTGAAAACCGTGGCTACAGCTGTTGAGAAGGGAATACCTGTTGTTATCGCAGAGGGTTCCGGGAAAGCGGCAGACTTCATTGCAGGTGTTATTAAGCAAACTGAGTCAGAGTGAGTGGTATCTTTAAAATGGTGAACATTATCTTACGTTGTCTTTGTTGTCACACATAATTCGATCATTAAAAATTTGGAAAGATGTGAATTGGCGAATCATTGTACATTATTGTTTCATAATATGTGCACAGAAATCGATTATGCTTCCCAAACTAACTGTTTAAGACAGCCGCTGTGATGACTATACCCTTGATGAGTGTACAAGTTTCAACCTGAGTTATTTTCCAAGTTTATCAGAATCTTAATTGCGTCACTTATTGTATGCCGCATCTAAATTATCGACAAAGAGGGGGACATGCCCGGTAGCAATTTCTTGGCCCCTGTGCATTATATGCCCTCCTGACGCAATCAGTGAATATTGCGTCCGCTCGGACTTGTATATTAGCAATTAAACACACAGGAAGTATTTTGATACAGATCCACAGTGAGTCTAAAGGCTTATCCTTGCATTCCCGAAAGACATTTTCACCTTCTTAAACTCGTCAAAAGTATCGGCTCCTGTTTTGCAGGTGCATGGCTACTTTTTATGTAGTGGTCTCCAAAAGTATGAATATTGATTTTCTTATGATTATAAACTCCAAAGGAAATGCCTAAATAATAATAATAATAATAATAATAATAATAATAATAATAATAATAATAATAATAATAATAATAATAATAATAATAATAATAATAATAATAATAATAACATTATTATTATTATTATTATTATTATTATTATTATTATTATTATTATTATTATTATTATTATTATTATTATTATTATTATTATTATTATTATTATTATTATTATCTGTGCATGACCTGTCTAGGATCAAAGTCACACATGGTTGGTCAGTTCACTCGTTGTCTTCATTACGCAATAATGCATAGACTGGGGTGAGGCCAGCCTTGTGAATCTGCCAACAGGGCAGGATTGACGAAAGTCAAATCAGAATGGCAGCGAGGGGCATTTTCCTCTCTGTTTCACAACAACACACTAGTAACAATCTTCGGGACAAGGTTTTACATGCTTATATTTACTGAGGATAAAATCATTGATTAATTGGCAAATGTGACAGAAGTTTTTTTTAAGGTGATCCATACATATGGAGGCCAGTATATTTTATTTAACATGTATTTGTCATTATTTATTCTGACCACTGACCACTCCATTCATCAGGTTTATGTATCCAATTTAATTTGTATTTGTTAAAGCACCGACATATCAACAGACGAAAATGCAATACGCAGGGATGCCCAAAGAATGCTGGGTATAAACAAACAAAACGTTCTGGACGATGCTGTAGAATCCATGAAGCATGTCTTACAACATAGATCACTGGTATGTAAAAATGCTGTTGTAACTAGAGTTAATTTTGAAATTTGCAGTTGCTGTATTTTGTTTCAACTAAATGGCTTATTCGAAAAGTTGACTATTTCAGTTTCAAATTCTGAATGAATGATTTAGGTAAAAGATCGCCATTTTTGCGGGTATAGCTTCGATATGACAAATATATAAATATGTACAGAATTTTTCCTTTTTTATCTTGTCTTCGTATTGCTCTCTCTCTCTCTCTCTCTCTCTCTCTCTCTCTCACACACACACACACACACACTCACAAGGGAGAGACCCCTTTGTCACTCAGAATCTTATCCTCTGTCTGTAAAACTGGTTTAGAATCGTCAATATGGAGCAAAATTCATTATTATTTAACGCATTTAAATGTAATGTTGACTTATCTCATGCAAATCAAGCAGCCTGGTTAAATTCTGTTAAAGATACATTCAATTTGCTCGGGCTGCAGGAAGTTTGGGATAACCAAGAAGATTTTTTGATGAATTTCCATCTAATTTTTTCCGCAATAAAACAGAAAGCAAATTTCGAAATCAGTGGAAAAATGAAATGTTGAATCAAAATAACGAATCTAAATTGAAAACGTATACATCTTTCAAGACAGAACTTAAATTTGAACATTATTTAGATGTTTTAAAAAATTTCGAAACAAGGAGTAATATGACTAAATTACGCATTAGTGCACATAACTTACATATCGAAACAGGAAGACATTAGCATCCTACCAAAGTTCGTGTTAGCCAGAGAATTTCTGACACTTGCCAGGAACTTGATAATAAATTTCATTTTGTTATGACATGCACCAAATTTCAAAATCCAAAACAAAATCTGCTTAATGGGCAACGCGAAAAGCTCTAAAAGATTATGAAAAACTAATCGCCCAAAATGTTAAGAAAAATCCAAAATTATTTTGGAAATACGTCAAATCTAAAGCCAAAACTAAGGAGAATATCCCTGACCTTGTGTCTGAACAGTCAAAAATTGCTAGCACCGATCATGATAAAGCTGAAATTTTGAATGAATTTTTCAGTAGTGTCTTTACAGAAGAGGATACACAAAATATTCCTACAGTAAACAAGAAAGTAGTAACTCAAGAGTTGCAAGACATCAAAATTGATGTAGATGACATATATAATAGACTCAAAAATTTAAAAGTAAACACCTCGGCGGGCCCGGACAACATCCATCCAAAAATATTGAAAGAACTTTCAACAGTGCTGAAACATCCAATTCAACTAATTTTTCAACAGGCAATCAATGAAAGTAAAATTCCAAAAGACTGGAAACTTGCCAACATCACTGCAATTCACAAAAAGGGTTCCAAACAACTTCCAAGTAATTATAGACCCATTAGTCTGACTGCTGTACTATGCAAGCTGCTGGAATCCATTATAAGGGCTGAAATAACGAAACACATGGAAAAATTTAACTTGTTTGCTAAACAACAACATGGTTTTATTAAAGGTAGATCAACCATTACGCAGCTATTAGAAAGCTTAGACCAATGGACTGATTGGTTTGAACAGGGAGTGCCAGTGGATGTTATTTATTTAGATTTTCGAAAGGCATTTGACTCTGTCCCACATCAACGTCTCCTAAAAAAGATAGAAAGTTACGGAATTACTGGGAAAGTATTATCATGGATAAGTGACTTTTTGTCTGACAGAAAACAGAGAGTATGTGTAAATGGAGCTGCTTCATCGTGGTCAGAGGTAATCAGCGGCGTCCCTCAGGGAAGTGTGTTGGGACCTTTGCTTTTTGTTATATATGTGAATGACATTCCTGAAGTTGTTAAATCATTCATTAAACTTTTTGCTGATGACATAAAAATTTTCAGACCTGCAATTAACATTACTGATTGTATGGAGCTTCAGAACGACGTAAAGTGTTTACAACTATGGGAAAAACAATGGCAACTCACCTTTCAACCTCCAAAATGTACAGTTTTGAGATTAAGAAATAACCATCCTGACTATCAATATGAAATGACTTCTTCAGATGGAAATATTAACGTAGCTGAATCAGTCGCTGAGAAAGATTTAGGGGTGTTAATCAGTAAGGATTTGTCATTTGATGATCATATACATAACATTGTGAAAAAGGCTAATCAAATAACCGGTCTTTTGTGGCGATCCTTTGAATATATCAATGAGGAAACCTTCCTTCCTCTTTATAAATGTATGATTCGTACACATCTGGAATATGCTGCACCTATATGGTCTCCAGGGAAGTGGGGACTGGTTGAGTTGATTGAATCTGTCCAGAGAAGAGCGACCAAGAGGGTACCAGGTTTAAGTGATTTATCATATGAGGACAGGCTGAGAACACTCAAATTGCCTACTCTGGTTTACAGGAGATTAAGAGGTGACCTCATTTGTGCTTACAAGTACACGCATGGGGAATACTATGATCTGGATACCTGCTTACCACCCTTCCTGGAAAATGCAAGATCTAGAGGTCACTCATTGAGACTTTTAAAAATAAGGAACATTTCGAATGTTCGTAAATATTTCTTTGGTCAAAGGATTTCAGACTGGTGGAATACATTACCGAGTGACATTGTACATGCTCCTGACATATTAACATTTAAAAATAAGTTAGATTCACATTTTAAGGACCATCCAGTTTTGTATACTTATAGAGCACTAGATCATCCTCTTAAACCCAATATGACAATTGTGTAATGAACTGTGAGCGGCTTATATGGAATAACATTTCCTACCAAGCTGTAATTATCTAATCTAATCTAATCTTAAGAGTATACGCAAAATGTTTTGTAATTCCAATGCTTATGATGATCAGAGTATGTTTAAATTTATTATGGTACTGCATGACACAGAACTCTCATACCTATTTGAAACTTTCATGGACAAAGCCATTGCCCTAAGAGAGAAACCACTGTAATCATGTAACACCGTGCCAATTTGATGATTGCATTCTATTTTTATTTCAGGTGATTAGTAATTTATGTAAATCTTTTGTATCTATTGTACTGTACTGTGCTGTACGTGTCTGTACTGTTTTTGTTACATTTTCTTTTGATTGTGTGCATATTTTAATGTGATTTTCTTTTTTTTTCTTTTATACTCTACTTGTGTACATGTTGTATATTTGACATATTGCTGTATTTTATGTAACAGCGCAGTCAATAAAGATTCATTCATTCATTCATTCATTCATCCATACACACACACGCAGACATATATATATATATATATATATATATATATATATATATATATATACATATATATATATATATATATATATACATATATATGTATATATATATATTTGTGTGTGTATGTATATATTATTTAGGAATCCTTATTTTAGACAAATGACAATAGAGTATTTCAAGATAGTTTAAAAATGACTTTAACACCATCTTTTTGGCTAAAATGTTGGTTTAATGCTCAGTCTTGGTAGGTGCACTGCTATTTGTATAAAGTTCGTTGCATTGTTCCCAGGTAATTGTGTTCAACTTAGACCATCGGCAGCGGATAAAACAGATTGACGAGGCCATACTGCATGCTCTGCTGAAATGTAAGTATACAGCTGGTTCAGCTTTCTGCCCATTTCTCTGATGGCATTGAAAGAAAGTTTCAGAGCAGATGCATGCTACATGATTTTATTGAATCAAATCAAATCTGGATCCAGTCTAAAATCATCAAATTCAACACGCGGGGTTCAATAAAAAATTTAGATTCAAGAGAATCAAACCTAATTTGTACGAAATCCACGTATTAAACAAAAATGGACCGCCTTTGGTAAGATCCAAGTGGGTCAATGTGTATCAAATCCACAGGCAATAATCTTTGAGGTTTTTCGTCATTATTGATTCAGGTAAAATTGAAGCTAATCCCGTTTTTCAGGAAAAATTATCACAAAAATGGTAACGTTCGGGAATTTAGCTCGTCGAATACCAAAATAGATGATACACACTTTTTATTTGTACTGATAAAAAACTTTATTTATTTATTACAGGGGCATTAGGTAATAGCTGTTGGCAAATCTAGGCCCCTTTCCAAGAACACACAATAAGTTCATAAGTTCATGTTTCTGCACTTAGGTCTAAGGACCTCTATGTGCAGCTCGCCATTTAAGCATCTGAATATTACTTTACATGCAATTAAGTCCGTTATTATAAAGATAATGTCAATAAGACTGTCTTTATCTTATTTTTCATCCAAACACACTATTGTACTTCTAGCTCTTCCAAAGTTGTGTGGTCAGACTCTCGGTATGGTCAAATTTTATACGTTGTTTCTCCCAAAAGCTGTCCAGTTTCCTTTTAATCCTTTTAAACGAATTTATTGGTGATGCACAAGTCACGTTTTCTGGAAGACTGTTCCATTTTGCCACTACTCTCACAGAAAAGCTGTATTTTCGTAGATCTAATCGTGACCCTTGAGTATTTGTGACCTCTGGTTGATGTGTTTGTGCTTGTTTTCATTAACCCTTCAGTTATGTTCTTATCATATCCTCCATTATCATTAAGTAGCTTGAATACTTCGATCATATCTTCTCTTGCTCTTCTGTATGCCAAAGTAGGGAGGCCTAGTTTTTGTAGTCTCTGGATATGAAAGATTTCCATGCCAGGAATAACTTTAGTGGCTCCTCTCTGTATATTTCCCAGTGACACTATATGTTTCCTGTGAAATTGACACCACACTTGGTTTGCATATTCTACAATTTATCTCACTAATGATTTGAACAAACATTTAAATATTTCTTCATCCAAAAATTCAAAGGTCTTTCTGATGATTCCCATGATCCTGTTTGCTTTATTTATCTTTTCTTGCATATGTTTATCAAAAGTTAAGTTCTTTTCAAAGGTAAAACCAACATCCTTTTCAGCAGTTGTTTCTTTCAATGTATGTTAGTTTTCTGACCCCATAATATAATGATTGTCTTTGCATGGTTGTTTTTCCTACTCGCATAATTACACATTTGTCGGGTGAAATTTTAATACCCACTTGTCACTCCATTTTTTGCAATGCTTGCAGATCTTCTTGCAGCTGTTTTACATCTTGTTGTGTTCTAATTCTTCTATATATTTTGGTGTCGTCGACATACAGAAATATTCTAGATTCCGGGTCTGTAACTGAGGGTAGGTCATTGACATATATATAATAAATAACAAAGGTCCTAACACACTGCCTTGGGGGATTCCACTTTTCACTTCTGCTTCGTCTGAAGGTATTCCGTTGATTATGACTCGTTGTTTGCGCCATGTTAGGAATGCTTATATCCATTCATCTGTAGGTCCTGTGACACCATATTTCTTTAATTTGTATAATTGTCGTTTACAATACAATTCAGGAGAACAAGAAATTATACAATATAATCGACAATGAAGAAAGATAATAATAATAATAATAATAATAATAATAATAATAATAATAATAATAATAATAATAATAATAATAATAATAATGAGAAAAATGGAATAACACGACAACATTTTAAAGTTCTTCGCCTAATAGTGTTGATGTGGCAAGCATGTGGTATAATACATAGGCATTTGGCACTTTCGGTGACACTTTTGACATTTGCTTTCTTTGTTACACAGCAAAGTCTGGAAATGCCAAGTCAATGTTGAAACTGGCCTTGGCATGGGATCGCTGTGATGTAGCAAGGAAAGAGTTGTTCACAATGGAAAATTTGGCCCTATGGCAGGTACAAGTATATGTGGTTATGATTGGCATGTAATTTAAGACTATGGTGTTATAAACAATCACATTATCCATGAATTACTCGTATACCTTGAAATAAACCAATCTCTCTGTCAGTACAAAATTGCATTCGTTTCTAGATACATTGTTATTCAAGTTAAACCTCTCAGTGCTAATCACAACACACAGGGAAGTTATCTGACATATTATAATGGTTCTAGACTCAAATTCCTTATAAAATACCTTTGTTTGCAGTACCACATGTCTATAGTGCCAGAATAAAGAAAAAAATAATCCAGGGCAACAGATTTCCTCGACGCAAGGAAGTTTTTTCCCCAAAGGTTCATCTTGTGCTTATATACATATTCAATTTTTTAATGCGATACATTAGGCGTAATGTTGGTTAAATTAAACTGACAGATACTTTTAATTCCAGAACTATTTCCTTCTCGTTAAAATTTTATGCTATATTGTACGTGGTATGCACATACAATATTTTATGCTTTGGGCAACATGCGACCAGTTTTGACGGCGGTCGGCAGCGCCGCCGAAGACAGACCGACGGAGGCCTTTCTATGATCGCCGGCTGCTAGGAGCAGACTTTTCCTAGTATTTCAACAAAATTTCCCGCTGCAGTTTCTTGTTGCGTCTAAGCAAGTTATTCAAATTACATGAATCCAAGTTTTGAAATGATTGCATTTAATGAAAGTGTATACAACTTAAGGAAAAGATGCTTGGGGGTAAAAACTATTTGGAGCATGTGCTTTATCGGTTTCTGAAATGTATGATTTCTATTAATCAAAGCTCCTGACCTCCGTAACACCATACATTAGGAATAACCGTTATCTCTTTCGATTCTTTACTGTAGCACCTAGATCTGGAAGAATACATGACTACTGCATTAGTGAAAAACAGGATTGATTTTGTTCAATTGTTTCTGGACAGTGGATTTAACCTGGAAAATTATCTCACTTTACCAAGGTTAAAGGGATTGTACCTGCAGGTGATACCTTTACCTCTGTTCTTTATTCGTTTAATGTAATGTCATTTCTTTTTATGTAAGGTGTAATATTGTAGAGGTAACGAGACGTCGTGTAGAAAAAGGTGGAATAGTTTTAGCTTTTGACAGGAATTTGTAAGTGTGATGTTATTCTAGTGTGGTCACGTGATAATTAGTTCACTTCTCTCCATACAACCCAGGTCTGGCAGAGTGCCATTGGCCAGGATGGTGCCTACTCCCATGGTTCATTGGAAATAACGGTGCTCTGACCCGCTCCATGCATTTGTAATACCTAGTTAGCCACCTGGTGGCAATAACACTTCTCTTTCCTTTCAATAGAATAAGGGCAGGCCTCGGTATTCATGTCTCAATAGCTGCATATTTAAGCACGTCATTCAGTGTATTTCGAAAATATAAATAACCCAGTATTACATTTAGGATTATGGTATCCATACGTTTATGGACTTTTTATTTTTAGTGTGATTATAAATGTAAAATCCCGGGAGAAAAAGTCCCCAATTCCATACTGCAATCTTGATAACAGTGACTGTAAAAGGTACAATATTTGGCACTTAATTCGAAAATACTGACAAGCAAATAAACTATTTCTCCTAATTTTATACCCAGGGGCCTTGCGCCTTACAGTGTTCATTTCAATCAGCTTGAGTTTGCTGGAAATTTAACTTTTTGCATATCTTTGTCTTTACAGGCAACTGACGCTTCAACAATGGGATTGTTGCTCCAACAGTTACTACAAACTATGCAGGTAATGCTCCTTTGTAAAATAAGAGGATATAGAAATTTTTCAGCCATAATGCGTTGTAAAACTTCACAATTTAACCCCAATGATTGATTTTGTTTCAGAGGTCTCCATGTGTAGTCTGTGCTAAATTGTGATAGCAAATTGTCCTGCCATAAAACAGTGTCCTTTAAATGAAATTTATAAAACATTACATCATATAAGTAAGCGTGTTATCTGATAAGCGGATAACACTTTACCACTAACAAGTTACGTTCATTGAACATATAATTTACCATCGGTGCATTTCTTGATCCTCAGCTGCGCGGAAGAAGCGGAGACTTGGTAATCCCCATGTTACAGGGGCCTCTTTGATATTTTTTTCATCTACGTCTTACCTCATTGGAACATCCCTCCATACAAGCATATATATATATATATATATATATATATATATATATATATATATATATATATATATATATATATATATATATATATATATATATGATTGTAAAATTTGGCTTAAGTCATATAGTCTGTCTACTTCTAAGGAAAATATGTTGCTGATAACCTTATAAATGTGAAGACCTTGAAGTCTGTTTCCGAACGTCGACTCAGAATAACGCTCTGTGACATGTGCGTCGCCTAAATGAGTCTCTCGTATGATCCTGCAGCATCTAGGTCAAGAATTATACAAAAATTGACATTCGTAAAACCGGTTCCAACATTAGGCAAACGCTGTGGAGAGATTGGTCATTGTAGGTCCTCAAACAGCTTTGCAAATTCGCGTTCTTGTTTCGAGACTCCGATCATTCTTGTTTGCATACTCAACTGGTATAATGTTACGGCAACTCTATTTGAACATTTAGAAAAGAAAAACCAGGAGGCGGTGCCCAGGCCAATCAACGTCGGTCAAACTTGCAGATACGCCACATTTACTCAAATTGGTGGGCAGACTGGTCAACTATCTGACTGTGGATCTGTACGAAAGCCTATATAAAGGTATTATTTGAGAAAAATTAGTACATGTTTTTTGTTTTGTTTTTGTTTTTGTTTTGAAACAAATTGGTCTAATGCTTAGAAATTATACATGAATTTGTGTGGTTACCCGTAAGTATACACTTATTTCTGGAAACTATTGTTTATTTGTTTTGTTTTGTTTTTTCATTTATTTCTATGGTTATTTGGTTTTCTTGTTTCCTTATTCACTGTGGAATTAGCTCTTTTACAACACGGGCACATATTGTTGGGGTATTAACAAAGGCGTATCCAACGGAATCATATTTATAAAACAAATTTTAATAAAATACAAATGCTTATACAAGTCACATGAATAATGCAAAGGAAATACAATCAACATTATACAAATAATAATTGGGTGCCGCTGTGAAAAAACAGATTCTTCTGGGGATTAAAGTGCGCGAATTTGTGAACAAAGTAATGAAAATAATAATTGAGTTCCACTCTGCAAAAACTGCAGTCACCAACGCAATGACCAACCGTGCTGGAATGAACAACAAGACGCTCCAGGGCGTCCTTTAGAAACGTACGTACACACGAAGAGAATCGGGTATATCGAAGCATTTGGGACCGTATTGGGGCACCACTTTGGGCATTTTTCGGTTCTCGCGAGGATAGACGGGACGAAAACAGAAAAATTGACCCAACGAGTTTCCCAACATTGTCCATATGCAAGGCATACAACACTTTTTTTCTCACTTATCTATTTGTGCATATTTCATCAACAAGACATGTTCTGAAGCGACGGAAGACGATAACGATATTTCGAGAGACCGACTTTTACAAACAACTGCTTTTATTCATGCGCCAAAACTGCAAACAGACTTCGTACTCCGCGCTTTTATGAGTGGCATTCCATGATAGTGACGCGAACACTATAGTTTTACAACAAACGTAGTTCCCAGCAAACATGAATGGCCACATGCATTGCACAAGCCAAGGTTATTAAAGTTGTCTGGTATGGGCAAGGAGTACTTTTATTCGTAGTGCAACGATGCAAAGGGGTATGAGACTAAAATCGGTATCATACGGTAAAATGCCTTATGTATGGGATAAAAAGATAAGTGGGTTCCCATGTACACAACCGCAGAGTCATTAAGGGAATGAGCGGTTCGGGGCTCAGGGCATGCTTAAATTTACGACTAGCCACCTCAAACACATTAAATATATTTTCGCCATATGGTTTTGAAGTGTCGCCGATCAGATAGAATAATTTTTGTACTGTTTCACTCTTTCAAAATTACGTCCAGGATTATCTTTAAACCGGGTGGGGACGCATCATGAGTTCTCTCACATTTTCTCACCGGTTGGTACGGTTCCTGACTTGATGTATATTTAAGTGAATGTTGATAGTACTGCTGATCCCGAATACTTGTATTATTCCCAAAGTACTCTCGGCTGCAGAACCGAATAGCCAACTCTCTCTCTTCTACGTTTTTGCTGTGATTAACAAATTGATCGAAGTTCCCCTTGCTTGATTTATTTGTTTTGCAATATTACCTTGAATATACCGCCCTAAGTAACCCTTTCAGGCCAACTGGGTCACACTGTTTAAAAAAGGACCACCCTAAATAATAATAAGTACGGAAGTTTCGCTGTCCTCGTAAAACGATATTTCCTTCAGGTACCAGCATACTGGTAGTCACACTGGCCATCATAGTCCAGGTCAGTAGCTTTCTTTGCTGCGCTCTGGGCACAATGAGCATAAACCGTGAAGAGAAAGCCTGTTGACTCATTCCGTAAACTGGCATTGAAGGAGTTAAATAAGGTACCTAATTATGTAAACTCACCAACAAGTGCTAATTCCTGATGTTCTAAAGTAAATACACGTCTATTTTCTACTACACCTTAGGCAAATGTTACAATATTTATTTCCCTCCATTTACAAATAAAACCCATAATTCACAACGAGCGGCAATACCATTTGATGCACAGTCAGATGCTCTTGATTTTCAGCCAAAATAATTGCATTATATGCACACAGAAAAACAAATAATCGTAGAAAAACTTCTATATCTTCCTAAATTTAGTTCACATTTATCATTCCAACTGCATTTTTCGGATTCTTATAATACTTATTAAATGAATAGCAAATAATGTTCTGGATAAACCGTCATCTTAGGGGCCGTCCGTAAATGTCAACATTCTGTCCAAAATGACCATGAATTTCCCCCTCCCCCTGTTTATGGCCACCATTATCATTTTTTTTAAGGACTTATTGCAAATACAGACACTCAGCCTCACATAATATGACCGAAATGCTTAGATAAGGAGTGCATACAGTTTTCCTTATCGAAGCTTTATAAAGTAAATTTATTCTTGTATAAATATATAGCAAATAAAGGGGACAAACAAAATATAAAACTTTGCTTTGATACTCTTTTATCATTTAAAAATGATATCAGTATTCTACCAACTCTTCTGCTTTGATTGCAGCAACAACTATTATAGTATACAATTAAGAATTATTTTTTGTTTCTAATATTCATAATGTTTGATCAATGAAATTGATGCTTAATGTCCAGTCCATATTTCACTAAACATAAGCACAGTTCACTAAAAATTCCATTCCACCAGCTTATGACTTTTTGGGTCTGCACGTATCTGTTCCAGCTGACTGAATGGGGATTAAGAGGTTTATGGGAAGAAAGGGTTAAAATGCAAAGCGACACCTCGTGGCAGGTTGAAATTTTACACGGGAACTGAAAATGTTGGATGTAGAAAATCAACATTTTTTAGAGTTGAAAGTTATGGTCATCTGGGTCTGACCCCCTCCCCGGCTATTTTGGACATAAATGAAAATGTTGATAATTATGGACGGCCCCTAATAACGCACAAAATGTTGCACATATATGTTTCTGAATTATCACTCAACATTTATCATTCTCATTAAAATTAATAGAAAAACTGATAATATTTTACAATCACACGACTGACAATAAGTTCAAACCATGAAGATATTTTCTCATTCAAAACGAAGGTTCTTATGGTAAACAAAATCACAATACATTTTTATTTGATGCAAAAAGTACCCGCTTGAGTTAGAAGTAGAAATATATGATCTACGGTTAAAAAAAAAAAAAAAGTTAATAACACTTCAGTAAGGGATCAAATTACAAATAAAAATGAAAGACTCATTATCACATGAAATAAAACGTTTATCCGAAACAACCTAGTTACCTTTTTTCTGTATTTTGTCTGAGCGTGTAATGTTACCTGTGCATTCATTCATCGGCATGATTATGCCTACAGTTCAATATGAGGTAGTACATCAGTGTGCATTATAACATATAATATGCAACTACCATATTTTAAATTCAATTTATAGCATTGATTAAGAATTCCTTACTATAATTTCATTTCCACTTGCTTTATTACATTTCAGTTTCCTCGTCAATTCTGGCTCATCAACGGTGCATTATTTATTGAATCTTGATTTATACAATGATCAGCTAAACTATGATCTGAATCTTGATTAATATTTCCATAACTTTTTTCTGACCGAGCATTTAAAAATGTTCGATAAATAATTTTCAAGGATATTTTGCTGTTTGTTTTGGTTTTCAATATGCGTCATAAATTAAATCCTAATAATCTTTTGGCTTTTCATATTGAGGATTGATTATTTTCTTATACAGATCATAGAGGTATATTTACATTCTGTGAAGGGGTTTTGAATTTGTTAGATTCAAATGAATACTTATTTTTTTGCGTCCATTGTATTGTGTTTCTGCCATGTATCTCAACTGTAACGTGTGTCAGTCATGTAGATGCTGGTCTCCTAGATCTACATGTATTTGTAAACCAAGGTTTGGTTTTTCAGTATGACATTTTTACCTCGCCTTTATGTGTTTTATGAGCGTTTGCTACGCCTAAAATATACAAGCAGCAGCCATATAACCATAACTTCCGAGTCGCGACGTTCGATTCTACAGTACAAGCCTCCATCTAAAGTCAATTGCATCGTTTTGTTTCATCACCTAGTTCTAACTTGGTTGATCTGTTAATCAGCTATGCTCATGGCATCGGTCTTTGTCCTTCATACTTAATTTGTCGTCCATCGGGAATTGGCATTTTCGACTTTGTCAAGCAACTTTTGCCCTAACCTTGGAAAATGTGCTGGGAATATACGTTAGATGAGCCTCTGGAAACTGCAAGCCGATGGTCAATTTTTTAAATGACGAATCACTCGTGGCCCCCGCACTCGTGGGGTTCGCCCACCTCTCTCATCTGCATGACAAAGATATTGCCAGAGCGTGGAATTCAGCATCACATGTTTTAGAAGTTTCATAGGGAATCAGATTGCTTATGCTGACAAAACTTTCACAATATCTCGTCGAAGGATACTGTTCAAAGCAAATATGTAGGAGTAGACATAGAGGCCATTGGAATGACAAGCCAAGTCAATATGCATAACGTTTACAACACTATTTTAATGTTGCGAACAGATTCAGATCTGCTCTGGCCTACGGCGGACTACTGTTTTCCATAAAATTTTGACCCTTCACATTACCAAGATAATAAACAGTTTTTAACTTATTATTGTGTTACGTATATGCATTGGGTTTTATATCACCGCCAGCGCAATTTTGTTAAAGTTTCTTTGTTTAACCTTATGATTTTGGGGACTTTTCACGTGGGTTGCAACCTCGTTTTCCAATTGGCTCTTGTTTCTGTGAGTTTGATAGCTTAATTTATGTAGGGTGTTTTTATTGCATTTATTCTATGTTTGTGGGTGAATTATGATTTTCTTCAGCGAAATTCAACTATAGGTCGTATGACCTAAACATTGTCACAAGTTGATTGTGACGCGCCTGCATCAGTGACGTGACGCATTGGCGTTTAGATGAAATCAAATGCGCGCAAGCGATATATGATTTTACGTCACACGTGACGTAGAACAACCGTGAAAAACGTAAACAAACATGGTACACCAAGTACGCGTTCAAACGAGGGCCGGGACATATATTTTTTTGCGATGAATACCCAATGTACATAGAATATACAAAATCTTATATGGTTGAGAGTGAGTTACTATTTTATTCTCACTTTGGAGCGTTCTTGGTGTGAAAAATCACTGGTAACTCGCTGTCAGCCATGTAAGATTCTCTGCACATTTTAGTAAAACGTTCAAAATGCTTCTATACCGAACATTCTGCTTTTAATTTTCTCTGTGCGGTTTTTCATGAAGTTTTCATTGTTATTTTTATTTTGTATACCTTCTCCAGAACTCCAAGGTAATTGCCCTCGAAACGCATAAAGAATAGAGTACCTTGACCTTGAGGTTCATCAAATATGCTCCAAGCTTAATACTGCTTTTATTTCCGGGTTTCAATAGGTTCCGTCCCTATCAGCCTAATGTATGTTGTCATGCTTACTTTTTAGATATTGGTTGGTGGGGGTATACTTTGGCGTGTTGGTGTCTTTAAAATCCCGTGCGCCACACGCAAGCGAACACGCACACATACACGCACACACACACATACATATACACGCGCACACACACATACGCACACGCTTAAAAGTGCGTGCATGCAATTGTAGCTGATCACTGTTCTATAGTGGTCCTCTTGTTTGACATAGCAACGTGTTAAATTGTTTTTCATTTTTTCGGTCATAATTTTTACAACAAAATATCCTTGTAAATGCAACATGTGCACAAATGATGATTTTTTCAAGCTTTTGATTCACAGTGGAGCGCCAATAATGACATTCACATATTTACTTTTGCAAAAATTTAATACACTTCATTTTCAGATGTTGGCAGGGATGTACCTCTAGTGGGTCTTTACCATAACGTATGCCACACGCGAGCGCAGGCGCACACATTCGCAGGCACACACACACACACACACACACACGTTTACAAGTGTACGCATGCAAGGTTAGCTGACGGCCTTCCTATAATAATCCTCTTGTTTGACATACTAACATATCGAATTATTTTACATGTTTTCGGTCATAATTACATAGAATATCTTGGTATGTTTTTCTTTTGAAAACATCAATGAACATACAAGAACTTGTAAAAGCAACATGTGTACAGATGATCAACTTACATATATATTCCTATTATAATCCTCTTGTTTAGCATACTAACGTATCGAATTGTTTTACATGCTTTTGGTCATAATTACACGAAATATCCCGGTGGTTTTTGTTTTTTTTTTGATTTGTCAATAAATATAATTACTTGTAAATACAACATATACACAGAAGATGAACTTTGTAACTTGCGATTCACATTGGAATGCCAATATAGACGTTTGCATTTTTACTGTGGCATTAAATTAATGCATTAAATGCTCTTTAAGGACCGAACTTTGTGGTGAAAACTGAAGGTTCTGACGTTGAAGGAGTAAAGTTTATGGAACGTACAGGGGGCAGTAGCGAGGGTTTCCCTAGAAACTTTGAAGAGGATCCTCACACGAACGGGCAAAGCCACACCCAGCAACGTCATGGTAACTTTGCCATCGTTAATAATTTCCGCAGTAGTGAAACAGCGTCTTATTCAAAAGTGATTGGTCTAATATCCCACATGCCACCGCAAAGTGTATTCTTTACACCCTTCCAGGCTTGCGTCTATGTTGCTGCACAGGCATGATGTTGTTGGTATCCACTTTTATACATGAGCCTGGCAGAATCTTCATAGTTGTGTTGCTGGGTCCGGAGAGTAATGCTTTAATGGCAATGTGTGTAACTGTTTTACCGAAAACGATGTCAACATATTATATTTATAGTTAATCAGTTCGATTCGACGACAGCGTAGTTTGTGCGTCAATTGGCTACCTAGTTTTCGTGGAATAAATGTAATGAATTTTGAAGGCACTACTTCTAAGTTATGACTACCTTGGGGTGGAATGCTGACTATTCCGTGCTCTTTGAGTCGATATTGCTTTTGCAGTTCCCCGGCCTCTTGTACTTTCTTCGAATAAACCCCATGATTCTGTAGGAGACAAGCAGTAAAAGGCATTAAGGTTCGTGTCCTGATGCAGCTCTTACGACCAATCCAACGTACGGGTAGCTAAAATATTAGTATCCATACTAGTGACTATTAGTGATCGAAGGAAGATGTGTTCTCACTTAAAATATGAGGGTATTGAGAAATTTAAACTGCCCGTGCCATAAGTCTTCCAAATTAATCGAATTGGTTTTAATTTCTATCATGCAGTGATGCTTGAGAGAAAATGGAAGTGAACCCACAATGAACTTTTTCAGTTCCACATTTTTTGACCGAGTCAACAACTTTCCTTGGTGTGTTTTGGTTGCAATGTGCAACAGACCAAACAAGCATGACATTTCTGAATATTATGTCGGAAAAGATGCGGATTACCGCAAATTGCATGACAATATGTGTATTTTTTTAGATCAAATACAACCGCAACGTGAACTATTCATATGGGCCACTCTGCTAAACAGAAGAGACATGGCTGCAATGTTCTGGAAAAATGGAAATGATCATATAGGTGAGACTGTGCAAGAATATATGTAGAATTGCTGATATTTTTGGTGCGAGTGTGATTTGTTCTCAATACACACCCTACAACTTGACAGTGTAGGAAACTTAGATGGAATTTCCAATAAGTATACAGGATATTGATAGTGTTCAGTTGAGTGATTACTTTGGATTTGTGTCATGATAGTTTGATTTGTTGGACTGCTTTACACCAAACAGATGATGAGGGAAAGCTACACAACTAATGCAAGCCTTCCCATTTTAGTGTGGACACTCAAAAGTACTTTGCAATCACAGCTACTGAGTCAAACAATAGTAAATTACTTTGCTACTAGTGGAAATCCCAGAAAATATTCCGATTTCTTCATTTGTACAAAATTATTATTTTTGTGTGTTAATATTATTTTCGCTTTTCTTTTTCATGTGCCTTTTATAACTTTCGTGGGGAAAATGAGGCTATTGGTGCTTTCTTTATCATCTTTGTTGAATTTTGCATTCATAAGGAGTGATTGAATGATGTTTGTGATTTCATCCACCAGGAGGCGCTCTGACAGCCAGTGCATTGCTAGGGTCACTTGCAAAATTTGCAGACAGAGAAGAAGAAGGGGACTTGAGCTCAAATCTCAAAAAGAACTCAGTGTGAGTAAATCACCTTGCAATGCTGTTAAGTTTCATTTAATTTGGGATACTAAATTTATGTTAGCAACAGATAGGGACACCAGTCCACTTCCAACAATTAAGCAAAAAGGGTGGGCCATCAACTTGATGCATGAACAAACCTAGTTACTGAGTTGGTCGTTACCAACGGGAACTGCTGTGATGTAGTTTAGTCCCATTTCTTCGTGGTCCCATCTTTGGGGGAACAAGTGCAATAGATTCGTTCATTTGTTTGTACATTGAGTTATTTTGTAATGTACCATGCATCGAAGGAAATGTCCACATGACGTTATTATATGCTTACAGATTTTTCGAAAAATTGTCAGTTGGAGTATTAAACGAGTGTTACCAACGTGACAAAAAGAAGGCACACAAGCTATTGGAGAGGGAACAAAATGTGTGGCAAACTAGATCTCTCTTCAATCTAGCAGACTCAACGGAACAAATGGAATTCATGGGGCACTCTTGTTGTCAGACCAAGCTAACCTGCATCTGGATGGGAAAGATCGCACTCCATACACCTGTGTGGAAGGTATTGTTTAAGTCATTGATATAAACATCTGAACGCAACGGCAATGGACATGATGATCTGAACCTTCAAATTAACATATAAAGGTTGTAGTAAAATAGCTCTAGGTTAACCAGAAATGAAATATACAAACACTTAAAATATATATCGAAGATAATTTCTACAGGTGCACACAAAATTCCTGTTGCTGTTATGAAGAGGGGGATTCCTGAGTTATTTCATCTATTGTGCATTTATAACGCATATACAGTTTGATAGCAGTGTTTTAATTCATTTGACAAATGCACAAATTCTTTGTATATATGAAAGAAAGCCTATATATGTAAAGTTTCTGGCCCTTCTCATTTTCAAGTATCACCAGACCCACAATTAATAGAGTGGAGGATCTTAATGATATTCAAGCCAAGTTCAATTTTACTTGCAGATAATAGCAGTCATGTTCATGCCACTATTTTTGGGTTTCATTAAATTTTCTAACAACGAGCCACCAGAAGCAATCGAGGAAGTAAATGATTTGGTGAGTTGAATTAACTGCGAGGACTTCTTCTTTGTATTGGTAGATTCTCGGCTAAGGAGGTTTTGGCTCTCATTGTATCACAGAAGATAAAAGTCCACTATCTAGACTTTGATTGCAAATAAAAAAAAAGCCTTCTAAAATCAAGGACACCGACCGAGTTTTGAAAATGGTTTCTTGGCAACTTGGTAGCTCGCACTATCATACGAGGATAGAATTTCTATCATCGGCAGCGGGCAACACCCAATCAGATGATCTTTAACCAGAATAAGTATCAGCCCTTAATACGGCTTCACCAAGCAACTTATCAGGAACATGTCTTTTGTTTTATGAGGGTGAATAATTTATCTATCCAACAGAAACTATAATTCTATGACTCTCTCTCTCTCTCTCTCTCTCTCTCTCTCTCTCTCTCTCTCTCTCTCTCTCTCTCTCTCTCTCTCTCTCTCTCTCTCTCTCTCTCTCTCTGTATATATATATGCATATATATATACATATATATATACATATATATATATATATATATATATATATATATATATATATATATATATTGGGTAATTATTTGGTTTACCCTTATTTTATTAAAAGTCAAAAGCACAGCACATTAATAGTCAATATGATGAAATGATACTAACAGCTTTGCGTATGTGCTGGCACAAATCATACACCGATTACAAGGAAACATCCTTCCAAGATGTACGCAGTATGAATTTAAGAAGTACATCCCTAACCTGTTTTCCATTATATATGTATATATATATATATAATTCAACAATCAACAAAGAATCCTTCTTGCACGTGTGTACGCGCAATGCATGTATCTACACGAGAGAAATAGACCGCTTTGTATGATGAAAGAAACCAAAACTGATTCCCTAGGAAATTATCTCGGCAAAGAAATAACTGTTTGTATATCACACGTACCAAGGACAAAACGATAACATTCTAAATACTCATAATGACAGATCACTGCACATTCACAAGAGCTTTACAAACGTCGCTCACCACTCAAACCAACTTGGAAATTTCTAATAATATCAATCTGCTGTATCAACGTCTATACAACTATGGGAATGTTTTATAATGTTGTGAAATACATATAAGACACAATGAAGCTTGAAACTTATTAACTGCACTATACCAAAAACAAGAAGAACTGTTTCTTTCTTATGGCTAAACAGATTGCTGTGGGTTTTATTGGGGATTGTTTTCCAAAGTCATAGGATCACAACCCATACCGAACAAATCAAGTAAATTATACAGGTGGAAATTAAATAAAGTAGACCCCATTACACATCGTTGTGTTTCGCCCTTAAACAAAGCTTGACACAATATTTCTTTTAAAATTTCTTTGAAATATTTTTCGTCAGATTTTTGTTCAAGTCGCGCTTGACACAGGTAGACAAGAAAAACAATTACATGCATTGCAGAATGAAAGCACAGAGTGAGCTCTGTGAAAATGGGCCATATAATTTTATCCCGTGATTGCATGCACAATATATAGTATTAGGTCGATAAGGCAATTAGGCGAACCAATAAAACTCTAAATAATGCTTTAAATCAAACCTCAGGTCAAATCGTGCAGATCAAACTTGGCAATTCCCTACATAAAAAGTCAAATATCCCCCAATTGACATTATCCGAAAAAAAGGTAATCTAATGTGTGAACAATTAAGGAAGTTAATTATCGGTTATGTAAATGATTTATGCTAATTGTTTCAATAAAAGCGGAGTAAGCAGAAAAAACGCAAGTCCTGGAGGAGGTCCTTTCTTACCCGGAAACCTCATGAAGTAACATTGCGAGAGACTGGCCCAAATTCACCTGGCACCATTAATGTACTGCAGGCCCTACATTACTTTTACACGGCGCCCATTGTGAAGTTTTTGTACCACACGGTAGGTTTTACATATATATTAGAATCTCCCTAGTAAGACCACCCAAGGGATTGAAAATGTTTTAAGAGAGGAGTGGTCTCGATAGAGAATATTTTTATCAGGACAAAAACGGGGCTGTCAGTTGGTGGCCTTCACATAGAAATGACCTCTTTACGCAGATGGTCTTGATAGGAATTTTTGCTGATCTGAATGATGAGTCTTGAAGATGAATAACTTTATATGGAGCCTACAAACATTATCATAACATACATACATATTTCGTTGAGCTGCATCTTTTCTGTGTTAATAACAATTATACTGTTAATCTTTCAATCAAACTATTTGCTCATTACAGTAGGTCCATCTGAACCGCAATTTACAATGGCGGCCATGATATTATAAATGAGGTAGGGAGCTCGGTTGAATAACACCTGTTTGATGGCACATCTGATTCATTCCCTCACAGAGCTGGTGTAACCATTTTGACCCGTACATCAGTACATTCTGACGTCAGAGCCTCAACCTGATGTATCAGCAGTTTTTGGCAAATGACGTCAGCAAGAGTGTATAAAAAGGGTGTTACGATGTCTACCTTTTGAATATTAGCAGAACTCAACAAAGAATAACAAAGTTATATAATTTAACAATAACAATATATTAATAATCAGTATCAGTACAAAGTAGGTAACCTTATCTCCACTGGTATTTCAACAGTCAAACAGCCTTAGGCAAATACTAATCCTTGGTGAAATTAGCCACCGATACTGTCCCACAGTTCCAAGTTCTATGACAGGTGCCAAATGATCTGGTACAAATCCCACAGATGTACGGTTTTGTTCGAATGTGGTACAATATACCAGTCCACTCAAAGAAAATCTCCACACTCCACAGGTACAAAGTGTAAATGGGTAGCACCAAATATACAAGTCCACACAAGACACTGTCCACACTCCTCAGGTACAATATAAACAATGACTCACAGTCCCAATGGCTTAATGACAACACACAGCTTCTGTCAGATCCTTCAGAATTCTCTATCCTCTCTCCTGTCAGGAAAATATCTGTTTTATATATAGCGAGAAACCAGGGAAAATTTAACACCATTGTTCCAGTTTTCCAATTAGTCACACATCCCAGTGCATTGAGACCTGTCTGGATCACCTCATATGAATGTAGGTCACCATTCTAGCTTATTCCACATGCTTACAAATTACACGTGAGTCACCCCAAAACAGGCCAACTCAGTGGCTCTGCAGTGACTCTGCAAAGTATTTATTGAACTCAATGAGCTGGCACACACTCAATGAATAAAGTGACCTCTCCAACTGAAAACAAACAGCCATACACATTTTCATCACAAATGGGTTCTCTTGTAGACCAGACCATCAGTTCTTGCAAATACACAAATAAAAAAAAAAAAAAAAAAAAAAAAGAAATAAACACAAAGTTTATTGGCATTGCAAAATTCCAACACAAATGAGTCAAAGTGTGGATATGATGGACTCCTGTATTCTGGCATGTTTCAATAACCTCATCGATCACTCAATGGAATCCCAATGATGGACAAATTGGCACCCAGTCCAAATACATTCCGTCTGGTGAGAATGGGCAAAGAGACCTACAAAGTGGATATTCAAGTAGTGAAACTGTGGATATGTACTGACAGTTTGGCCTCCAATTCTACATGGAGATCAGTCGACGTCTGCAAAATACCACTGTCAAGTACCCCCATCATCATAGTCAGACCTCATGACACAAACTGTGGCACAAGGTACACAACACATTCAAATGGACAACTAATTCCAGGGTGGTCAACCTGCACAAGTCCTCGTTGGCTTGTTGGCTTCTGAAGCTGTAAGAGCAAGTTACACCTAGAACCCCTCTTATTTTCAATATTATAATATGAATTTCCCACAGGTCACAGCTGATGGTGTTATATACCCGAGAAAAACACTGAAACCAGACTATGCAAACAAATATACATTGACTGTTACCTGACTTTGTTCAAAGGGACTGTTAAGTGGAACACCAGCAATGGAAATTACATCAATTAAGATAATTATCCCAATGGCCCCTGTCTCTATCTGTTCAACTTTGACCCACATTGACATGTGTCTGTTTAAAAAAACTACAAAATGTGTGTGTCAGGTGTGTGTGTGTGTGTGTGTGTGTGTGTGTGTGTGCAAGTACATGTATGTCTAGACACACTACAAACTCTTTACAAACGCCCTTCATACGCCCAAATAGACCCGTTCATATGCCCTAATATACGGCTCCATTAGCCATAATATACGCCTTTATACTCCCCAGATATGACCTCATACTCCTTAATATACGTCCTTACACTCCCTTATATACCCCTCATATGTCCTAATGTACGCCCTCACATATGTCTTAATGTTTGGTTTCATATGCCCTAATATTGTGTCATTTGAAGCGAAATATAATAGTAGCAGACAACATCTGTGAATACAAGAACGAGGATACATCAGCAGTTTTTATTTTTGTATGGAGATATTGGTAATTATGAACAATGTAAATGCCTCATAAAGACAAGCAAGTGTCAATTCTGTAGAAAGCATAACCTAAGGTGAGTGCACACTCGCGTCAAGTACATGGTTTGGACAGTGCCGAAAGACAAAAATGGTTGAGTCAATGAGTCCTCAGTTCAAACGATACAGACAATCGTGGAAGCCAAGAGCCCTTCACACAGTGTGCCACCAGGCATCTTTCTACCCAGTTGCGCAACAAGCAAAATGCATCATTGACCAAGCCTGGGCTCTGTTATTTTTGCAATTCATTCAAAGTGATGAACACCAAGTCAGAAATCACATGATTTGTATTTCTGTGCACTTTCTGTTTATAGCCTACCTTAAAAATGCAAAACATCATGACCGCAAAGGTACAAAGTTTTGGGGTCAATTTTACAGTTGTATCCTTCAAAATTAGTAGGATGCCAACAGAGTAAAGGCTGTTTGACTGTGTGTTGTGATGATCTACTTTCAGGTACTGTGTATTGCGTGATTTTTAGTCACCTTTATAAGCTGTTATATACCACATCATACGCACTGTGCAAAGGCAGCTTTAGGCTATGGTCAAGTGAGCAATACTGCCCTCTAGGTTTAAGGGTAGTGACCCACTGAGCATGTTTGCGTGTTGCTTATTTATTTATTTATTTATTTATTTATTTATTTATTTATTTATTTATTTATTTATTTATTTATTTATTTATTTATTTATTTATTTATGGTTCAGCAAGAACTGCCCCCATCCTCCCCCCCAAAAAAGGGGGGCGGCTCATAAATCACGTTGGGACCCCGGCTTCAGACCATATGGGTCAAAAGTGCTCAGCCAGCTCTGTGAGGTAATGAATCACAGGTGCCGCCAGACAGGTGCCATTCCATCGAGTTTTGCACCTCATTTATGATGTAATGGCCGTCATTTTAAATTGGGGTTTAGATGGACCATACCGTAGTCCCCTCTATGCTACCTGACAAGTTTGAAGGATTTAAGACATTTCCCGAAAGTCGCCAGGACCTCAAAAAGGGTCAACTTTGATGTTCTCAAGGGACATTAAAAGTGTAACTGTATGCCACTTGTAGTTTTATGTTGGACTTGTACCAATTGCCCATGAAAATGATGCGCTGCATTTTATTTATACACTTTTTGCATACAGCTTGCATATCTGGTGTATCTGTTGCTGTTCAGTTTCTTCGTGTTGACGGACCTCCGCCCAATCACTACTTCGCACCCACCCAGTGCCTACGAGTATTACACTTGGGTCTGGGCAGCTAGTATGCTGATGGAGGAATTCCGACAAGTATGTGTGCCATGCTTCTATGTAGTTTTTATAGCATTTTATGGCATTTGTGATGTCACAATGTAACTTCAATGAAATTTAAGGAGCATAATAACCGATAGGTAAAAAAAACCCTATCCTACTAAGTGAAATGTGAGTGTCTGTTGATCAAGTGCGTACTTGGAACACCTCTGTAAAAAGAAATTCAGAAATTTTTGTACCGAGTGTAACATAAACAATTTGCACATATTTCTAGAGTGTGCTACAAAATGTAAGCCCTCTGCAACATTGACGTGATACGATTTGTGTTCAAGTTGGACACCTCACATTTTCTGCATTTCTATGATAAAGTAATGGCATAGCGAAAGAAAAATAACAACCATTGTTGAAGAGGAAAAGTGTGTGCTGTGCAATGGAGCTTACAGGTATATCGCAAACATTATGGCAGAAACTCTATATTGCTTTGAAAGAGTAAACTTCAGATTGACGAAAATGGTACACTATACCTAATTGTCTGTGTTTTCTCTTCTTTATGTAAATACAGACGACTCCACTTAAAAATCGGCACAAACATGTGCATGCATCTAAGCATCTATCCATCATCCATCCATCCATCCATCCATCCATACATCCATCCATCCATCCATACATACATACATACATACATACATACATACATACATACATACATACATACATACATACATATTTTCGCCTACCTCACTTTGTATATGAAGATTTCCCATTTAAACTCAAGATCTAGAAATGAAACTTATTCAAATGCATTAATTGTGTGTATGAAGTTAATCTTTGGTATGCTAAGTCTAACTGATCGATGGCAACTGTCTCTCTCCTAGATGATTACAAGAAGTTCTCACTCATTATCATCGAGCTTGAACATCTACTTCAGCAGCCGCTGGAACTGGCTGGATCTCATGCTATACGTGACCCTCCTCGTCTCCATCATCCTGAGGTGCACTCTGCCGCCAAACACATTCCTGTGGGCACAAATGGTATACATTATAACTCTGGTCATGTTCTATCTGCGGTTCCTACAGGTCTTTTTTATATGGAAGAACATTGGCCCCAAGGTTATCATGATCAAAGAAATGGTGAGTGTTAGCAGCACAAAGGCAAGACTGGATGTGCCTTCTGTTAGAAGTCATCCATAACGATATATCTGATACATAAACTTTGGAATGACGGTTAGTGACCCATTGTATTGCATTTATTACTTTTTTGGGCTGTGTCGCCTGCATAGCTTCGGCATTTTCCATTTTGGTGCATTTGGCCTGCATCAACATACCTGATAGGAACAGTAATAATAAATTTCCATTGTTGCATTTGTAAAAACGAGCAAAATCAAGTTTAGTAATATTTTTGTCAATCATTACTTGGCTTCTATCACAAAACACCTTTACAGCTGTACGACCTGGCATCTTTCATCGTCATCATGGCAACTTTCCTGTTAGCCTATGGCATCTCTGCTCATGCTCTTCAATTTCCCAATGCTTTGGTACGGTGGGATTTGTTGCGTCATGTCTTGTACCAGCCATATTGGAATATATACGGCGAACTTTTCATCGAGAAGATTGAAGGTGAATACAGATTACAGCTTCAAATCATAGTTACAATGATATCAGCAAGGGTTCTCTCAATTGGTATAGTGTTCATTATGGGTATATATATATATATATATATATATATATATATATATATATATATATATATATATATATATATATATATATATATATATGTATATATATATTTGTATATATATGTATATATATATAGATATATATATATATATATATATATATATATATATATATATATATATATATATATATATATATATATATATATATATATATTTAATGTTAGCGACTCGCATAAACGTCCCTGTATTCAACTATGTCAAAGTTGGTGCAGTTTAAAAAAAATACTATTACCAGACAACCAATTTTGGTGTAGGCATATATATATGTCTTAATTGACTGATACTGTGTCTGTATGCAACACAGCGACTTCATTATAAACCATGTCTGGTTAGATAAAGTTAACAGCTTTCCTTGGCACGAGTTGCTCTCTTTAAGTTTATCAGGTGCCTGTTCTCCTAGTAAATCTTAGCTATAGTTATGCCACCCTTCAACGAAGGGGGAGCATATAGCTTCGCTCATGTTGTTCGGTCGGTAGAGAAACTGTGGTTTCCGCACCATAACTCAAGACGTTTTGTGGATTGGACTCTGTTAGAGCCCAGATATATACTGTAGTATAACTGTTATGTGAAGGATGAAGGTTGGTAACCTGGACAATATTGCCGAAGTCACAGAAGTACTGTAATAAGTTTTGGTTCCACTCAATAACTTCAAACAATTTCAAGATAGGACCTATTTGTTGCACTGGATTATAGTCTTTATCTAGGACTAGGTCAAGTTTGAAGATGGATGACTTTGACGTAAATTCAAAGTTCAAAGCGTCACCTTCGTGAACTTGGTTACTGCATTGTAACTCAGAATTTAAGTTATAATTTCAATATTGTGCGTTGTAATAGTCCTTAATTAGGGCTTGGTCAGCTTAGAAGACGGATGATCTTGACCAAATTCCCAAGAGCATCACCTAGCGTCCTATTAGTGGACTTGATTTCTGCAGGATTACTAAACAAGTTTCTTACCTAGGGCTTTCATATTGCCCAGGAATATAGCTTTCTATAAGAGTTAGATTAGGTTCTGAAATGGGTGACCGCGAATCAAGTCCCAAGGTCTCAGAGCCACAGTACTGAATTTGGTTTCTGATTGATAAGTTCTTAGGACCTTATTTCACGAAACCATTTGACTGAATTAGGTATCTGAGTCCACTTCCCGAGGTCATGAATGCCCCATTTGGCAATATTAACATGGTCACGAGGGCGGACAAACTGGCGGTAGAGGAGCATCAATGTTTTACAACCGTGTCTTGTTCGCATGTGAAATAGTCTCTGTGAACAAGAAATTTAATTAAAAACAGTAAACATATAAAATTTTAAATTAAGGGCTTAAACGGGGATAAAAGAGTATGTCCATTATATTTCTTTGCACATCGGTTCATCGAATGTTTTCCAGCTGCATACGGGCGAAAACAAGTGGAAAGAAGTTTATTTTCCAATTTTGAGCACTTCTTATTCTTCCCAAAGGAAGGATACAAGATAGTTGTCCAAAATCAGGTGCTGACATTTGCTCTGAAACTGGTATGAAATCATGTTCAGAAATAGTGTACAGTGCCTCGCATATAAGATATGGAAGCTTAATTTGCTGCCTATGCACTGCGGAGCTACAACGTATCAATGAGAGCAGCATTGCTGTTGCAATGTAGTCATTTATTGCTACACCCCCGGACTGAGTCAACAGTTTTCCTCGGCGCATTTTAGGCGTATTGCGCCCAAAGCACACCGAGGAAAGTTCTTGACCTGGACAATTATATCTTATGTAACTACAGGCATGCTGGTACTTGAATCAAAAGTCTTTTACAGGTAATATGAATGTATCACCCATATTATAATTCAAAGCAGTTGATTTTGTGTGGTCGAGAAAAGCTGTTGACCTTGACTATTATATCCTATCTAACTACACGTATGCTGAAACCTGAATCAAACGTTTTTAAAAGGAACATGAATCTAGCAGCCATATTATAACTCAGGACAGTTCTTTTTAATTCAACTTTAGTCACATTCGGCACTTAAAGAATGACATTTTTCGCTCCTTGTAAATGTTTAAGTACCCAATCCTTAAAAACAATTTGTTCACATATTACCAGACATTTCGTTATAAAGGCAGTTGAAATTCCTGGTTTCTCATTGTTCCTAACAGTAGATTAATTTTGACGTCGAGGAAAGTAATGTAACAGTATCAGGCTATTTTTGCAATGATTTTCTAATTTCAAGATAGACTCTCGCGTTTCATCATTTATATAAAACTATGACCGTTACTTCATTAAGAGTGTTCACGTGTATTTGCTAATGATCTGCTTATCGTATATACTTATGTGGTTTGCGCAGGTGAGATTGGTAACTGTACCAATAACGCTTCGCTGTCCATGTTGGATCCAACTGTAAGGCCGTGTCCCAGACAATCTTGGTTGGCCATCATATTCTTTGCCATATATATGATCCTTACGCATGTTCTTCTGCTCAACCTTCTCATTGCTATGTTCAGGTATGGCACGGGTGTCTGCTTGTATGTATTGCTCATTTATATTACCGATAATTATTTTTTTTTTGGGGGGGGGGATAAAAACGACGGAAGAGAAGATAAGACATTATCTCTTCACAACATGCTGATAATCACATAGATGCTGAAGTTTCAGTTATTACTCACTATATTTAGATATCAATATGCTTCCCATAGCTCTATATCAATGTGCGGTGCAAAAATAAGGTTTGAAAAGCTTCTAAAATGGAGAAAACGCACGGCAATATATCTGGAGTTATATCAAAAAGCAACACTTGAAAACAGTCTCTAGGTCAGCTAAAGTCCGTTTTCGCCAAAGACATCCTGTTCAACGAGCTCCTGGATTATTTAATCTCCTATGCCCTGACACAGACCTTAATATGTCCGCCACAGAATACAAAAACCTGAACCCGATTATAGTATTCAGATCTGATGGGCATGAAAGGTGTGCATCTCAGCCAGCCACCTGGCGGCGACCAGCGTGAAGAGCATTTATTACCCAGTCCTCCTACTGGGATTCTGGTGTACCCAATGCACAGTTCTGAGGCAGAGATAATTTTTGCTTCAACTGAAGTGATGTGCACCTTTAAGAATGAATGTCGATTGTGATTAATGTGCTGTATTATTCGCAGGCGTTATTTTTAATTAGGCAACCTTTCATAACGTCTAAAAATCACATACACCTGTGGTAAGGACCAATAAAAAGTTAAAGCTTATGTTACTCTGTACATGTTGTAGCTACACCTTTCAATCAGTCCAAAATGATTCTGAGAAGGTTTGGAAGTACTATCGTTACAATATCATCCAAGAATACATGGATCGGCCAACATTACCTGCACCGCTTATCGTTTTAAGTCTTGTAAGGCGATGTGTCATATTTATAATGGACTATTGTAAATGCATATCACCGGATAATTCATGCCATCGAGACAATCACAGCCGCAATCATGGTAAGTACTGCCTTTTTGGGATCCTGGTTCTGTTTGTAAGCTATCCTGCGCTCGTTTTAATTCACGATTGACTACTTTTTATTCCACCATTGAGTTGCTTTACATGGAAACAGAACCTGCAGTAAAACACATTTAAAGAAAAAGTATGTCAGATTTAACACTGTAAGTTATTGAAGTAATTTCTAAGGAGTGAGTAAGTAAGTAGGCAAGAAAGAAAGAAAGAAAGAAAGAAGGAAAGAAAGAAAGAAAGAAAGAAAGAAAGGAAGAAAGGAAGGAAGGAAGAAAGGAAGAAAGGAAGAAAGAAAAACAGAAAGAAAGAAAGAAAGAAAGAAAGGAAGAAAGGAAGGAAGGAAGGAAGAAAGGAAGAAAGGAAGAAAGAAAGAAAGGAAGAAAGAAAGAAAGGAAGAAAGAAAGAAAGAAAGAGAGAAAGAAAGAGAGAAAGAAAGAGAGAGAGAGAAAGAAAGAGAGAGAGAAAGAAAGAGAGGGAGAGAGAATGAGAGAGAGAGAATGAGAGAGAGAGAATGAGAGAGAGAATGTGAGAGAATGAGAGAGAGAGAATGAGAGAGAGAGAATGAGAGAGAGAATGAGAGAGAGAGAATGAAAGAATGAAAGAATGAAAGAAAGAATGAAAGAATGAAAGAAAGAATAAAAGAAAGAATGAAAGAATGAATGAAAGAATGAATGAAAGAATGAAAGAATGAAAGAATGAATGAAAGAATGAAAGAATGAAAGAATGAATGAATGAATGAAAGAATGAAAGAATGAATGAATGAATGAATGAAAGAATGAATGAAAGAATGAAAGAATGAATGAAAGAATGAAAGAATGAATGAAAGAATGAATGAAAGAATGAAAGAATGAAAGAATGAATGAAAGAATGAATGAAAGAATGAAAGAATGAAAGAATGAATGAAAGAATGAAAGAATGAATGAAAGAATGAAAGAATGAAAGAATGAATGAAAAAATGAAAGAATGAAAGAAAGAATGAAAAAATGAAAGAATGAAAGAAAGAATGAAAGAATGAAAGAATAAAAGAAAGAATGAAAGAATGAAAGAAAGAATGAATGAAAGAATGAATGAAAGAATGAAAGAATGAATGAATGAAAGAATGAATGAATGAAAGAAAGAATGAATGAAAGAATGAATGAAAGAATGAAAGAATGAATGAATGAAAGAATGAATGAATGAAAGAATGAATGAATGAAAGAATGAATGAATGAAAGAATGAATGAATGAAAGAATGAATGAAAGAATGAATGAAAGAATGAATGAAAGAATGAATGAAAGAATGAATGAAAGAATGAAAGAATGAAAGAATGAAAGAATGAAAGAATGAAAGAAAGAATGAAAGAATGAAAGAAAGAATGAAAGAAAGAAAGAAAGAATGAAAGAAAGAATGAAAGAAAGAAAGAATGAAAGAAAGAATGAAAGAATGAAAGAATGAAAGAAAGAATGAATGAAAGAATGAAAGAATGAAAGAATCAGGATGGATTACAAAGTATTTAAGATTGTAACAGTCTTATCCCGAGTACTTCAAAGGCCAACTTGGGTAAAGAAAGCATATTTATTTTATTCGCTGTACTTTACGTGTACAAATTAACCTATCAGGTAAGTCATTCTACAGTTGGCAGGCGCTTAACATCCATCTGTGACCTCAATTGTTGTTGAAACTCGTCATCACTTTGTACGAATGACGAGATTGAGGTCACAGATGGATTTAAAATCGGTTAAACACCTCGGAGCAGCGTGATTTGCAGAAAACAATGATGCCGTTGGCGTCAGTACCTTGTTAATTAACCTATACTTACTTACTGCGGCACATTCGGTGAAAAATACGATTGCATGTTTTAGTCAGATTCTGGGCATTATGTTCCTGATTAGCTTTGCACTTGAGCAGTGACAGGATGGTTCTAGAGGAATTTTTTTAAAATTATGTAATACATGTATCAGAATGGTTCTAACGGAAATTTTAAATAATATGTAAAACATGTATAAGAATGGTTCTAGACGAATGTTTTTAACTTATGTAATACATGTATAAGAATGGTTCTAGAGGACTTTAAAAAAAAAAAAATGAAATACTTGTATAAGAATTGTTCTAGAAGGTTTTTTAATTATGTAATACATGTAGAGGATGGTTCTAGAGGGAATTTAAAATTATGTAGTACATGTTTTGAATGGTTCTCGATGAAATTTCTTTTAAAATATGTAATTCATGTATAAGAATGGTTCTAGAGGAAATTAAACGTTGTATGTAATATAAACGGTTCTTGTTGCAGGATTTAAAGGGATGTCAAAAGCAGGATATGCTAATACCAATGTGCTTTTGCATTGTAAAATTTTACTCGTTTGTTTAAATTGATAAAAGGCACTTACGTATTATCGGCTGCAATAAGTAGAAACACAATTTGGCACAACTGGGCAAAGAAGTAGGAAGAACAAATGTACAAATATGGGTTTAATGCAGCATAATCTAAACAGGAATATAATTTGTGCAGCAGCTCATAACTGATCTATAGAAAATAGATCTGTGCAGATATTTCAGTTTTCATGATGAAAATTATTCAAAATGAAACCACCTACAGTCAATTCCTAGCCGTCGTCTGCAGTTACGGCCTTTTTGTAACTGCATTTGCCTCCCCCCCCCCCCTCCCAAAAAAAAGTTTGGGATACTCCTGAGAAATTGTCAATAATGAATAATTTGAAAGGACAAACATTTTTACTATGCATTCAGTGACTAATTGCTATGTAATATAAGTTTGCCGGTTGGGATAGCTTTCTTCCTAAATCACAAACGCTCACCATTTATTAAGCCAGACAGTAGTTTTTAAGCCAAGTAATAAAAGTAAGGAACACAAAATGCTTTCAGCTCACACAATGTCGTACAATCGTCTCATCGACTGTAGTATTTCTTGTATGTTGAAAAGAAAGAGTATAGTGGTCCGGTTCCAGATCATTTGACGTACATGTGAGTAACTTAAATTGAATCGATCTGCGTAGGTGACTGGTAGATGGAGGGTCCAACGGACATGGATCTTTAACTTTCTTTCCTACCGTTTTCTAGGATGTCATGGCGCATTGTTGGGATTGATAAAATATGTCATTCTTTAATTCGATTTTCTTTTAATACATCCACAAAATGCCTATCACACATGGGCCTCCTTGCGCCAAATTGTCTGGTAAGTTTCTAGTGCGAGACGTAGGAAAACCACAAAATTATTCACTTCCAGGAAAAAAGAACAATACGTTTCACGTAAAAATGTGTCATAATTTACATTTCAGCTAACTTTTCTTGTCACCAAAGAGTTGATAAAGACTGATAATTGATTATTTAAAATTTATGGATATAAAGGTTAGAAACAGGTTTATAGAAAATACCAGCAGGCACCTCCAACACAAGGGAGTACTGGACAATTAAGCATTAGAGGGTGCATGTGAGAAGGGGTCAAATTAGTATATAAGGTAAGCTGTAGGAAAAAAAGTATATTTTTAAAAGATGAAAATGGTGGAAAATGGATCGCAAATATTTATTGTTGTTGTTTACATGCATTTTTTTTTGAAAGATAGGAAAAGCCCCCCCCCCCCCTACGCTGATTGCCCGTGGGACCGAAGAATAGTATCATGCTTCGTACCAAAATCATATATCAATTTAGCATTAGGTGTGACGAAACTATTGTGAATTAAAATTGAAATTTAGTGACAATACAAAGTCCAGTCGATCAGCCGATGCCATGCTAACGATATTTAACTTGCTATTACATATACACGAATGTCTACAGTGCCCATCATTTTTCCCTCTCGTGAAATATAGAATTTCATTGTGTTTTACAAACATTGTTACAAAAAGCGAATAACTGGCGTTAAGATCATTTATTACATTAATTTGGGTCACCACCTTGACCCATTCCTGGTGAGCATACGACTTCGTCAATAGCTTTCTTTTCCTGTATTTTTACAGAATATGTTGCTAATGAATCGGAGCAACTGTCAATGTTTGAACGGGCAGGGATGGAAGATTACATACTGAAGTACCCTTTGTGGAGCAAAGGCCTGATTGATACCAAGATGTCACATTCAGACGACAGGTAAACAAACAAAAAACAACCGTAGTAATGCTACCCCCCCGGGGGGAGGGGGGTCATATTCAACATCAGGGTATGTTATTCAACATCAGGGTATGTGTGTGCCGCGGACATTTTTACACAATACCCTATCTTAATCCTACACCGGATGTAAAAAGGAACCCTTTCTTAATCCTGTTATGTGTTGAAAGGAGTGCAACATTGGTGCATCCTTATTGTTACCCCTATCCTAATCCAGCTGTGTACATTTTGGGGGGGGGGGGGATTTTCTAATCCTGGTAGTAATCAAAACAGGGCCTTCCCCGCGGCACATACCCAGTACAATCCTACATGGAAGTCCCCCCCCCCCCTCCGGGGAGGGGGGGGAAGTGCAAGGTGGACTTTGTAGAGAAAATTTTATATTGCTAAATAGGCCTACACATTACAAATATGAAAAATTTATGCGAAAATTTGTCTGGCAAGCCCACTAAAATCGTTCCTTTAACTCTGCATTTTACTGTCTCGGTTACTCCAAAATTGTATTAAAAGAAAGAGTATTAAAACAGTGAAGGGACCATTACACCGATTTGATAAGTTCATAATTATCATCTTGATCAGTGGTGATTACTAGGCCCTTGGTTGCGGCCGATGCCCAGCATGGCAGCGCCAACAATGCCCTGTCTCTGACCGATCTGTTTTACATTTCTTTGCACAATCCTCGCTGAACAAGGGCAGACGGCAGGGAGTGGATAATACATGGAGCCTAGACGTGGAAAACTGCAGCATTCCTAATCGAAAATTTCATCAAAAAGACTTGTCTTCTGTATAGAACAGCTATGTGAAAGAAGTTTGATGTGCGGATTAAAGACCCCATTAAATATATAAAATTTGCTGAACCTGATATTCAAAGATCTTCAAAGTGTTTATGAAGATTATCACGAAAGAGATACATTCTTCTGGATTCTCTACTGGCTGCTTTATGAATAATGAACAAATTGATATGACAATTTACTAATTTAAATGAAAAAATTCTAGCATAATATGGATTTGAAATTGGCTAAGACAATGTGCGACTTTGCAGACCAATCTTGGTGTTTTTCTGAAATTTTCGATGTAAACATTCTGCATGAAGCCAGGATGTTTCATGTTTTTTCATTCTTATCTATGCTTTACACATATCAACAATGTATGTGACTCCTTTTGTCTGGGGCCAATAGCTCTTACAGTGTCACAATTGCTGTATTTACTGATGATATATGACTGGAATTTCTCACAGTATTAAATATTAATATAAAGTAATTCGGGTCCTGAAAGACCACTCCAATATTTATCTGGCTTGACAGACCACATTTATATTTCTAATTCTCTCTCTTCCATGTTATACCTGTAAAGAGAGACTACCTGTTTTCAACAATCATTTTGCGCCACCCCAAGGCGTGGTCTGTCAAGACAGGGATCAATGTATATGCCATTAATGCCTCCTCACAAATAATTGAATAGTAAGCTCCACCTTTATTTTAAGTGACTTTGGGACAGCATTTTGCAGTGAAACTTAACACCGAAAAAGGTGTTTTATTTTCCGTACAGTGCACTGGGGCAAAATTACTAACTATACTGGTATGGCACCCCTCCCCCCCCCCCCATTAAGAGTCGCTACCTACAAAATATATTACTGAAACACACACATACATAGATACATTAATATATATATATATATATATATATATATATATATATATATATATATATATATATATATATATATATATATATATATATACATATATGATGTGCATATATAATTAATGTGCAAATAGAGATAATATCTTCAGAGTAAACTTCCATATTACCCTTTTCTTAATGAAAACAAGATTCGACTTGGAGACAAAAGTGAGCAGTTAACCTTGTTTTACATTGGGCATATTTGGTAGGGTTTCTGTCCAGATTAGCAAACACACATTCCTTCGTCTCTCAAAATTGTTGATTTTCACTGATATTTTATGTACTAGCACCAGGGTATTTAACCCCCATGTACACCTCATTACTGGATGTATTTCATGAGGATTTCCTTTGTTTGTGCCAACCTTTCTGACTCTGTACTGTGCTGTAAACTTGCCTTTCGTGGCCATGTTACACAGTGCCAGAATTATGCGTCATATTGCTACAATGCAGAACGTTGATAGAATCCTAATTGTGCGAAGGTAATGAGTTATGAGCAGTTCGTTTGTAGGGCAATCAGTCGCTTAATGAGGTACTTAGTGTCATAATATATCACATTACATAATTATATATTTTCACGATCTTACTCGTTTCTCTCAAGATTTGATATATGCATTCATACTCACTCTTTCTCTCTCTCTCTCTATCTCTCTCTCTTTCTCACACACACACACACACATATATATATGTATATATATATATATATATATATATATATATATATATATATATATATATATATATATATATATGCTGTTATGAATTGCTACCATACAATATAATTCGTGTTGTATCTTTTCAGCAAATGGAGGAAATAGAGAATATACATAATAATAATAATAATAATAATAATAATAATAATAATAATAATAATAATAATAATAATAATAATAATAATAATAATAATAATAATACTTAATAAAATTAATGATAATCACAACAACAACAACAATAATAATAATAATAATAATAATAATAATAATAATAATAATAATAATAATAATAATAATAATAATGATAATAGTAATAATAATAATAATAAATTATTATTATTATTATTATTATTATTATTATTATTATTATTATTATTATTATTATTACGCGCACGTTATGTTTTGGAGCCAAATACTTAATGTAGACGAACTGGTCCTAAATAGTTTTGTTGTAAGAGATTCGAAACACTTAAGGCTCGCACACCGTACATTTGTGAACAACCGGCGGGGTGGATCAGTTTTAAGGCCTGTACTTTTCGGTACAAACTGTACTGCTGAATAGGTATACCTCAGAGTAAAACATTTGAAAACAGAATTAAAAAGTACTCACAATGCTACAAGCGTTGTTGAATTTATTTTTTTCATACCACGAGATTGTTGTACCTGTTTAAATGCTATGAAAGTGTTACATAGAGCTAACCATTTTAGGACGAAATAATCTGGGGGAAAGTATTATTTTCCTTATTTGTAAAAGTGTGAAAAACAAACGCGCACATTGCATACTGCCTTCTGAACGCAGTCTGCAGTGTGTCGAACGGTTTGCCAGTTCTTGCGTCGTGAAAGGGTAAAAATTGGGACCTATGTAGGTCTTGATGTCCTCCCCCCTCCCTCCCCGCACACAGATGCACACGTACACGCCCTTTTTCTGCGTTTTATATGTTGCAGAATAGAGAAGTTGATTGATGACGTAGAACAAATCAAGCAACGAATGTGCAAGAGGTCCACTGATAGTCAACAGCAGGACTTAGATGAGACCTGCCGAACAATGGAGGAAAACAGGTAGCTTCCACTGCCGCGCTTCTGCTTACAATACATTTGCAGTGAAGCATTTGATGGAGTTTAACTCATTCCATACCAGTCCCTGATTTTTCCGTATATTTACCTTGATTTAAGACGACAGTTGCATATTCAAATTCTTCATGAAAAGAGCTTTCGTTCAAGTACCAACATGCCTATAGTCTTAAGGCAGCGGTTCTGGCACTGCCTGGTAAGTTATGCTGCAGCTGCCACAAGGGCACTGCCTGGCAAGTCATGTTGCAGCTGCCTTTGCGGCAGCTGCAGCATGACTTGCCAGTCAGTGCCAGATCCACTGACCAAGACCTGTGACCATAGTTTGGAATGAGTTAAAACAAAACACCTCGCTGTGTGGGGAAGAATAACATTGCTAGATAAATTGACTTAACAGTTGCTGGCCTATGCATATATAACATGTTTTTTTTATTAATTGGCGTATTATGTTGTGTCATATTCTAAATGTAGGGCTATTTTTTCGTTTATTGTCTGAATATTGCCCTTACAAACACGGCATAATAAAATAATGCTACATCATTACTGCACAATTTATATGATGGGAATGACACAGGTGTGAAGACCCTGTGCGCGTATGTCGTTTTTGGTTATTGCATTCAGGACATGTAAATTAATACTGTTCAGTTGTAGGATAATAGCAAGCCATTGAAAAGGTAGACGTTACGGACTTGCGTGTATTATGTACATGTGTACTTGCAAACACACACACACACACACACACACATACTCAGATATGTTCATAATGAACACTGTATCTACTGTCAAACACGATGTGATGTTGCTTTGTTTCCTAACCACAACGCAGCGTGCATATTGGTTTCCCGCCACAAAGCACGGGTTTGACGCCTGGCGATCACGGGGGACATGCGTGTGGCATCACTGTCACAGACAAGCCATATGCTCATTTCTCGCAAAATTAGCAAATTTTTAGTAATTTTAGTTCAAAAATACCAAACCGATATTCTGCTTGTACTTCCCGAGCGGTATATCAGAAAATATTGCATATGACTTGAATAAGTATTCTGTATTTCCAGAATATTAGTGATATCCCGCTTGTCCCCACAGGTACCGACCCGTATCTCGCCATATCTCACCAAGCCGGACTAGGAAATCGGGTATTCAGTTGAGGCAGGAACTTAATATGCATATCGCCTATTGAAAAGCCAATAAATTCAGTTCATATATATCAATTGATATAATTTGAAATCTCTTTTCCACAGCGATTCTTACCGTGCTGAAATGGCCCACCTGCGTTCATGCATCACCGAACTGCATGACCAACTTGACAGCCAGACTGGACAGCTGATAAGATTGGAAGACATGCTGCGCCAAGGCCTTCAAGAGAAGGATCAGAGATTGGATCCAGAGTCCAGTTGCTGAGAATTTGGACGGAACGCGTGAACTAAAAACACCTGGCATAGTGAAACAATTATTTTTGATTGGACGCTGTACTTGAGTCGTTGCATATATAACATTATATTTGAAACATTCCAGATAAGAATTCCCTTGTCAGATGCACGCAATACAGATTACGTCCAAATTATACAAGGAACTCATACACTGAATTTGATTGATACAACTGCATTTCTTGTATTTCACTTCAAGGATGCTTTCTTACAAATGTGACAGTTTCGACGGCGAGTCTGTCACAATGATGATGCTACTTAATGCCTGATATATTTTGTTGTAAATTATTACGACAAAATGACTTAATAATATAACGATAATAATCATGAGGATAAAACAGTGACCCATGCCTTTTGTTAGGCATTTTGGAATAACTAGTTAGGTGTTCATAACTATGCATTTTAAAAAGGTTTAAAATGGGATGTAAGTGCCATAAGCGAGTAAAAATCTCCTCAAGCTCGTACAAAAGTCTATATATTTGTAACGACATCATGGTTATGATTTCAAGATTTGATAACGATGTAGCAATAATAAAACTGTACATCAAAAATCATTTTGTTTTAAGGTGAATTCAGATAGGACAATGTGTTGCCAATTTTGTAGAAAGCACATAGTAGGAACAGACTGCTGTACTTGTCCTTTACCGGAAAATTATGAAATTCCCAGGCTTCTCTTCGTGACAAGGTCAAACTGTTTATTTCTGCGTTGTAAAATTGATGTCATGCGGCATATATGCACTATAAAATTATAATTTTTCTATTGGGACATCCGGATGCACGATATGATAATTGATGATACACTTGAGAAGGGAATTTATTACAGGGACACACGGTCTTTTTTTCTGTGGTTTTGTCAGAATGACACCCTGTCACAAATCCGAAATTTCCTAGTCGCACTTTGAATAACAATTTCGATGAACAAAGATCAGCAAATATAAACCAGCAATAGCGTTACCTTAACTTAATTTTAAGAACCTTAGCTCACATTATCACGTTGTAAACCAATTGAGTTTAAATATTACAAAGAACACCTGTAGATATTACACGCAATACCATGTAACCTAACATTTGGATGTTAGGCTCAATGAAACAAGGAGTTCTACATCAAATACAAAACCACGCACTGAAAACTTTAATAATCTTCGATCAGCGAAATGAACGTGAAGATAGGCTGAATCTCCATCAAATGCATATATGTATGTGTGCACGTATGTGTTCATATATAGTGGAATCTCCCTATTAAGATTACCTAAGAGACTGAAAAAATGTGGTCTCAATGAGAAGTGGTCTAAATTAAGGATATTATTTGATTAAGGATACGCAAAAAAAGTCTGTAAATTGGTAGTCTTAATATAAAAATAGTTTCTTTATGGAGGTGGTCTTAATTGTCGATTCCACTGTATGTATGGGTACAGCTCAACGTTTGGGTGTACATATTCCACCCCGACGGAACCCACGACAAATAACATACAAAAACTGTACACTGTAATATTACATCGAGACGTCCCGGTTGATTGCCATATGTAGCGGGTTATAGACGTAAAATAAAGCATCAACGTTGTACCTGGCAACTTAAGGTAAAAATTGAAAGGAAAAATAAGGAAACTTAAAATGTTAAATAAACGAGAGTATGTGGAAAAGTGTGCAGCACCACTTTTTAGGCTCGTATTTCATATCGTTTCAATATAACGCCTGCCCGATTCCACTGGTCCATAGCGACTGGTACTTACAAAGGTCACCCTTTTCATCCAAAAAATAGGTACTGTCCTTTTCTCAAAATGCTTTCAATAAAAATTGCACGGCCGACTTAACACGAACATATATGCCAATCATTAACAGCTTTCAGTATTTGATTAGAAATGACTTTTAAAGTTGAATCATAAACAATAACACACCGTAAAAGACATTTTGCTAAACTATATGCTTTGCTTTGATCGGCCTGTATTGAAAGAAAATTTGATTTGATTACCCGCAGGACATTAAGTACACACAAAACAAAGTATGAATTTTCCATCACTAGTGAAACAGGATATATCTGCCCGGTGTCCTCATCCCATTTACGACTGGAGGGCAACAGGACGAGCCTTCCATGACAACACAAAACATAATCGCAGATGACAGGCAATTGTGATTGTGATACATTTTGGCCCAGATATCACTTGTTTCATGTGAATATATATTGTTGCAAAATTGTCAATTAAACATCCATCAAATACCTCAGCTAATGATTTCCGTGATGCAAGGTCAACTGGGATGCCCTATAGTTAAAGCCTTTTCACCTAAAACGCCGTCATTGGACTGATAATTGACCTCCACACTGGAATACGGTGGAGACTGAAAAAGAAGGAAATTAGTCGATTTTCAAAGCTTACTTGCTTATCAGTTGTGCGCATTTTATTGTCACGAACAACACGACACCATGGCAGAGAGAAATATCACAGAGGTGATACAGATGGACGCCCAAAACAGAAGCACCCCCCGGCGTAGGAGAGAATGCTTGCTTCCAAACACGAACAGTGAAAAGGTAATTTGAGAAAACGAATCAATTTTTAGTTATCCGAGATTTGTATAATGCAATGCATGATGACAGGAGTTTGTTTTAAATTAGCCCGCCGTTCTTGTACAGACAGGAAAACCACAATTCTGAATACATGCTGATCAGCAAAGAATGAAATTGGAAATAACAAACAATAGCACTCAACATTTAAAGCAGGATGCTTTTTTTCATGGAACGGTATATCAAGATTTCAACCTTTTTTATTCTTTGACACCCTAGTGTTGGCCAGTAACAAGAAGGCAAGATACCTTTTCAGAGTTGAGACCCTTCGGCGCAACTTATGATTTTTCTTGACACTTAACTGGACACCCTCACATGCCGTGGCTTCTGCTCCCCTTTTTGCCAATTGTTGGCAAACGCATTCCGCCTTCCACATTTTGCTTGTTGTACAAAGGCGATTGACAAAAGGCATAAACTTAAATTGCATCTGGTTTACATATCCCCAATAAACTAAGCCATCCACTGAATGAATGACTCTCCGTTTCTTGTATTTTATATCTCTGCCTATAACCCATTCGACTGACCCAATGAAACTGAATCAGAAAAGTGAAATGTGTGGGGGTGTGAGCACAACAGGCCAACTAAAGCTGGTCAGTCATTGGTTTCATTGAATTCTAAATTTTATACTTATTGATTTGACTCCCAATAACTCGACTTTACCGCAGGGCCTTTCCGGTTGCGCATGCGCAGTGAGGAGGGGATGACTCATATGGGTGAGGGCTTTCTTATCTAAATGAGGTGACTCCTATAAATTCTTAATCATATATGATTGATTATTATTAGAGGTGAATTCATGAATCTACAGTGAAGTCCAACCAGGGGTACTCCACAGCCTGCAGTTGTTAATAAATATCTGAAAAAAATATTATACCCCTCCCTAACCAGGGAGTTATGGAGGTGCTAAGCGTCTCTATGAAGTAGTAAAAAAGGATAAATTCGCTTGTCCAAAGTGCATATTTGAGAAGCGTCTCTGGCATTGCGAAACAAAATCATATATTCTGGCCAGCTTGCTTGCTCGAAAATATTATGAAGCACAAATATAACACTCAATTTTCGGTGGTGGCATCCTCTTACGAATAAATTTTGCTTAGCTTTAGATTCTAGAATATCCGATGCTAGGTCGTCGATCACAATGAGGCCAAATTCGCTGAAATCTTGGAGGATTTCATTTTCGGGCACACCTTTGTGAAAGGTTACATAAGGAATACAAGATTGCATATCCTGATACAATGGTTGATCAATACCATAACAGTAGAGAACTTTTGGGGGAGCAGGATCTGCATACACGGAGGATAACTGTTCGATCACGGGTCTAATCCAGTGAGATTTGCCTACCTGTGTGCGTCCTATGATGGACATGGCCATGCGTGGTAAAAAGGGTACCACCCACTTGGAAGACATGGCGCTAAATGAATGGCTCCAGTATAAAGACTCCCGTTTTAATCACTGTAAGCGATAAATGTATCCGGCTTGATGATGTGTTTATCATAAACTTGACAGTAGGACTTTCTTTCTTCCCGATTTAACACCTTGAATTTCCTTTTGCACCCGCATATTTTTTTAAGCGTTGACGACAGTGACAAAACAGAACTTTTTGTTGATATGCTCTAAAGTTAATGGGTACTTTGCAGGCTACTGGTTGAGGAGCACTAATTCTTTCATGGTGTTGAAATTTAATACTTAATTGTTGGTATGATTTAAAATAAAGCCACGGATTTTGTATTCTTTCTTGCCTTTGGCAGTGATGTAAGTATAGTTTTTAGGTCCTGCACATACAAATTCGATTATGTAATCAGCGGGATCTTCTAGCTCATTGGTCAGATCACCCAAACAGGGTCCTCCATGGTTTTTGATCCCCTGCAGGCGCAGTTGCAGCAAAGAGGAAAGAAAAATTTGTCCTGTATGGGCACAGGTAATACGGGATGAAAGAGTTCGTGACGAGGACAGACTTTGACTTTGGCCATCGGGGCTAGTCTGACATGCACAACATGATTAATTTGTAAATATAATTGAACTGTATTAAATTTATTACTTTAACTTGAGCACATAAGTTAGAATTCGGCCCTCTGGGCTTGAGAACAATATAATAATAATAATAATAATAATAATAATAATAATAATAATAATAATAATAATAATAATAATAATAATAATAATAATGATAATGATAATAATAAAATAATAATAATGATAATAATAATGATAATAATAGTAATAATGATAATGATAATGATAATAATAAAATAATAATAATAATAATAATAATAATAATAATAATAATAATAATAATAATAATAATAATAATAATAATAATAATAATACTTTAACTTGAGTACATAAGTTAAAATTCGGCCCTCTGGGCTTGAGAACAATATAATAATAATAATAATAATAATAATAATAATAATAATAATAATAATAATAATAACAATAATAATAATAATAATAATAATAATAATGATAATAATAATAATGATAATGATTATAATAATGATAATGATAATAAAATTAATAATAATAATAATAATAATAATAATAATAATAATAATAATAATAATAATAATAATAATAATAATAATAATAATAATAATAATAATAATAATAATAATAATATTGCATTATTGGTAATATGTCCCCACCAAAACAACATGTAGTGCCCACGAGTATAGTAACTGTTGGAAATATGCACACCATGCCCAATTTTGAAGTGGCCTACAAGACGTGCCAGGTATGCATTGATATTCCTCACCATGCCGATGTTTACGACCCTCAGTGCGGATGCAAGTTCATGTCAAGAAAAAGCTCAATATTTAAGTTGTCAATACGCTGAACTTTTTTCAAGCCAAAGTCAGATGTTCCAAACAGAGTGTACCGAGGTCACATGAAAGACAGTCAGATATGGGTGGAAGTAGATGGAGAATGGGTGGAAAGTCAGAACCTGAATGATGACAAGAAGTATTTGTGAAATCGCCCATGGCCAGAGTCAGTCCCACCAAAGGAATAACTCACAGCAAGATGTCAGTTGCCTGGCTGGAATGGGAAGCTTGCCAAAGGGATATCACTATCCAACATGCCCTAAATATGGGCGAGAATACTGTTCCAAATCCAAATAGAAATGGACACTATAGGTTGGATGGGTTTCACGAACACGTTTATAGGAGTCACCTTACTTAGATAAAAATGAGTCGCCTCATGATGATTCACAGCTATGACATCATTCATTTTGGATGAGTCATCCCTTTGCCGCCATTCCTCTTGGATGAGTCATCCCCGATGACCTCACCATTTGAGTCATCCCCTCCTCACTACGCATTCGCATGCGCAACCGTAAGTGCCCTGCGGTATAGTCCCGTTATTGATAGTAATTTCATAAGGATCGTCTAGCCACAAAAAGTAACGGAACTGATCAGATATTTTTTTTTTTTCACAGCCTACAGCAGATTTTTGGGCAAAGCTCGCGAGTTTCCTACTCTACACTTTGCACTGCATCTTCTTTTAGGGTTTGCAACCAAATCTAAACTAAATGTACACTGTTTACCAGATTGTGCTGAGAAAATTAAAAAAACATATGCACTTTTGTCGGGTTAAAGCTTGTACAAATGGAGCTGAATGCATTAATATGGTGAAAAATTGCATATTTTTGGAAATTGCTGTCTCATCAGACCAAAAGACAATTACTGTTTATTCACGCCCGAATAAAAGTAAGAAGCTCATTTATCTTTATATTTTAACTTGATAAAAAATGTAATAGACATATTTGATTGCCCATGATATCTATTTTGAGTTTTTATGTTTATACAATTTCTAGCTAAATTGGTTCTTTTTAAAAGTCACCCGATCTTTCTCTTTTACGTCGTGGTACCTTTACTTGAATTATAATGAATTAAATCTTGTGAGAATTTTGTATTTTGCATTTTAGTTGGACAAAAACCTAGTTGCTTAACAGGTATGACAAACTTATATATTATAATGTCATGCGTATGGCAGGAAGCATAACGACCAAAGTAAAAACATGCATGTAAACGGTTTTAGGTACATGTCATACCTAATGTATAGCAATTTACAAAGCCAAACCGAATTAAAAGCTGTTCTGACGGAACCGCTAGGTGGCACCTATAAATAAAATAGCTTGGACATTTGCACTAAGTGGTTTCATCGGATTTTAAATTGCAAATATTTTGTGTCTTTTTTCAGCTGATAGGTTACACGTTATAGACGTACATACGTTTACAGATCAGTACGCAAAGTGGGATGCCACAAGAAAATTATCAGACAGTCATACTATCTCTCTTGCTCTGGCTCCCCTTCTCTCTCTGTTCTTTCTTTCTTTCTTTCTTTCTTTCTTTCTTTCTTTCTTTCTTTCTTTCTTTCTTTCTTTCTTTCTTTTCTTTCTTTCTTTCTTTCTTTCTTTCTTTCTTTCTCTCTCTATGTATATATATACATATACATGCCTGTTTATCGCTGAATACTTTGCACAACCATATATCACATATATTTTTCCTTGTGTTGTTACAAAGGTATGTTTTTTTAATGGAGGACATAATAAGCTGGGATTTTAAAAGTCCCATATAATTCAACAGTGGCTGGTGAACACATGATGTTCAAGTTCGTGTTGTAATTGCACAGAAAAAAAAGGTGAAGGCGAGTCATTCATTGTAATGGCCAGTGGCAAATTCAATCAGATCACAAAGAAGCAAGCCAAAAAACTGAAAAGTAATAAACGTCATGTGCCGCTACAAATACAAGAATATAAACTTACTTAAATGAATTTTGAACAGGAACATTTCAATTTCTTGCAGTTCATGGTTCATACTTTCGATTTGGATGAAAACTATCTGGGATAAATTTTAAAATTTTAGACAAAATTGGACATAAGTCACATGCTATGGTATCTCCTGAGCATCGACCTTATGATCCTCCAACACACACACATATACACGCGCGCGCGTACCTATACATACATACGAACACACACACACACACACACACACACACACACACACACACACACACACACACACATATATATATATATATATATATATATATATATATATATATATATATATATATATATATATATATATATATATATATATATATATTGCATACAGTTTGTGTGTGCATGTGTGCCTATGTGCATATTCAACGGTAACTTCATAGCATAGCCATACTCAGTCCGCCGGAAGTTAAAATTCCGTACAGCGGGATCATAGTACCTAAATGCCGAGTTGACGGAGTGTAAAGAATTTTCACGAGAACATGATCTGTTCGGTTTACCTAGGAAATAATCAACATTTGGTCCCCGAAGTCGCCATTTCAATTGAAAGAGCTTTGATACTATTTTGAACGAGACCTGCGCATGTATTACGCTTTAACACTATATTCACTCTGTAAATATGATCGGAACTGTATGTTCTATGAGGCAACATCAGGAAGAACCAAATTAAAACAAGCTCCTGACTAAAATGATATGTCCGCACTCACTACAAACAAGAGAACAGTGACAGTCCTTTGCTCCGCTGATATTACATACCCAAGGTGAATCTCCACCAAGTTTAAAGAGAATATGACAGATGGTTTTGGAGAAGAAGTAAAAAATCTGACTTACCATTGCAATCCCTTTTGAAATGCGTTGTAAAAATGGGTATGTATGCATCTCACAAGTTTAGCCAATGCGTATGTATGCATTAACCATGATAACCGATAAGTACCCAAATGGAAAAAAAATCGTTAAAAATGAGGGATATAGAATACTCTCACGTGGTGAGCAACTTTGTATGGCCTTTCCACAACCTACATTCCCACTCAAGTTTTAGAAGAGTCGGTTTCGGGGAAGTCGAAAATATCTTTAAAATGCAAAAATTCGTGAAAAGATAAAAAGAAAAAAATGCAGCGCCACCTGGAAAACAACATAATGTCTAGTGTTCAGCAGAACTGTGGCTATGCAACTTCGAAGCACTTAGCCTGGTGGTTTCGGGGAAGATTTTTAAAAATTTTTTTTCAACCCTACCCCCCGAAAAATATCAACAACCATTGGTCGTGACCATTTGTACAACCTTGGCACAGACCCCTCCAAGGTACATCCCTACGACCTTTCAAATTAGTCTTGGTTACGGTTTTAGATGTAAAAATCTGACTTACCGTTGCAATCCTCAATGTAATTAACAGGAATGTATGCATTGTCCGAGAAGTACCCAAATGTTAAAACAAATCGTTAAAAATTGGAGATGCGGAATATCATAATCTAGTGAATACCTTTGTTTGAGCCTCCATGAAGCTGCATTTCCACCAGGTTTTAGAGGAAGGTAAGATACGGTCTCGGACAAGACGCCCAAAAAGCTTTAACAGAAAAACTTGTAAAAAATAAGATTATCGCAGCGCCACCAAGAAAATTAGGGTCTAGGGATCCCCAAAAGCGTTGCCATGCAGCTTCGAAGCAATTGGCTTAGCGGTTTTGGAAGAGATTTTTGAAGATTTTGACCCATAAAATCAACAAAAAGAATCAAATCTTTTTAAAATCATTGGAGCATGACCATTTAAACAATCTTGTAGATTCCCGCCTACTTTGAAGCGAATACATGTGTGGAATGTGGTTTTCAAAAAAATCGAAAACGTGCAATGTGAACTGACCTACGACGTACGACGGAGCACCCCATCCTATAAGTTCAGCTGACTGATTGACAAGGTAGCTAAACTAAAAAATGACGATACATTTCTTGAAAAATTATAATACTCGCAAAAATATTTACCATAGTTTCTGACCAAATGACAAAACATATTATGCTCAGCAGTATTATTGTTTGAAAGTTCAGTAAATGTTAAAACTGTGGGGTGCCCCCCCCCAAAAAAAAAGTTTTAACTATATTGAATTTGTCTTGAAGTAGTTTCCTTCGTTGGTGAAGTTAAGAGGACAACTGTCCCTACGCCTGTCTGTCTGAAAATTAAACATAACAGCTGCAATGTCGTTTATTTTTCTCATAATTACCCAGAAGTAAACTTGAATAAGCAAAGGATAGTCCCTGAAATGTCCTAGGCAGCAACTCGAAAAAGTCACAAGTTGGTATTTAGACACAACGCTTCACTTAACTTCACCTGACGTTACGTTACCTTATTTTACGGTACTTTGCTTTACCTTACCTTACTTGCCACTACTTTACCTACTTTTTCAGCAAATGGACATTCTCTTTACATAAGGAATGAAGGCAAAATTAAAATTGACATTATGTTTTGCAGCGGGGTCTAAGCGAATTCATTTATCGGAACTTGACAAACAGAGTATGTTGCTGTTACATCCAAGACCGTAAAGGCAATGGGTAAGTTATCTGTACAGCCATAGCGCAATTATTTTTCAAATTGTATATATAATAAGGTCGCTTACCAATTAGGCTATTAACATTGAAACTACAGTGGAACACATACACCGCCTTTAATGTTTGTAGGGCAGAAAAGTGTCTTCAAATGTAACCCATGTCTCTAAACACATACGATAATTATATACCATATTTATCGCGTAAACACCATCGCTGTTACTGAAATAAGATATTGGAACATTCATGATGATTATAGTTTCACGGACTCATTTAATTCATGATGGTCAAATACAGTTTCTATCTTAATGAGATTCTATGTTTGCGGATATATTAACTCAACTGCCTGTTGCTGAACCTGCATGGCTTTTTGGTGTTTGTTTGTTTTTTTTTGTTTTTTTTGTTTTGTTTTTGTTTTGTTTGTTTGTTTGTTTGTTTGTTTTTATCGGGGGGGGGGGGGTTATGTTAATCAGGAGGGATTGTAAGGCCAATGTAACGCCATACGACATTTTGATGATAAAAGTTTTCCAGCAAGCTTGTGATGTTGTAAATTTTTTCCACTTTTTCCCCCTCTTTTCTCTAATGAAAAAATAATGTTCAAGGTGGCAAGAGCTATCCTCGGGACATGGACATCGTGGTTGCGAGACTCTTGGGATACTCCGAGGACAACTGCCCACATGGTTTCCAATCCAAGTCATCAACATGTGCGATGACTTGCTAATTTGTTCATTGGGCTCTATCTCTCCTTTCCTTCTTGGGAAAGATGGAACTACTCCCAAAGGCCATGCCATAACCACTTTGACGGCATTTGCACTGTTGGGGACTGTGGGAGCTTGTGTGCAGCCTCCCAACTGGGACGTCACACGAGAGCTGATGTATACATGATAGCTAATGTGTATGATAGGCTTACGTGCAAGACTACCAACCTACTGTTGACAGTAGATAAAATATGAAAATATGAATTGATCTTGTCCCGAATAGTGTCACAAAATGGTGATTATAGCTAGTATTCTTTGATAGGAGTGAGAATTAATCATATGCCTTTATTCTTATGTGAAATATTACACAGAAATCGAACAAATGAAGTCAGAGATCTCGAACTCCAGTGATACGATACTTTGGGTAGCCACAAAGCGAAAAATCAAACTGTCACATGAACTTAAATAATCCGACTGGATCGCACAATTAGATATTTTACAAGGTGTACAAGTAAGACAGTTTTTTTTTCTGATTTGTATCGCCACACGCCAGGGTCCTATCATTATCTTTTTTCTACTTTATGATATGAAAAAAAAGAAACTTGTTCGTGATGTAGAATGTCGTTCCCGCAAATTTAGTATGTTTAAAATTGAAAAATAGTATATTGGCTATTAATCTTTATGTATATGCAATACCAAAATATCTCAAGTAATTTTACGTTTCGGTACCAACAAATACCATGTACTTTTACGCATTAGTGTGCCAGTAAAAATTTGTATTACACATATGTAAATAAAGTATTTGGTACTAAGACCAAAACTTGTTTCAAGTAAATTAATACCATGCAGTTATTAAAATACGTGTTATCTCAAAAAAGAGTATTTTTTACTTTTCAACTCATATGATTAAATATATTTTAGAGACCTACGTAAATATGCTGCATATTTTAACTATTTCAGTAAAGAGATTTGCTGCTGTGGTCGGGATAGAAGTCAACACGAGGATTTCGATACGACCGATGGAGGGTATCGAGAATGGTCACCTTCCAGCCACACCAAGGCCTTTCCCTCAAACACCTTTGGCGAGATTTGTTTCGGCGGGTTTGGTCACATACCAGATTCTCTTCCCCCTGTAAGTCATTGTTTTACCCTCCAAGGTATCCATGAAAAGAGAAAGAAACTAAAAACCACGCTTCTATTAGCAAATGGTGTCACCGGTCCACGTGATCCTTCTTGGAACATTGTTGTCTCTGAAAATATCTGTACAGGAGGTCAGCCCGTGTTTTGGTATGACCTGACAGTTATGCATTTATTTAGTATGTTGGGAGAACAGTTCTTCCCCTTTTACGCCTTCACAACAATTGCACATATTCAAAAAGCAGGGGCATGTTATAAGAATGTCAACCAAGAATTATTCATGACATCTGCTTGGTTCTGTAGTAATCACACACCTGACTTCTTTATATTTGACTGCCCAGACAAGCATCCAATATATGTCATTGTACATTCTCATAACAAAATTATGATCACCAAACAAAGAAATAGATAAAACAAGAAGAGAAGAGCCGCTTTTACCATTTTTTAAAAGCCACATGATAGTTATGTTTGATGCCTGGGTATTCAACTCAGAACCGTTTGAGATGCGGTCTAGATATACATGAATCTGATCCTTTGTGCCGTAGATTTTTGATCCAGCGTTGAATACCTGGGGATACATAAAGTGAATTTTGTTTCCAAATGATATGCCAATAATCTGGGCTTCCGTAAAAACATTGACATAGCATTTGTGATTACTGATGATGCCGAATCGCGGGGCCGAATCCCATACTAGCCGGACAATAAATTACGGTGTTTTCATTATTTAACACGAAGAAGTCTGAAAAGAAACAACTTTCAATACCTATATTAACACAATAAAAAAAAAAACAAATTGTCGACACTACAGTCCAAATCCACCCGAATCACTGAAAAGATTTCCTTGTAGTTTACACTCACTGAGAAAAATTTTAATTGAAAACGCAAATCAATCTGCAAGAACAGAAATACATGACAAGCAGTCCTGCGGACGACTTACATTTTTGTTTATCGTATTTTCATGCAAACAACCCGATCAGGTATTGCAAAAGAAATGTGCGGCTGTCACAATTGTTAGCATCATAATCAGCAGCAGCTACTAATAAAGGTATGGTCATTCATTCGACTGCACTCCAGTAAGGCATGGACCAAGGCCCGCTGGTGTTTAACCTCGAAAAGGTTTGAACACTGTAACCCATGTACAGTTGTTCCTGAATAACCTGTCAAGCTTCTGCATTTTGCCAACTAAGAAACTTCGGACATCTACATTTCGTACAAAAACACATATAATTTGCATGCACATGCTGAAAGAATATGTCACAAATTGGTCAGAATTTTCATTTTAAACCCATCACCGGCACAAGTTCAGATAATTTTCCTCCCTTATGAAAACGAAGGGCCAATATTCAGAGCTTACTTCGTGAAATGGGTGTTCATAACTGTACATGGAGTGGCAGTTAGGGGTTAATTCCTGAAGCATATACACTGTAATTAACAGCCACCGGAACCTACAAGCAGACCCATCCATCACGAGATAGGCTTCATATAGTTAACGTTCCACCACTGCTCGTCCTTCCCTTCCCCAATTATTTTTATATCAAAATTAATATAAGAAATATAGCTCGGTCAGACAAAATGCATTTGTCAACGGGCTTTGTGTACCTAGAAATTAAGGAACAAAATGTTTTACATGCCCTCGCATTGAATTCCCTCCCCCCCCCCTTGAACCAGCAGTGTTTATCATTGTGCTAAAATATCCCACCTGTATGGCGTCCTGTGGATACTATTACTCACTCCATGACCAAGATTTAAAATCATAACCAAGATATCTTACAACTACGGCTTACTTTGTGCGGAACGTTGTAAAAGAATTGTAATATATGTTTCCAAAAGAACTAACTTTTTCGCCTTGACGACCTTCCGGAACCAGGAGAATAAATGTTTACTTCCATTGGACTGATATCCTCACTCCACTAAAAATAATGACTAATTAACTACAGGTTGGAATGTTGCGCCTTCATTATTTTGATATCATGAGGTGACATATCATCATTTTGAAGTTTATTTATAATATATGCTGAGACACAGAGCAACATTTTTTTTGGGGGGGGGGCATAAGTAATCTGAAGTTATTTACAATTTGGGCAAAATTCTGAAAAATCTTTTTTTTCGTAATGCAAAAACAGACGAAACTTTAAGACCCTCTACCTTTCTTACGTGAAACACTTTATTTCCTTTCTATTGCCCATCGACTTATTGGCATACATGTGATTTTACAGAATGAATATGTTTGACAGTATAAATTTAATATAGACAGCTTGTACAGCTGTGTGAAGCTGTGGAAAGCTGTGCTCGTGACAGTAAACTGGTATATCCGTTGACGAGGCGGTTATATTCAATAGGAGACATTCATATTTTTCTGCGATCCTGCTCACGTCCTGTGTTACCGGGGCAACAGACTGATGCTTCCACCATGATCAGGGCAGATTTGCATTATATACTACATAAACATCCATCAATGACACCATTTCAAACAAAATAGAGCCCATTTCTAATCAATTTAGGCATCTTTAATGTTTCAAATATATGTTAATATATTTTCTTAAGATTAATCTGTGCTTGTGTTGTTTATTTTATTGAGAAAGTACTTTTGACCATGCTAAATACATGGATCTGCCCTGATGCAAGTGGCACCCTCTTTTGCTCAATAGGTGTTAGAGTAGGACCGCATGTAAATATGAATGTATCCTATTCAACCAATCCTTAAAGTGGTTTCTACATGAACCGAATGATGAGCAGCCTCTGGTTGCCATGTGAACCAGATTATAATTCCAGAATTATGAATTATAGCTTTAATTTTAGTAAGACGCGTCATATACACAATTTTGCCTTGTGGCAGCACCTCCTTTCTGTGTCACATGACATTTTCAAGCAATGAATGAAGCTTCTTCTGTGTATCCCCTGGGGTCTCCATTGACAACAGATGGATATCAAAGGGAAGTTATTTCATTGATCTGGAACATTATTAATACATGGTACGTGCTCTTCCTTTCCTTGCATGCTTCTGTTTTTCTACCTTTATTCAGTATGTTCGCGTTAGCCACGACACAGACGTCACAACCCTGTGGACCCTACTGAGTGATCACTGGCACTTGAAACCACCAAAACTGCTCATTTCAGTAACAGGGGGAGCCAAGAATTTCTATATGAAACCACAATTGCTCAGCACATTCAAGCGCGGTGTGATCAAGGCAGCAACAAGCACAGGTGTGTATCCTACAAACATTTAATTTAGGCTGTTAACAGTACGTTGATGCAAGACAATTTTACAGCGTTTTTGTCCAAATAAACTCTACGCGGAGAAAGGCAAGTATAAATTGTCACGCAAAGTTTTTGCGTCTGAGAAAACATTTTACATTTCATGTCGTCAGTTTTGCTACAGTACAGGAAATGCTTAGACATATATTTCCAGCCTGGATTTTCAGTTTACATATCTGCTGATATTTAAGGTGCCTGGATCGTCACTGGCGGTAGCAATGCAGGAGTGATGAAGTATGTAGGAGAAGCTGTGAGAGAGCACGTCATTACAACCGGCATGGCTGAGAGGCAGATGGTGGCGATAGGTGTCGCCACCTGGGGTATAGTTGATAACAAAAATGCCCTCATCGGCACGCTTTCCGAACAGGTATATCCAGGAATGTCTTGTGTATTAAACAACATAAAACCTACGGCCGTAACGCATTCTGAACACAAGGAAAACTCACTTGTGTTTTTTATTATTATCTTTTAAATTTTGTGTGAGTATGTTTTGGTCTCGACATGATTCATCATTCCCCTGGTTTAATTGCCTAACGACTATTGATTCCATAAACATAGCATTCCAAACGATAGAGCCTTTGTTCCTTGGACATTAATTTTCTTCTCCCTCCCCCTATGACTCCATACATTTTTTCATGGTGACTGCCTTTAATCGTCCAGACCATTGCTTCTGGCCACACATCTTTGTGACGTTTGGTGTCCTATATATGATGTACAAAAGGGTAAAGGAGTCGAGTAAAATCTAATATACCTTTCAAAACTTTCCCTTCTGTTTGTTGTATAGTTTCGTTTCTTTAAGCGCCTTTTGGGCTAACACTTCGGCATTAACTTGTGTCGTTTTTGATAAAGGTTCTGCCATGTTGTAAGTCTGAATACACCAGTGCAATGTATAATGTACACTGTATACACATACTTGTAGATGCATGAATGGTGTTCGTAAGAGGAAGACGAAAGCTTGTGAAATCATTGTTTTTTGTTGCTTTCATTTAGAACAGAGGGAAATTTCCAGCCGCATATGACATTAATGACTTGAATCCTGACCGTGTTAATACGTGTGCCCTTGACCACAACCACACTCACTTCATACTGGTAGACGACGGCACGGAGAAAAAGTACGGGGCAGAAATAAAACTCCGTGCGTCGCTGGAGGAGCACATCTCAAAGTTGAACTTGATCGCCGGCGACGAAAGTATGTGTTACACACAAATGCCTTGCCGGTAATAGATTCGACTGGCGATTATTCTCAGCTTCACATAGTCGACATTTTAAACCATTTTAATGACATCCCAGGAACTTACAAAAGTAACAGTGTAAGCGTATGGGTCGTCAATTCACATATAAATGATATGCCATTACAATCAAGAGAGTGAAAGGTACATCTTGTCGTGTCCTGTACAAAAATTTCTATATAACAATTTTGAGGCGAGGGCAATACACGATATGATAGCAATCTCGGATTTCGAATCTGGTGCTTTGATAAGAAGACATAGCACTGTTGCAACGTTAATAAATAAACAAATAAATAAATTTGACAAAACTCACAATGCAAGGTTTGCATCATATCACTCTGAAAAAATGCACTTAATTGATGGTAATATGCTGACCTGTTTAGTTGTCTCTTATGAATATCAGTTATCCCGAGTCAAAAAAACTGATTGCAGGCCTGAAAATACCGGTTGTGTTGCTGGTCTTGGAGGGAGGTACCAACACATTAGAGACTGCTGCCGTGGCTGTGAAAAAGAACATACCGGTCGTGGTCGTACAGGGCTCGGGGCGAGCTGCAGATTTAATTGCGGAATTTTGTGGAAAAAATGGATCTCTGCAAAGTGCAGAGTGAGTATACAATACCCCATCGTAGCTTCATATATTTCATTCCATCGCAAAGATTCTAAAAGCACCAGGACCTGTAACAATCCATTTGAGCATTTATTCCATAATTACACATATATGAAATATTTTTCACAAATGCAAAATAATAATTTATTTCACTGTGGAATTCTTTCAAACATATATGAAATAGTTTAAGACAAATGTGAGATAAAGATACAGAACTCAGAACTCTCAGAACTCAGAACAGTTTATTCAATATGATATGAAATGGGTTACATGAATTTCAACGTTTGTAGTGACAAAGTGGTAATTAAGCAATAACCAAGAACTCATAATTGAACTAAATGATATTAGGATGACCTTGGCTAAGGATTCTATGATCCGCTATCGCCTAGGCCACCTTTCGGTAAAATTGTAATTAGCAAACAACTGGCAAAAATATTAAGAACAGAGATTAGAAGCTTAAATATACAGGGTAAATATAAAGTCACTTAATTACCACAAACATAACAGTGTGCAACTGTACAAGTGTCTTTATATTGCTTCACGAAGAAAAGCTTTATGTAGGTTGCAAAACCATTATAAGAATGTGTGAAAAATTTATCTTTGATACAGGGTTGTGTGTTTCTTAAGAGGGTTGGAAGGTAATACCTAATACAATATTTTGTCGAATTTCTAGAAGGAATAGGAACCTGGCTGTCATTTCTATGTCGAGTGAAATATCGGTGAGAAGGTATTGTAGCTGCAAATATGTTGTTAAAGTAATCAGGGGTTTTATTTTCTAAATATCTATAGTAAAATTTTAAGGATCTTAACTTAAGAATATCTGGTACTTGTAAAAGGTTTAACGTTTTAAATAAAGGATCCGTGTGGGCATTATATCTTGCCAAGCAAACAAGACGAACAGCCTTCTTTTGAAGTTTGAAAATACGGTCACACGAGAAACCCCACAGAAGAATGCAATAATTTAGATGAGGAAGAAAAAGAGAATTGTAGATTTGTAATAGAATATCCTGCGGAAAATAATTTTGTGTTCTTTTCATAACACCAATAATTTTTGAGAGCTTATTTCCAATTTTGTTAACGTGTGAGTGCCAATTTAAGTTTTCGTTAATTCGTAAACCTAGGAAATCAAAATCACTGGTTTTGTAGATGGGCACATTCTTTATTTTAAGATTTAAGGTGAAATTTATTTTTCGTTGAGGGAAATGAAACACCATATATTTAGTTTTAGCAATATTTATAGATAATTTGTTGGCTGACAGCCAATCACAAACCTTGTTTAATTCGATTTCTATGCTATTTGATACAGAGTCAGTGTCCTTGAGAGGAAAATTGAAAGAACTAAGTGAATTGATAAGAGTCGTGTCGTCTGCATAGAAAATCGATTCAAATTTTGAAGATGCCAAATACATGTCATTTGTGTAAATTATAAAAAGAAGAGGACCCAAAATAGAGCCCTGTGGCACTCCAGTTGTAATGGATAGGCACTTTGAAGAAACATCGTCGAATTTGACGTATTGTTTTCTGTTTGTGAAGTAATTTCTAAACCAATTTAAAGGGGTTCCTTTGATACCGTAATAATTCAGCTTATGGAATAGAATTTCGTGGTTCAGAGTATCAAAGGCCTTTGATAAATCTAAAAATATTGTGACAGGTAGGTCTCCAGTATCAAGAATCTGAAGAAGACGATCTGTTAATTCCATAGCAGCAGTTTCGGTGGAGTGCAATTTTCTAAAACCATGCTGGCTTGCGTAGAAAAGCTTTTTTGATATAAAAAATTCATACAACTGATTATACACCACTTTTTCAAAAACCTTGGAAATAGCTGGCAGGAGAGAAATTGGTCTATAGTTATCCAATAAAGAGTTATCGTCTTTTTTATGAAGAGGTAATACTTTTGCTATTTTTAATTTATCCGGAAAGATACCTGTGGTGAGAGACTGATTGACAATTAAAGCTAGAGGTACAGAAAGAGAAGTTACTAAACCTTTCAATAAATACATAGATATCCCGTCCTGTCCGGAGCTAGTCTTGGGTTTAAAATTTTTGAAAATCATAGAAATATCATCTGGAGATACATGTGAGAAAGCAAAATTACAATCGTTTGGAGTTGATAGATAAGAGGTAAAAGGTATGGAATTACCATTATTAACCTGTGCAGCTAAATTGGGACCAATATTGGTGAAAAACTGATTAAAACATTCGGCAATTTGGTGCTTGTCAGTTATAATTTTGCCGTTAATTTTGAAAGCCAAAGGAAATCTATTTTTGAATCTATTACCATCCATGACAGAGCGAATTGTGTCCCAAGTCTTTTTTACATCATTTCTATATTTTGCAAATTTTGAATAATAGTAATTCCGTTTCTGTTCACGGATACATTTGTTGAGGATTTGATTGTAGGTTTTGAGATTAATTTTCGTAGGGCCATACAAAGGTGACTCGTGTGACGTGCATTTTAATTTCTTGTATAGATTATCACGAAATTTGATAGATCTAAGAATGCCGTTGGATATCCAGTTATTTTTTTTTATGCTTATATTTGTTGAATTTAATTTTTCTTATGGGCATATGTTTTTCTTTGGCCTTGGTCAAAATAGTTTCTAACGTGGAGTAATTAATATTTGGGTCATGATGTGAATTTGTATCAAGTAATTGCATAATATTACAATTATTGATCTCATCATAAAAATTATGTACAGAATTAGAGTCTAATTTTTCAGCTAGAATATATTTGGGAGGGTTTTCTATATTTAGAGCTTGGTCAATGAATGTAAAACAGGGCATGTGATCTGATATATCCGTAAGGACAATGCCAGAGAGACAAGACTTTTTACAATGCGAAGTATTACAGAAAATGTTGTCTATCAGAGTGGCATTCCTTTCAGAAAATCGGGTAGGAAAAATAATTTGGGGCACAAAACCACTATTGAAAATCATGTCTAGGAAATCAGCATATTTTGCACGTGTGTTCATTTTTAATAAATTTATGTTGAAATCACCGACTATCATTTTGTCACCTGGTTCACGGGATATAGTTTCAATGATTGGGAAAATATCATTCATAAAATTTTCAATGTCAGCATTCCTGTCCCTGGGTGGCCTATATACATTACAGAGGGCAATTTTTTGCGTCAAACCGTTACCATATACATCTAAGAATTGACCTTCCCATTTGTCGTTAGGATTGTAGAAGTCTTTTACGTTGTACTGAAAATCTTTATGGAGATAAATCATGAGACCACCGTGAGAACTACAAGTGGCCCTTAATGGAATGGATACATAATCTGGAATATTTAGATCTGATACGTCCGGCGAGAAATCTCCTAACCATGTTTCCTGAAGGCAAATTGCACTAAAGGTGAAATTACATTTTGCGAGTTCATCGAGAAAAATGGTCAACTTTTCAAATTTGGCGTTCAAACTTTGAATGTTTAGGTTTAAAACGGAAAAATTCTTTATAGCAGATCCAAAATAATCCATGAGATTTTTTGCCTCAACGTATGGTGAGTTCGATTCAAAAGAAATTGTATTTTCATTATCATCAGAGTTTTGTAAAACACTATTTAGGCTGTTAAGTGATACACCGCCAAAGTTCCTTAGAATTTCATTGTCAGGAATTAAAGAAGCAATAATTGAAAATTTTGTTATAAGTAATTAAACACTTCAACACTAAACCTGGTGAAACATAAGTAGGTAGCTTACTGTTTGAGCAAATACATATTATCAAAAAAAGTGGAATTCTGAAACAACAATAGCAAAAAATAAGTGACATATAAAATGTCACAAATATATAAGAAGTTCGTTTCATCTTCGAAACAAAGGTGAATAAAAGGCAATACAGTTAATAAAGTTCGTAGAGTCGCAAACATTCATGTCTTAAAGGCACCTTCTGTTGTGGAAAAAAAAAGACAAATAAGGAAAAATGTATATTGATGCACAATGAAAATGGTCATGCCTTACCTTTACAAATAAGGGCAAGTAATCAATATAACAATATAATTAAGTGCGCTTCAACATTATTTCATGCTGAGGTATACGAAGTGTAGACAAAGGGATACAGCTAAGGTGAAACACCAGATTTGTCATACAATACAGTGATCGAGAAAAAAGAAAGAATAGTTCAACATATCTGATTGAGGGGAAAGTAAAACAGCTTGGCCCAGGGGGACTATTGTGGACAAAAACGGTGGGGAAAAAGTGTTCATGGGTAAAAGAAAAAGCAATTGTATCTTGCAGAATCGCCTGCGTATCATGGGACAACAGTTCACATTTGCAGTACATTTCACTCAAAAATGAAAGTACTCTTAGGATCAAAACCCAGATAATCTTTGGTAATGGCCTCTTGGCTTGTTTTTGGCATGTACGGATTTTGACCCTGAATAGATAGTTCCACATAGGGCCATGACTTCAAGTATTTGATTTTGGACTTTTTCTTTAAGTCCATAGGTAAGTTTCTCCTGTAATCCATGAGCTCTTTTTTCAGTTTGCGTAAGATAGGTGGTAGATCAGGTGACAGAGAAACTTTGTGTTCATGATTTTTCAAATGTTTGGCACCCGAGAGCCATTTGTTACGGTCGTCCAAGTCCACAAACGTAATGATAATTCCAGCATCACTTTGCTGACTCAGTCGATGTACAATTGTACATATGTGAAAGCATTGTTCACATTCGTGAAAAACCATTTCACACATGTAAAATTATTTTTGAAATTCTTTTTCACGCGCGAAAAATAATTTCACATACGTGAAAAAGATCACACATATGTGATTTTTGATTGCACACATGTAAAATAGTTTTACACATTTGTACATTTGTATCTTTGTTTCATATATGTGTAAAACTACTTCACATATGTGTTCATCTTTTTACATATGTATACATATTTCTCGCACTATGTAAACTTAGTTGCTATTTTACATATGTGCAAAGATTTGCACACATGTAAAAAAGATTTATACATATGTGAAATAAAAGTACAATTGTATACAAATATAAAACTATTTCACATATGTCGAAGTCCTTTTCACTTTTGTATAAATCTTTTTCACATATGTAAAATAACCATCGATTTTACATATGTGAAAATGATTCATACATACGTGAAATAAACTCGAAGAGAGTGCTTTACGATGAAAATTACTGATCCTTAGCGATCATCTGAAATACCAGACATACAGATTAATTACGCGCCACAAAACACTTGGTTCTAGTCTGTCAATCACGGATTATGTAATGTTCTGCATACAAGTTACAACTATGAACTGTCTGCTCAGACAATCACTTGCTGCCCTCTGTTAACCAACGAAAGAACTCAGTTTGGCAGTATACTTCATTCTGCATCCTCTCTGTGCCCATGCTTTTAGTGACTCAAAGGCATATTAAGATCTTGTAGAAGCAGCCATGTGCTTAACAGTGTTGGTCTCTGTCTAGTATATTAAAAGTTACATTAAACATTACAGAGAACATTATTAGTTATTCACTGTTTAAGTGTGAAATACAGGAAGTATCTCCCCCAAAGACAGCTGTATTACCCGAGGCGATGCCGAGGGTAATACAGCTGTCTTGGGGGAGATACTTCCTGTATTTCACACTAAAACAGTGAATGACGATTTTATCCCATTTTTGACTTTTTGTGGCTACTCTTCGCTGTTCGACCCGCTGCTGCTGCAGTTCATTTCACAGTCCGCCATCATGTTGTTGTCTGCAGCGCGTCAAGGCTTGTATCGCATGACAGAGACTTCTGGTGGCTGAACAATGCACTAACCAGATAGGGAGATACAGCGAGAATACCGCTGTATTCAATGGCCAGTTACGAGAATACCGCTGTATTCCCCGGTCAGTTTCAGGAATCGCGTTGTATTTCACCTTTGTAGTAATTAATGCACAAATAAGGGTAATACAAAGAGGTTACCATAGCTATTAACCAATCAGAAGCCAAAGATTCTATCAAAAATGAGATAAACGTGTATATCACTGTCACGGGCAGGTCTTTATGCCCGTTTATCACAAAATTAGTGTCGTTTAGACCGATTTAAGTTTACAAACAGATGCCAAAATCATATTCATTGTTTTTCCCTAAATGGAATAAAAGAACAAATTTCCATCTGCCTGTACTATGTATTCGTTATTTACCAATGTCCGTAATATCCTGCTTGCCCAAACAGGCACCAACTCGTATCTCGCCAGGCGAGACTGGTTACTATGACAACTGCGCATGCAGTTGTGCTCCCTATGACATGCTCCCTACGTAAATTCGTAAATTCTTCAGATGCAATAAAGCTGAGAATACTGGCAATCATGCAGAAGTCTTGGCTTGAGTTTATCATGATCATTTTGAAAAATAAAACCAAAATAGTCATCGACACTTTGTATATGTCTTGAACGTTTACAAGTGCCCTTAGCTTTGTTGAGGGTTAAAGACTGTTCTTAATGCTTGCTTTGTTATATGAGAAACAAGCTCAGGGTTTTCCAGTTGGACCAATGTGCAAAATATTAAACATATTTCAGTGAAAAGAAAAACGAATCAAACAAATAAACAAACAATTGGGAATCAGGGCATTGCCCTCTATTAATCCCTCTTTCACAAAGAGGAGAAGTATTTGGACATTACACAACACGGAAGATGATACACTGGTTCAACACTCTTGTAAGAGATGATACAATACGTGACGAGACAGGGTGGCTTGAAGAAGTGTGCCAGGACAAAACTCCGCAGACAGCAAAAGTGTTGGGGGGTAAATATTCACACTACACTCTTGATTTAGATACTAGAAACAATAACTGCTTTGTATTTAAATGTACAGATATATTGCTATACTAACCACTGACCGAGTTGACCTGTGTCATTTACATATATTTGGACGGCCCTAAAATATTTCATTTTCGACAAAAAGCAATTAATGGAGCCATAAAGTTATATCTTGACTGTGAATGGCTATAATCTAATAACTGTGCTTTGTAATATGTCTCTGTGCACTCTGTATTTGTCACACTCACAAAGAAAATGAAAAGAATATCCGTTTGCATTGCCATAAGGTTACTCAGTGGGTCCTCCGGCCCTTCCATATAAAGGTCTCCATGTAAGTTGCTGCATTTGCTTCGTGGCCGAGCATGAATAACGGCTAGTCGACTGCCACTAATATAGAAAAGCTTGTTTGTTTTACAAAATATTGCAAAAATATTTGCAAAATATTGCTACACGGTTGTTGAAAAATGGTACGACTGTTTCAAAAATGGGTGTTTCTCTTGCATTTTGTTGAGAAAGTGTTCCAAGAAATCTTCATTTTTGCAACAAAAATTTCAAATTGGACACCACTGTCAAGTACCTGTTTTATGTTCTGAACAAAATTACACAAAAGTTTGTGACATTTACATTCCTGGAACTTTAATATCAAATGTACAGGTATTTGTTTGTTGGTAAGTGAAAACATTTGTCAACATAGTTCAAAGACACTCAATAGCTTTAGAGAAGAGCGCAGCCATTCGAATATTTTCCAATTTTGGGTGCAGGTGGGAAATATTGACTCGATAAATAAGTACAGGGACCGATCCAACAAAAACTCAAGTACATGTTGAGTGCAAGAATCACATTATCAAAACAAAGGAATATGTTTCGACTGTTTTTGATACACAGATTTACAGCGCAAACAGATTCCCATATTAGCTTGAATTTTATTATATAGCTAAAAAAAGTATTTAAATACACAGAACTAATGCTGTCAAATATCACAATATATGAAAAGGTGAATATATCATGTGCAACAAGCTTGTTCCAGGCATGTTTCAATCAAAGTAAATTTGTTTAAAAAAAATTGTGTACACAATGTGTAAGTTTTGCCCACTGCGGTAGCTTCCAAAATATTTTTGACCTTTTTTCATCTTTTCATGACAAGAATCAACTGTCCTTGTACCAGTATTGTAAGTACGAAACATACACCTTCCACTTTTCGTTTTTGTTTTCATTTTTTATTTTTTATTTTCTTTTGAATGATACGACTCCACACATCCTGTGTTTATAAAATAAAGCAGCACCTAACCACTTCCACTAGTTTGTGCCTCAGTGTTTGTTTTGCCGTTGAAGATGCAGAGGTTGTTGGACTTGGAAAAAACTTTTGTTTTCACAAATCCTTTGAAATCCAGGTTCAATACTAAGAGACACTTACATGAGAAACTATTCAACCGATGACAAAAAGGGGATTAAAAACAAAACACAATGGGCATTGTGCCTGTGAAGAAGTGTTTCAAACATTGCATCTAACAGTTGTAGAGTTGCCCACTATACTCACAGGACTGAATTTGTGGAATTTATGAAATTATCTCTACAGCCTTTACTTTGTTTGTTTTGTTTTTTTTTAAATTCTGAATTTAAGCTTGACCATCATGGTGCTTATAAGTTAACCACAGGCCTTGAGTCATTCATAACATAATGTTCAGGTTTGAGGGAACCTGTAGCTTTGCCCAGTGCTGGTACATGCCTATTTTGAGAAACATTGTCAATGCAAAATCCAGCTTTTACTTTTTGTACAAGGTATTTGCCCAGCATTTTTGTTGTTGTTGTTGTTGCTGTTGTTGCTATGATTCAATCGGTTTTACACTTTATTCAAAATATTCTAACATTTACTTTACCATATACAATTTATACAATATACACGCTGAACTGATAAAGTGACATGTTGTCTCTCTGTTACAGGTAGAGCCCTGGATAAAGTGACTAACAATCCAATAATTTTTAAACCAAATTGTTGAACAAACTAATAAAATAACAACCTATCAGTTCAAGGTAGCTTTCCGTTGAAGCATACAACAAAGGTTGCTGATTGAAAACTTTATGTCAAACAAGAAACTTGCAAGAGTGAGCAGTGCCAATTTTTCCATTCACCTGATATGGGCTCCCACCTGCAAACACAAGACTAAACTACCCGGAAGTGCTTGTTGTCACCTAGTGGCAAAACTAGAAACTAGATATATTGGTACCTGGCCATTGTACTCAATCCATGTAAAAAAAAAAAAACTATTTAACACGTGTGTAAAGCTTTTTCACATGTTAGAAATGAATTATTATTTCGCATATGCGAATCCCATTTACACATATGTGAAATAGTTTTACACATATGTACAATTATTTTTGTTACACTTTATGTGTAAAACTATTTAACCTTTGTGTAAACGAGTTCCATATATGTGTAAATCTTCTTCACATATGTCAAAAATTATTATTCCAAATATGTGAAAATATTTTAACATATGTGAAATTCTTTTACACATGTACGGAATAGGTTTACATATGTGTGTACAACTATATGACATGTGTATATCTTTTCCACTTATGTATACAACCATTTCACATATGTTAAATTATCTTTAGTAAGCGTTAAATTCTTTTGCACATATTTAAAATTAATTACACACAGGTGAAAAAGTTTTTAATATATGTATAATTATGGAATAAAAGCTAGAACGGCTTGCTATGAGTACCTACCGAAAAGGCAAGCATGATATACTAGAACCCAAGGTAGAAAGCAGGAGTAAGTATGTAACAACCAGCCTAGAAGAGAGGGAGAATGCGGCACTCAATTTGCATTACCACATGTGCGTGGGGGTAGAGATATAGAATGCGGCACTCCGTGTGCCTTGCTATATGTGTGTGAAAGTAGAGAAGGAAAATGTGATGCTCCGTGTGCATTAGCACATGTGTGAGGAAGTAGAAAAGGATGAGGCGGCACTCGATGTATCTTTAAATACCATATGTGCCTGGAAGTAGAGGAGAATATGGCACTCACTGTCCATAACCATGTGTGCGCAGAAATACATCCGCACATATCTATAAAATTTAGAGGTAACATCGGAGAAAAAGGCACCGAAGACAATTTATCAAATTAACCATGTTAATCGGAATATATCTGAAAAGCGAGGTTTGGTGATTTCTTTTCTTGTACAGTGGCAGCAGGGCACGTGGTGACGAGAAAGATATAAAAAAGCGTGCTTATGTGAAGTTCAAAGACGAAAACAGACCGATTGAAGATGAAACTCTCAAGAAAGCAGCAACTAACATAAAAATTCTTATAGAAAAGGATAAAGAATCATTGGTCAGTAGAACTCGCCCACCGCGTCTAATTTAGAACCTCAGACGGCAGTTCTTGACGGCGTCCATTTTTTTCTGTCCTTTTTCATAACAAAGGCATCAAAGGGTTCCTTGTTACACAAACGAGCAAATCATAGATAAACACCACCATCAAGTGCTGCCCTCTGGGGTCCTGAAAAGACTTATTACTAGTGCCATTCAAGTCTTGAGAACTGCAGGAAATCCCTATGCTTTTAATAGGTCTTATCAGAAGCTTATCCTGACAACTATATATTAGTTCTTTTGTATTTTTCATTCATCTCAGCTTCGAAAAGAAGTGGTACATAACATGTTACATTTGCGTTATTTTACCTCTTAATGGTGTTTATAAGCACGCATATGTTGAGCGTTCTGGACGTACCAACCTTGCACATTAAGCCCTTTTGTGGGCGAAAAGGAAAAGTATTGGCCAGGAGATCTTGGCATTTTAGTGTGGGGATGAACCTGTATTATAGTGTCCGGTTCCACGTTCATATTCCTCCGTTAATTCAGATCTCATTGATAAGCTGTTAAGATTGGCATGACGACGATATTTGGTGGTTGGCAGACCAATTTTCATCACTATAAAACAAATCGTCTACTTTTCACAATACCCAAGTGCTTGCTATCTATTTTTTGTAAGTCATAACTGTCTGCTACTGACCATATGCGGCTTACTATTATGTCCTATCTGTTGCGGCCTACTTCTGACCAAGAAGCAGCTGTGCATTACTTGCTGTTGATGTTTTTGCTGTCTGTTACTGCAATAGCTTTATCGCAACTTTATAGCTAAACGCGCTCTATACATGCATAATACAACATCAGGATCATGCAAGACTTCAACATGATCAAATCTATTACCTTCTCTTGTCCGTTATACAATTAACTCATAGCCAAGTCGAGCTTATTGATGCTGTGGGAAACATGGATACATTCCAACAAATCTTTTACTAGCGTGTTGTTATGCACTTCAAATCTTTTGATATATATATAACCACTGTATTTCGGAATGAAGTGCTGTGTGCAGAAACCCCATTTCTACATAAAGTTAACGTGTATTGTACAGTCTAAAAAGCAAAAGTAAACTTCTGTTTCTTCCACACTTCATCAACAAGCCATTTTACGTGGATGTTCAATTTTGAATTTCAAAAAGTTTCCGTAATTGTGTAGTATAGTCTGGCGAAGTTTGGTTTAATATATACCGACATGCCAAACCGTGTTTTTACCCCCAAATGGTATTCAGGCGATGTACTATGTATAATTTGTGTTTCTTTGTAGATAACGGTAATTAACCTTGACGAACAAGGAAGTGCGACGGAGATCGATCAAGCAATACTGCATGCATTACTTCAATGTAATGTATACGTTGTGTCATTACTGCTTGTATATATATATATATATATATATATATATATATATATATATATATATATATATATATATATATATATATATATATATATATATATATATATATATATATATATATATATATATATATATATTCCTGATATCATCGAAACTATAAAAGTTGTAAATTGAAAATGGGAACTGGAAAATAAGTTATGTTACACATGGAATCTATGCGTCTGCCCGTGTTCAAACAAAGAAGACATACGGGTGTTACATTTAGAATATAAGATGCCCTTCATAAGCTTAATCATGTCTGTGGATGAACACAGACATATTGTAATTGCCAGGATTCTTTCTTTCTTTCTTTCTTTCTTTTTTCGTTTTGTTCTCTCGTTCTTTCTTTTCTCTCTCTTTCTTTTGTTCTTTGTTTTTTCGTTCTTTCTTTCTTTCTTTCTGTCTGTCTGTCTGTCTGTCTTTATTTATTTATTTATTTATTTATTTATTTATTTATTTATTTATTTATTTATTTATTTATTTATTTTTATTTTTTTTTATTTATTTTTTTTTTTTTTCTTGACTGGAAAATAACAGGAATTTTGAAAAAAATCTTTTGAAATCCTGGGATGATGAAAATAATTTTTAAACTGTGACCTTGACCTTTGACTTGGGTCATTGACCCCATCCCTGACATCAACATTTAAGCAGGTCAAATGACAGTTCTTGGCCGTTTCCGTTTTGTATGAACGGTTGAACATATCGTGGTCAGTGTCATTTAAGGTGATTTTTCCTGTCAAAAATATCCTGGAAATAAATAAATAAATAAATAAATAAATAATAAAAAAAATGAATACATGCTGATTTTTCCTCTTTCTCTTAAAAATGTCACTGGGGGCTTGTTTTTGAGTGGCGTGCTTAATGTTTCGGCTTTCCCTGACACATGGCCTACTGTATACAGTAGTAACTGTTGTATTTGATCTACTGTATACAGTAGTAACTATTGTATCTGGCCTTCTGTATACAATAGTACCTGTTGTATTTGGCCTACTGTGTACAGTACCTGTTGTATTTGGCCTACTGTATACAATAGTACCTGTTGTATTCGGCCTGCTGTATACAATAGTACCTGTTGTATTTGGCTCACTGTATACAGTGGTAAATGTTATATTTGGCCCACTGTATACAATATTACATGTTGTATTTAGCCTACTGTATACAGTAGTAACTGTTGTATTTTATCTACTGTATACAAGAGTAACTGTTGTATTTCGCCTACTGTATACAATAGTACCTATTGTATTTGGCCAACTGTATACAATAGTACCTATTGTATTTGGCCAACTGTATACAATAGTACCTATTGTATTTGGCCAACTGTATACAATAGTACCTATTGTATTTGGCCAACTGTATACAATAGTACCTATTGTATTTGGCCAACTGTATACAGAAGTACCTGTTGTATATTGCCTACTGTATACAATAGTACCTGTTGTATTTGGCCTGCTGTATACAGAAGTACCTGTTGTATTTGGCCTACTGGATACAGTAGTACCTGTTGTATATTGCCTACTTGATACAGTAGTGCCTGTTTTATTTTGCCTACTGTATACAGTAGTACCTGTTGTATTTGGCCTACTGTATACAGTAGTACCTGTTGTATTTGGCCTACTGTATACAGTGGTAAATGTTGTATTTGGCCTACTGTATAAAATAGTACCTGTTGTATTTGGCCAACTGTATACAATAGTACGTATTGTATTGGCCTACTGTATACAGTAGTACCTGTTGTATTGGCCTACTGTGTACAGTGGTAAATGTTTTATTTGCCCTGTCCTTCAGTTCAGAAAAAGAGACCATACAGCAGGTGACCTTTCACTGTATGTAAATTTATAAAGATCCCAACTCCTCTCTCCGACAAATGTGACCACAGCAAGCAGCGTGGCTGGACACAGGTAGTGACCACATGCACTAGGTATACCAGTGTATTTGTTACTGTGTTGCATCTTACCACCACATTGAGGTCACGCATATTTCAGCAAATAACAACAATAATTGGCATCATTCGGAAGATTCAATGGCCCATAAGATTAAAACGGGAAGAAATAATTGTTGATGTTGTAGCTTCGCCCCTCCCCCCCCCCCCCCCCCGAAATCCATGCACAACATGAGGGGATGGGGAAAAGCATTACGCTGGTAAAGGACATTTTCAATTTGCTCCAGGATTGCACACAGAAATCACAGTAATGGCGGGTACAAAGTAGAGAAAATAAGAGTGCTTCCAGTATGACGGCATAAACGATAGAATGTGCCAGTATGCCAGTAGGTAATTATCCCCTTACACCCTTCTAGAAAGGCAGCATGACACATTTAGAAACTGTTTACTTCCCGCAACCAGCTTCAAAATGTGCTAGGGTAGCATATAATTTATAGTGTCATGAGGATCCTGGCTATTTAAGAAATCACATTTCAAACTTTCCCTGGTATCAAAATGTGCAGATGAGCATTAAACAGGGACAGATACATGCCAATCATTACCATATGGAAGTCGGACTGTTTCATATTTGACATGATTAGAGTTGGAATGGATATAATGATCTTATGTCCTTTTATCATGTGAAGTGACAAACACTGAATAGCAACCAACAGCGTAGAAATGGGATATTAAAAGGAGCATTATTGCTATCAACTTAAGCAAACTATTCACACACGGACAGATTTGCTTCCAAGCAAATCTTTGTTTTCCAGTTTCAATGCTACATGTGCAACACTTGGTTGATGGAGAGGCTTAGACGCTCGCTAGGTATACGTCGTACCAACTGAACAGCAACAGAAGCTGAATGGCTAGCTAGGGCGTTGACGATGTGACCATTTTGTAAAATTTGGTTAGTTTATCCTTTCGAAGCCATACAATAAATCTAGGTCTCCGGCCACATGTGACACTTCAGACGTATTTACAGTGTCCTTTTCATTTTCATTTAGTATTAATTACGAGAATAAAATTGTATATTCAAAAACTGTTACCAATATTAACGAGGCAGTTGTAAATAGCTCATAGGAAAAGGCCCGTTTTAAGCTCAGTTCACTTGCCAGTCGATGAACAAAATTAATCTGCTGCTTCCCTTCCACAATAATTCACGTTTTCGGCTTCTCTAAAAACGTTGATCATTTTTTTCTGCTTTTTTATTTTTTGTTTTATTTTGTGTGTATTTTTTGTGTTTTTATTTCGTTTGTGTTTTTTTGTTTTTGTTTTTATTATTATTTTTTGGGGGGGGGGGGGCGTGTTTTATGTGGATTGCTGCCTTTCTTTTAATATGCCGAAGTCCATTGATCTTTGTCTTCAATCGGAAAGATTGGAGGAAGGAACGAAGGGCAGAATAAAGAATGAGGTACAACGATAAACAAAATCAAAAAAAGAAACTTGAAAGACGGATGGATGGATGGATAGATAGATAGATAGATAGATAGATAGATAGATAGATAGACAGACAGACAGATAGATACATACATACATACATATAAACATACATACAAACTTACACACACACACACACACACACACACACACAAATACATACATACATACATACATACATACATACATACATACATACATACATACATACAAACAAACGAGGCTTAAAAATGATGAAAGATTAAAATTCACATATACAGTTGCATAATTGCGTGTAACAAAAATGTTAATGACATTATTGGGTCTGTATCAGTTGATATCAGATTCCAACCAATAAACGCATTCATTAGGAATTCACGTTAAATGTTAATCTCCCTCCACTCCCAGAATGTTAGCAACTACAGCTACGCTGCATGAATCGGCTATGTATTGTATTTTTTATATTTATTTAGCAAGGAAATCAAATGTACGATCACAGTTGGACTTAGCTCTGGCATGGAATCGCTCTGATATTGCACGGACGCAAATTTTCACCGTTGAAAACAGGCCCGAATGGAAGGTAAGTAAACAGCTTTTGTCTCACATTGACAAACAGAGAGAGAGAGAGAGAGAGAGAGAGAGAGAGAGAGAGAGAGAGAGAGAGAGAGAATGGAAGGGAGGCAGAGAGAGAAATAGAAAAAGAGAGAGGGACAGATAGAAAGAGACGGAAGAGAGAGACAGAGAAATAGGGAGAGAAACAGATGGAGACAAAAGGAGGGAGAGAGGGAAATAGAGAGACAAAAGGAAAAAAGGATGGAGAGAGAAAGAAAGACGCGTTAGAGAGAGAGGAGAGAGAGAAAAAGAGGGAGAGACAGAAATAGAGGAGAGAGAAAGGAAAGGACGGAGGGAGGGAGGGAGGGAGAGAGAAATAGAGAAAAAAAGAGGGAGAGAGAGGGAGAGAAAGGGAGGGTGTATGTGGTAAGCAAATATCAGACGTCATCTGGAGGGATATAAATAGAACCATTTGTTTCAATTTTATGCCCTTTCAGTAAATATACACCTCAGTGATCTGTTTTAATTCACGCTTGAGGGTCACTTACCAAGAACTTGTTCCCCATTGGCCAACACGGAGACCACAATCCGGGTCGCCAATATACGAGTCTTGTTTTTGCGAATGACTTCCTGGACACATTAGATTATAATTATAATTATCAGGATAGTGAAAGCCTGCAAGCTTGCAACATTTTTCCATCCTACGGCATTGAAAAATAGAAACCTTTTGGATTGCAAGCAAAGCAGAATAAAGTGATGGCGAGATATAATAGCATTACTCTTGTGTAGTATATTTTAATAGGTTACGCACATGATTTACCAGTGTATTCAAGTAATATGTTTCGGCATGACGTCGTGTTAAAAATGACGAGATTTCTTCACAAAGAAAGTGTGCACGTCCCATTTTGTCCTGAGCGTTGCATCGGGCTCACATACCGAAGAACAAAGCATAGTCATGTTTCAAATTTTTGTATATAAATTATGCACAAAAAATATTCATTACATAATGACTTAATTTTTACATCACGACAAAAATGCAAAATGTTTTCGAATTTATTAAAAATAGTAGTATAATTTTATAAGTGTTAGAGGGTCTCGTTCGTCAGTCGTTATACATTTAAATACAAACACATAGGATGCAAAAAGCAGCTGCAACAACACAAACTATACAGAACAGAATAATGATGCCATATGAAAAGAGAATTACGGCAACAGTCTCCATTATGAGAGATGCACCCGCAAGGGTAATATTTGTGCAATCCTGATTTCAAATACCATTCCAGGGCGAGTTAAATGTCTCGCTTTCGCGTCATTAAAAATGAAAACTTGCCATCATCCTTCAGAGTATGTTAGTCCTTGTAATGCTCATTTAGCTGCGACAAATATAACCTTTGTTTCTCTGGTCGTATTTTGCAAAAATTACAAAAAAAGTGCCCTTTAGTTTCAATACAGCCGTAGCCCAAATCTACCAAGATATATTGGTAAGGATTTTTTCCCAATATCCATGGAGCATGCGACTTTTGTTGCAGGGACTGGATCTGAATGAGGCAATGTTCACTGCACTAGATGGGGACATGGTGGAGTTTGTACAGTTGTTTCTGGACTGTGGTGTGGACTTGAAGAAATTCGTTACTCATGAAAAGCTTGTTGAGCTTTACAGTAAAGTATGCATTATTATGACGTTTTGTTCATTTCTGTGTGTCGGGGATATCATGTGTTTGTGTGTAAATCATGTCTAATGTGTTCTTGGAAGATTGCTTAACATAATCTGCCTGGTGTGAGGGAATTAATGCGAGAGTATAATCGGTCATGACAAATCTGGAAATAACTGTCAAATGTTCAATTTATATATATATATATATATATTATTATTATTTTAAATTTGTTATTATCTGTCTATTTATTCATTTAGTATTCATTCATTTGTGTCTTTGCTTAGCAGTCATAAAAAGCCAAATTAAGGTTTCCTTTGTTTGGGCTCCTCTATGTTATAAAACACATATTTGAATCAGATTCTTAAACCACTGCCAATAGCCTATTTTCACACCTTTAGCACTTTTAACGTCTAGTCTCTTTACTTGCAATAATCAATATCATTGTCTCTTGGTTCCATATTCAAGGCAGCATATAAGGTTTTCAGAAAATGCATAGTTTTGCATACTTTAACTGACTTTCCAGGGCGCTAGAGGGCCCAAAAGATGAAAAAACCAAAGTGAAAAAGGGCCTTTTGGGACTATGTGTACCCTTTGGGGTCCTGTGTCATGCAGTCCAAGCTAAACATTCAGAATTTTTTTCCTGTGTATGGCTCCCGACAGGTCTTGGCCTCAGACAGTAAATAAAACCTGCTAAAAACACAAAAAGGTAGTAAACTCTCATCAATTCATGTCGTAGTAGCTGTCGGTATCCCATAGATACGCATGAGATACCAAAGTTTGGCTAAAGTGCTTGAAAAATTACTCAATATCGAGTTTGAGACTAAAGGTACCTTAAGTTGGCCCAGTCGATAAACTGGGGCAGCATGCTTTTGGCATAGGGACGACTGTCATGGGAAACACGAACCTCCATAATACAAAAGTTGTGCTCAAAATCAGAGCTACCGTGTCAAGGATAGCCGCAGTATCGGCTCCATACTGTATGTTTTGTGAAATTAGTACACTGTGTGTGGATTACTGTAGGTTTACAGCAATATCGGCAATAACTTCTGCTATATATGTGTGTCCGAGGTCAGCTTGAAAGTTGCCTGAGTTCTGAGCATGCTATGCTAAGAGAATTTGAGGAAATACGTGATGATGATACACTGACTATATGTTTACAGCGTGAATCCATGTATGTTCTGTAATTAGAGCGCCAAATATACCAGATTTTTACCATAATTCTTTGACATCTCACATCTTGAAAACATTAACCAGTTTTCATTAGGGACGTTCGCTCAAGAAAAGCAAAACTAGATGCCTGGTGTGTCAGTGTTGTGTGACATCTGTTTTCAACATCCAATTGTTAGATCTTTAGTAGGCCATTATTATCCCGTAGACTAAAACACCCGGTTGACCATCTTCCTATAAGAATTGTAGAAAAACATTTCCATTACGGAAGTTCGTTTTCAATAAATTGCTGCTGAATTCATAGTTGTAGTTGGCGCTTTGCCAACAAATATTAGCAGCAGATGCCCCTTATGTCCATCATCCTGGGTCATTGCTACCCACAAATGAATAGGTTTACTTTTTCATTTCCATAACGGACGTTCGTTTTAACAAAAGTGCATGCTAGAAATTGAAATACTGAATGACCATGGTTTGTTATATTTTACACTAAACCAAGTGACGCAATATTGACACGACATGAAATGATAGGGATGCGTGCAAAAGTACGTAAGAAAGGGTATCAACCACAATATAGATACCTGCTTGATAATCTGTAGGGCTATGCTTTACAAGCTTAATTAAACATAATTCAGTAGCCTGTATGATAATAATAATAATAATAATAATAATAATAATAATAATAATAATAATAATAATAATAATAATGATAATGATAATAATAATAATAATCATCATGATACTACTACTACTACTACTACTACTACTACTAATTATTATTATTATTATTATTATTATTATTATTATTATTACTATAACCATTAATAATGCCTGACCAACAGATCACCTTTACACTGAAGAAAAATGGACAGATGGCCTTTTGAAAAACAAGCTGACAGCTTGCTCTGGAAATAATTTGTCTTTTGATATATTGAGACTACAAAATAGGCTATCAACTATAAAAGATCTACACTCAGGTTCAGGTTGAAAAATCAAGCTGCTCTGTATTTCAAGTTTAATACATGTAATATTTAGGCTTAATTCCCAAGTGATGCAAACAAAACAACATGACAGGAATGGAACTTCTGAAAAATCTCTTGCACCTAACAAAGTCCTATTCCGTACCATTCACTGAAAAACTGCATAGGTCTTAATCATTATAACAAAGTGATATGTGAAAGGAACATATCATACAAATAAAATTTGAAATTTAGAAGAAAGTTTTGGGCCTTATTAGCCTTTATAAAATCGGGTCATCAGCGGGGAACCAGCGCAACACTTGTTTCGGTTCCATTAATCCCCGGACAAGTCATTCTGCTAACTAGTGGTACCATGTTTGGATTTCCAATACAAAAATCCCGAGCTGATGTGCCAGAAGTCGTGGCCTCTGATATCAATTTAATTTCGCGAATGCAGGAAAGCTTATAAAAATTTGCTCGGGTACTACAAAGCATTCAATAAAATGAATTCTTACAAGATACTCCATTGCTGGTGTTTTCATTTGGAGAAACATGTTTTTGATATAGCTGGATTGGTAGGACTGTGAAGTGTTCCATGCCAAAACATTGGCTCCTGGTATGTTTTTGAGGCAATGGCAGAAAAGTAAAGGAAGTAAATAAGAAAAACAGGATTTCAGCCACAATAAAGAAATTTATCCATAAAATCATGGGTCTTCCATGTCCAAACGGTTTCAAGTTGACATTTGATACTGCACCAGCGTATGGCTACATATGTGTACAGTATGCAGCACTAATATGGTGTGTATTCAATGCAAATTGGGACAGCTTTGTACCTTATTGCCAAAAAAAGGCAAGTTTTTCCATTGCGGAAGTTCGATGATCAGAGAGGGTTGACTTTGACAGTAAATTAAAACGGAATTACAGGAAGTATCCCAATATAATTGAGTGCGTTTGAAAGCTGAGACCTTGTTCTTTTCAGCTGCTAAGATGATTTTTAACAGTTCTCTAAAATATGACCCATTAAGCAAACCAAATCAAAATAAAGATTTCAGAAACTCCCTGATGCTTTTCTGAAGAACGCTAGCGTTTTTTATTTCTGTGAGAAATGTTTTGCATGAACTAGGCAAGAGTTGTGTCCATGTGAGGGCTTTATATATTACTTCTTACCATTAATACTAGTACTTTGGGTACCATTTGAAATATCGTAACAATTTCTGTGCATTTTACGAGTGTTGCAAATGAAGGGAATGCGTTCCTATCGTTCATGCAAATGTACAAGAATGTATAATATATGACTGATCCAATATTTGGATATACAACGGAACCCTGCATCAAGACTAACTCAATAATTTTTTTTTTTGCAAAGACCAGAAATTGAGAGGCAATATAGGATCATTTGATTCTAATCCCCGTGTCACTGTTTTATTTACCGCTCCTCTTACCACAGCTCCTAAGCGGGTACAGACGAGAGACGAATCATGATTGACTTCCCCTGGCATTCAGGGCACAATGTTAATGATGGGATTCATAAAAATGTAATCTAGGCGATTACATTCCGTTGTCATACCCATCCATTGATCAATTTTCTACATTGATAGCTTTACTGGGCCCTGGGTGTTAATTTTCAAAAGGTATCTTAGTCGTGTTCACTTTCCTGCCGTATTCGTGAATTTTTAATGTTAGTTATGTACCCAAAATTTCAGCGTTAAGATCTGTTCCAAATAGAAAGCACTTTCAAATGCAACTATATGAGGTCTCAATTCCGAGATTCCACCGAGACGTCAAATATCCTTTTTATCTGGATGGACGAAGTGAGGGTTTCGGTTTGTTTGACGCAATTCCTTTTCGCCCATCTGCAGAACATGCCACATGATACTGCGATAACTTTACTGATGAATTTTCTTTACCAGGTGATATTCAACAGTTGTCCAGGGACCACGGCAAATCTTCTGGAACATCTGCTGCAAACACAACAGGTACAATAGTAGTTCATGAACATCCCCATCACGCCCAGACAAGTATTACCCAAATATGTATATATGCATATATATATATATATATATATATATATATATATATATATATATATATATATATATATATATATATATATATATATGTATGTATGTATATATATTTATATAAATATATATGTATGTATACATATTCATATATATATATATATATATATATATATATATATATATATATATATATATATATGTGTGTGTGTGTGTGTGTGTGTGTGTGTGTGTGTGTGTGTTTCTGCAACACCTAAACGTCAATTGTGTAGTTACGTATTATCTGACACAAACAACTATGGTACTGTCTGTACTGAATAAACACGATATCATACGTGCAGAGGTATTCTGGGTGCCATGTGAACCAGAAATCGGTGCATGTCATGTTTGTCTATGTTGGCCTTCAGCATAAGATTTGAAGTTCGTGTATTTTAGAAAAGCAGAGAAGATAAACTGCCGCTCAAAGATATTGGTCAACTTGTGTCTTACCTGATGGTGGCACAATTCAAGAACATATATGCAGAAAATGGAGGTAAGGCAACATTCTTTCCAATGGGTTCATTTTGTGAACAGACTTGAACCTTTCAGACAAGTATAGCTCCACTGTGATTAAGGCGATAAAACCATAAGCTATCCCCGGTCGTCAGATGTCCACAAGAAATAAACGGGTTCCGGTAAAGACAAAATGAACGTTCCAATCCAAAGGTCATATAAATTTTGCATTTTCTTAGTGGTCGTGTGTAGCAATAATTCAGCGTGTCGTGGTGTGTGTGTGTGTGTGTGTGTGTGTGTGTGTGTGTGTGTGTGTGTTTGTGTAAAGCACAAACTGTGACAGCGCTAAGACACTGTATAATCACGACTGGAATATACTGTTATGAAACATCCATTTCCATTTCACCATATTGGCATGACACATGCAAATTGATACGATTCTTTATGTGGGAGCAACACTTTGTGCAAATTGCTCCTGATCTAGCTAGGCCAACCCTTTTAAAACACAGAGCGGAAGTACTAAAATTTGATGGAGATAATGTGTTTTATCCATAATACGTGTACGATACTCTTTCATTTTAGCTTAAATTTTAGTAAATTTGTAAGACTGTATACGTTGCAGCCTCAAAGACACGGATTTCTGAACATGCAGAGTGGCATCTCTTCCTCTGGGCAACACTGCTAAACCGAAGGGATTTAGCATTTCTCTTTTGGAAAAATGGAAAGGACCCCATTGGTGAGACGGACAAAAATTTAACCCTTTCCCATCCCAAATGGCCTAAAAGCATGCTACTTCAAATTGTCTTCTGCCTAAACTTAAACTTCTCGTCAATATTATAGTTTTATTTGAGATTTGTATGGAAGACCATTCATGATGTCATGCCCCATGTCAACAGCTTTCTTTGGCTTCTGGTGTGCACAATGCACTCCACCGGCGCCAAGTAAAGCTATGCACTCAGTTGCACTCTGACCGGGAAGGGGTTAATGACATATGGTGCAAATATATACATATATACAGGCTTAGGTCATCATGTTAAAATGCATGGCAAAGCATTAAAGGACAGATAAATATAACTCGTTTGCATGGCAAGTGTACATGTTCCAATAAATCGCAAAAAAATGGTATGATATTTTAAATTTGGATTTGTTACTCGCACAATGCTTTGATATGTCCGGTTTTTGTTATCAATTGATTAATAATTATTTACAGTGCATATAATGAAGCTATTGCTAGCAGCTTGGCTTTCTTTTATTCATATACACATAATAAAATGTATCCGTAAAAAATCACTGTTATACTTCCCCGACGTAGGATGTGCGTTACGAGCCAGTGCCGTGCTAAAAAACCTTGCCCAGGAAGCTGAGAAGCAGGAAGAGGGAGATCTGAGTATAAGTTTGAGGACAAACTCACAGTGTGTATTACGTTATACCTGTTCTTTTTACAACACAGTACAGGCCTGTCAATTGCACTTTGGGCCAAAATGGCCAAAAACAGCTGGTGATATATGTATATATATATATATATATATATATATATATATATATATATATATATATATATATATATATATATATATATATATATATATATATATATATATACATATATGTATATATGCGTGTCTGTCTGTCTGTATATATATATATATATATATATATATATATATATATATATATATATATATATATATATATATATATATATATATATATATATATATATATATATATATATATATATATGTATGTATGTATGTATATATATGTATCCCAGCTTTGTAATTATTTAGATAGGGTGCCCAGGGCACCGGGGTGGAATTACATGTAGACACACCAGGTCCAAATATAAGGTCATTGAGTTTGGCTAATTGTATCAATATTTTTTGCAAAGTATCATACTTGTTGGATTGAAGCAAAGAACCTATTGTTAGATGTTAAGATTCCAAGTTGTCTACTTATGTAGATTCCATCTTGATTTTTTTTAATCCGAAACAAGGCTCAGTTTCAAAGCATAATTTATTCGCTAATACGTTTGGTTGGTGGTTTTGATGAAAATGTGACTGTTTCGATATTTTGCTAAAATCACCGTAAATAATATTTTAAATGTGTGACTGAAAATCTTCAGTTTTCGTCATTAATCTATTTATTTCAGTTTTGAAATTGTCACTGTTTTATTTCTGTGCCGTTCAAGTATGGTATTGATCGAGACTGAGCGAGGTGACAGGGCACGATTCAAGGTCATCTCAAGGGTAAATAAAGATCAAGTATTAATTCGAACCGAAAACGTTATCGTCTGCCCACGTCCATGTAGATAATGCATGATATGTGAGATTGGTGGCAGTTTTGCTTCATTAGCCGTAGGTAAGTGTAACTTGTCAGGCAGCTTGTGGCTAAAACTCAGACATGGTCATATTTGTCTTAACATCTCGTGAATGGCTATGAAAGATCTTGCGAGCAACGTTGAGTATATCAGATAAAAAAAAGGGAGCGCAATTATTGCAGCAAGCCAATTTGACTGTTTGTGATCCCACATGAATTGGAAACAATGACTGATGTGATTGGAATGACACCGTTACAGTGAAATATGATTTATATCTTTTTCTTTTTCCTTTTTTCTTTTTTCTTAGATTCTTTGAGACGCTGTCAGTGGGAGTTCTCAATGAGTGTTACAAGCGTGACAAGAACAAGGCACACAAGCTACTAGTGAGGCCTCAGGAGATGTTCAATAAGAGTCCTCTGCTGGCATTGGCTGATGCTGCCCAGCACATGGACTTTATGGGACATTCCTGTTGCCAGACAAAACTGATCTGTGTTTGGATGGGCAAAATAGCCCTATATACTCCATTGTGGAAGGTAAAGAGATAAGTTTCTGTGTTGCGGGGGGGGGGGCATTTTTAAACTGTTTATTTTACGCTGTGAGAAACTGTATACATTAATAATTCAAAATGCAGCTTAGCAGTGTATTAGGCACACTTCTACTAACACTTCCTCCCCACTTATATGTTGGATTAAGTGGCCATGTACATCATTGATCATAACTACTTAGCTGGCTCACATTGCCGCACATACTAGAAACGGCCGGCGTTCCAATAGGCATTCGTCCTTATTTCTGTGCATGTGTACATTTCTGTCTGTTTATTTTTGGTTGTCAGACTCAGTCTCCAGTCTACTAGAAAGATTAAAAAACCTGCTGATGCAGACATATGAATATTTCCTTTCTTAAAAGTTGCAAAATTTCACTTTGCAGATCATAGCCGCCATGTTTCTGCCCCTTCTTCTGTTTTCTATCAAGTTTTCTACCAATGAGCCACCAGACATGTCAGAAGAGAGAGTGGACAGAGTAAGTGTGTTCTTTGCTCAACATATTGATTCTTCCAATATCTAATATCTATTTTTAACAAGTATGCACACGATAAGTTCTGTCTTTAGCGGCTACTAATAAGACCCGCCAAGCATTGCCTCTACAGATGAGATAGTAGTTTGCACAATTGGGAAAGCCGCAGACATCTTCCTCCAAAATACAAACTTTTTGGGGGTGCAGATTACCTGGACATCTGGTGTAGCTGTATGGTTTGTCAAAATTCAAACACACCATGAATGGTATATCGAATCTTTAAGGACTGGCATTTCTTCAATTACAAGATCGTGATACATTTGTTCACCTGCCTTGATCGAAAGATATCAATTGATATTTTATACAGACAAGCAATCAAACACTCCCCAAAAAGTACATTTCGTAAATTCCAGCAACTAAATATAATGATGGTTATAACAGCTGTTTATGATAATGTGATTTTGACGTCATTCTCATTAACACCATGTAGACAAGACAAATTATGTGCATACTTACTTCGTATTTTTGTTTTTATAAAGTTAAATTGGTTCCAATTCTGAGGCTTGGAGTTCTGGACGTACCCATTAAATATGTCGACTTTCTCTCTCCAGTCAGACAAGGAAACGGCTTGTTGGAAGCGGAGATCCCTGACAAGAAAGCCCCACGGAGTGTCTTTTCGCAATACTCCTGAAACAATCAACATATTCCAGGCACTGCTATACTACCACACCGCTCCCATCGTCAAGTTTTTGTATCATACAGTAAGTTACATCTTTCTCTTATTCTCAAAGGTTTTCCTACGACTATATTATATTTATACAGGGACAATCTACAATCTGAAGGCAAATATAAATACATTTTGCCCATTCTTACTTACTAGAATCAACCAACAGCTCTTAGTGGTGCAGGTTTTGCAAAATGCTGCGTCCAATAATTCTCACTCAATATATTTCTTAGAGCGAAAAATGTAATCAGAAACAATGAAGCAAATGCGGTTTTCATTTGGAAGCTCCCGACTTTCTCCCAATGCTGGCCAATCTGAGTAGACGTTGGCATGTAATGCGGTATATATTTCGTTTATTGGATCTTTGTTTTTACCATATCCGAAATCGTTTGACATTTTTTGACCGATAATTTAGGGTGGATTTGCTCATCCTTCCTGTGTCCGCACCTTGAAATACCAGGAAGGAAATCGCAGATTACATTCACGATTCCTCATGATCCCACTAATGCATAAAAGAGGAAATGGGCTGGGTCCATATAGTTTTTCGCTCGAGAATAAGTGTCCTTGTGACATTCTTTGAAACTTGCAACACGACCAGTGTGTATTTTGATATTCAATATTCAACTGGCCGTGTGACTCTCATATTACTGATTAACAGGTTAGATGATAGGACATATGATATCTGGAATCTGACGAAACTCTGCGTTTTTAGATTGCGCCAAAAGTATCACAACAATAAAGAGGCACTAAGCTGTAAGACTCTCCTCATCCCAATAATTTAAGCATTAGTAAACACATAAGAAGACACTCAAGATGTTATCTACGCCGTTGCTAACTTTTGAAGTACTCCGATATAAAGGTGCATTGTAACCTTTCAGCTTGCTGAAACTATCATGAATGACTTTTTTCTTAAGCATTCGGAAAATTCTCAATGGGAAAAGTCGTTTTTCTATCTGCTTGCAGCAAGCCGCCAAGACTTTTAACGTTCTTAGCCACATTATCTAAAAACTAACTTTGACTAGACCTTCCTCAAGCGTATCTAATATTGCTTTTTTCAATACACAGCTGGCATACGTTATATTCCTTAACGTATTCAGTTTCTTCATTTTGACTGACCTACATCCAATCAGCTCCACGCACTCACCCGGAATCTGCGAATATATAACCTGGATTTGGGCTGGAAGCATGCTTATCGAGGAGTTCAGACAGGTTGGTGTTCGTGTATGCACATCAAGCCAAAGTTTAACAAGTGCGTTAAAAAGAAGAAAAAAATTGATGATAGAGGAAAATTGAAAAACAAAATAATGATAATATAATGATGATGATGATGATGATGATAATGATAATAATAAAACTGTTTTTCACAAAAGTTAACAATAGTTCTACTTGAAATGATCAGCCAGGATGACCTGTTCAGCAGTTTCCTTAATAAAATAACAGCGTTAGGATACGTATATTTCAGAGGAACTTACTGCCTGGTAAAAACCTAACATCCTGTAGATAATTTTTTCCACTTTTGCCGAACTAAAAATATCCAAATAGTGCTCCCCGATTGATTTTTGCCACACTGGGTTGAATTACAATTAAGATGCTTTTACAGCAGTCTAGGCCTACATGAATTAGAAGTCAACAATTTTGTGCCATGTACTCATTTCATGAAATATTACCACCCGGTGTAAATACCTGGTTTTCATCCATGTCTCTGGGTTGGCATAGGAGCATGAGCTTTGCTAAGGTGGCTCAAGAGGAGGCTAAAATCAGCACATGGGGGCTTTGTCCTTTTATAACCGATTAGATGTGAGCAGCCACAAATTGCTAATTGTAAATTCGTAAATATCCCCTCAAAATGGTTACTAGGCATTCATTTCCCGCACAGCCAGTCTGACAACAGGATTCTTACACACACCCTAAATATAAATTCATAAATATCAACCTGAAGACGGATGCCACAAGGTTGCTATTTATGAATGTATAATAAGGGTTTGTGTGAGAACCATGTTCTTTGATTTGCTGAACAGGAACTGATTACCTAGTCACTAGGGATGATAGGATTAAGAGCCAGGCTCTCTTTTGTCCAAATTTGAAAATAGTGGGTGATATTTAGGTGAGTCTGTCTACCATGAGGATCTGCATTCTAATTTTTTTTTTTTTTTTACACCTAACGGGAATATAAAGGATATCATGTGGTTGCAGCTGTATCACCCTTGCATCAGTCCCCGCTTACCCATCGACACGAGACCTTCGGTCTCGCGACGATACGGGTGCTTGGGGTGATACGGTTGCTTGTGGGCTGATACAACTACAAATATGCGATAACCTACAATAATACTCAAAAACAAATATTACTGATGTCGAACATTTATCACTATAATCCCAGAACTAAAATAGCCACATTCATTACTTTCTTGTTGATATTTTTTGTATTTTCCACAACTATATTAATTTTGGCGAAGGACACTCTCTTGCCATTTGTAATTCTTCAAATAGTAAACGAACAAAATTAGGCCCAAAACTGATTAACAAATAAAAAATGACAACTTTCACTATATTTCAGTTTACTTTTATTTCCCATAAATTGATTTTTGTGCAGTTTTGACATTTTTAAATATGAGTTGGTGTACATGTTTCAACCAGAAATTACAGACATGCAGGTACCTCTTGTCATACAGTTTGACCCCTGTACCTGTCATTGCCGGTAAAATATAATATGACCGAAGGCATTCATTTTCACCATCCGTGTTGAAGAAAGATACAGTCATATTCTGTGTTGCAAATGATACAGATTAATTTTAGGGCAGCTCGTACTTTTTGTTACAATAGAAGCACTGCATTCAGTACTTTGTTTGAAACTCTGTCATGAGGAGCCACAAAGAAACCCTGTCTTCATACGTGCCTTATTTTGATCATCACTTACAGCACAAGTAGCAAAATTACCAGTTGGGAACCAGATGTGGAAATATATGACATTGCAACATTATTATCTCCAGTGTATGTGTTTTGTCGATGTGGTGGAACTTTTCAATAAAAAAAAAAAATAAAAAAAAAACTCCACCATAAAGGACGTCCACTATTTCAACAGTACCATATATTTCCGTTGCAAACACTGGGGTACATTATCATGCTGTGTTACCCACAGCTAGCAAGTGTATATGTGCCACTTTGCCACCTGAACTCATGGGTGAGCAAGAGTCAACTGCAACTGAAGATGAAACAACGATCCATGATGATGATGATGATGATGATGATGAATATGATGATGAAGATGATGATGATGATGATGATGATGATGATGATGATGATGATGATGATGATGATGATGATGATGATGATGATGGGGTACAATGATGGTCATGATGATGATAATGCGCATGACGATGCTGACAAGAATTATGATGAAGGTCGCGGTGATGATGATGGTTATGGTGACAGTGGTGGTCGTGGTGGCAAAAACGTGATGAAGGCCATAGCGATGACAATGATAATGGTTATGGCTTTGGTGATGATGATGATCCCACTGATGGTGACAAAAAGTGATGAAGGTCATGGCGAGGATAATGATAAAGGCCATGGGGATGATGATGATTATGATGACGATGATATTGATAGTCACAGCGATAATGATAACATAAATTGTGATTATGGTGATGATAACAGTGACAAAAAACAAAAGAAAACCTACGTCCCCATCAAGCTCTCTCTATTAACAAAACGCACATCACCTGAGTCCAGAAATGAGTAACAGCCGGCTGCCAAACCCCAGAACGCTCCACGTTTTTTTATCACTGTATGGTCATAGCATTATGCCACTTGTTAAAATTTATTACCCATTATGTTTCAATATTCACAGTGAAATATTAAAATGGAAACTACAAGTTACATGCTAAGTCAACATTTTATTGTATATCCCATGTTAGATATATGTATCTAATATATATATATATATATATATATATATATATATATATATATATATATATATATATATATATATATATATATATAAGGTACAAAATAAGTTTTTTGCAGGGACTGTTGGTGCCATTAGGGAATAAACCAAATGCAAATTGGCTAAACAAATTCATTAAGGGTTTATCTATTTCTCCTTGAATTATATAAGAATCTTGTCGGATTCTGCAGCAATGACAGTTTTACTTCCCTACTTGGCTACAAATTCTAAACCTTCAACACAGAACGATTATAGAGATATCTCCCTATTAAGACCAACTAAGGGACTGGACAATGTGGTCTTATAAGGGGAGTGGTCTTGATGGGGATATAATTGAACTAAGGATAAATAAAATCCGGTCTGTACATCGGTGGTCTTAATACAGAAATGGTCTGTTTATGGAGGTGGTCTTTATTGGAGATCCTGTTGTATATTTTCAACATTTGTCCACAGATGATCACACGCAACCCAGGTTCGCCTAAAATGTCGGGCTTTTTTGCTGTCCGTAAAGCCAATCTGTCGCAGTATTTCAGCAGCTTTTGGAATTGGCTGGACCTTGGAATCTATCTGATGCTGCTAACGTCTATCGTACTAAGGTTGCGGTTGCCGGCAAGCACCTTTATATGGGCGCAAAGTTTCTATGCCATTACATTGGTCTTGTGCTTCATGCGTTTTCTCAATGTGTTCTTTGTGTGGGAGAAGATTGGACCCAAGGTCATTATGATCAAAGAAATGGTAAGAGTGACCGGAAATGTTTTTGCAAAACTACATATTCAAATACTGATACATGGACACGCATTGCACATATACATATATCAGTGATACGGATATACGTTCAAAATACATGTGTGTACACGTGCTCCCCAATGAAGGATTCATCTCCTGTATGTGTGTCTACGTGTCTGCGTCTGTGTAAAACCAGATCTTGTAATCTTGAAAAAATGAGGCCCTGAATGTTTAAAATATCAAATGCAGAAGCTGAAATTGGCGTGTGTTGAGATTTTTATCCAAACCCTCTCAACTTAATTTAATGGAAATTGGAATGGCACCTCTACTTATAATAGTTTTCAAGATATTCAAAGTTTAACTTTTCAAATGGTCCTTATTTGCATAATTTTCAAAACTCTATATTGTTGCTAAAGAAAGGGAGAGAGAGAGACAAATAGACAGAGACACAAAGAGAGACAGAAAAAAGAAAGAAAGAAAGAAAGAAAGAAAGAAAGAAAGAAAGAAAGAAAGAAAGAAAGAAAGAAAGAAAGAAAGAAAGAAAAAAGAAACTAGACATTCTAAAAAGAATTTAGCAGTGCGTGATATTTAAATTTCAGCTGTACGACTTGGCATCTTTCATAATTATCATGGGAACATTTTTGCTGGCGTACGGAATATCTGCGCATGCGCTGCAGTTTCCAAACTCGCTGGCAAGGTGGGAGTTACTACGTTTTGTCATGTACCATCCATACTGGAATATATATGGTGAATTGTCGTTGGACAAATTGGAAGGTGAGATTCTTAGTTAAAAACTCATTCAAGTTTAAAGCAAGCAGCCAAAGTAGTGGAATTGAAAACTTCGTTCGTCCACGACACTGTCATATATATTTTGTGTTGTGCTATAACATTGAGAGATAAAAAATACTTAGTGATAACATATGAATATTAATGTATTGAAAGGAAAATTTGAGAGACCTTCATCGGAACGGAAGGTGGGCTGTGCGGTGATGGTCGAATTTTGCGATATCCGTGATGGCAGCATGGACAGTAATTTGGACCACACGGAGATAGTGTAATCATAGAATATATGTGTACCTGCTGAACTGACATTTGCTTCTGGACTTGTTGTTATCCATTGATTGACTTGTAGCAATTTTTTTAAAGTGAATGAACCACGAGTCCGAAATACCAAACAGACAGACAGACAGATAGACACACACACACACAAATACACATACATACATACATACATACATATATATATATATATACATATATATATATTCAATTGAAAATATATTCAACTTTGCGAGCAGACATCGCTACCAATCCGTTTTGCATATTTTAGATGAACAATTTTGTTTCTCTCTTTTATCTCTCTCTCTCTATATATATATATTGATTATAATATATATATATATATATATATATATATATATATATGTTGGGAGATTTTCAAATGTCTTCAGTGAAGCTGGTTCACCTAGTCATATTGTAACATTACATGGCAGTGCCGACATTACTGGTTTTCGAGCATTTTTTAAAAAATAAATAACGACCGGTACGATTACACGTCACCGTGGTGAATAAAATGATTTACCAGTGTATGTTGACATGTAGGGATCTTGTCATATACCTGCTCTGTATTTCTCTTACACACTGTAAACCGGTCCCACTTTGAATTTCGCGGGGTTGTACTGCTCCCATACCTTTACGTTGATTTTCTCATGTGCATATCCCTGGTATGCATGTTTTTTAAAATAAGCAAAAAAAGATAAAGTGCGGTTTTCAAACCACGGATAGTGCCATATTTGATGTGTTTGTTCCAGCTGTTTCACGTTTTGATCATTGGTGATCTCCAAATTGTTGCTTGGTCCATTATGTTGCCTGTCTAAAAAGAGGATGGCGGATTTGTCTTTTCCATATTTTTCCCTTGTCGTTTTTTTATTTTATAGATCTATCCAATTATGTCCGTGTATTATTCTTTTAGGTAACGTAAACGGCTGCCCTGCAAATGGTACAGTGGACAGTTCAGATCCAAACTGGAAGCTGTGTCCTCGGAAGTCTTGGCTTGTGTTAATGTTGTTTGCAATATATATGATCCTCACACATGTCCTCCTTCTCAATCTACTTATTGCCATGTTCAGGTTTGTGCAGTTTAACTGTTTAAAAAGTATCAAAAGACAGAGATATAGCTATACTTTCTCTGCAGTAGAAACGATATATAAGTCACTGGATCAATACGAGGAATTATATCTACACAATTTGAAAGCTAAAAATAGTCATCAAACAGTACAAAGTTGCATAAGCCATGTCCAAGCGTTTTTACTTCATTTGGCAGTAGAAACCCAGTGAGTCGGTCAAGAATATTACACAGTTTCTGCATATCTTAAGCCAAACTTTATAGAATGACATTTCGTTTAAAGACACGGTGTGAACTCATCTTCCAGCAGGATGTTTTTTATCAATTTGAAATTTCCGCAGTGAGACATTAATGTTTTTCCCAAAGGTGAACGAGATCCAGCGGAGAATATCTTAAATGAATCAAATATTCAATGTTTGTGCTTATAAAACATTTACTTGGCATAATCTGTGTCACTTCCAATCCTGCTGTGGCCTATCATTTAACGATCTATACTAAAAACAAAAACAGAAACAAAACAAAAAAAAAAAAATAAATGAATAAATAAATAAATAAATAAATAAATAAATAAATAAATAAATAAATAAATAAATAAATAAATAAATAAATAAATAAATAAAATAAAATAGAAAATTCCTTTTCTCGTACAGAATTTCTAATTACGATTTTTGCAGCCAATTCAAATTTAGCAGATACACCAATCGCATTTAGATGTTTGATCTGCTGTCTTTATGAATATTAAGGTCCCCCCTCACAACATGTGGAAAGACCACATCAAAAGACAGAGAAACTATGCAAACAAGTACTCACTGTATGGCCATATGCATGTACATGCTAAATCCACGATTCAATCTTTTTTACCAACATTTCGTTTTACAAATATAAAAACAACGATCTGAAATTTTGCACACATATGTACCTAGGTGTTCCTCTCCTTTGAGGGACCCTTTTCACAAACTGCAAATCCTAAATACAATTCTGTAGGCTGGTCCTTCAGATTCAGTAATAAGTACTTATATATATATTATGTATATATATATATATATATATATATATATATATATATATATATATATATATATATATATATATATATATATATATATATATATAACCACACTTGTGGTAGAACATTTTATATACACATAAATATATTGTTCAGCAACCTTTTAAACATTTTTCTTTGACCCATTTTCGTTATACTTTGGCCGAGCCACATAATGTGTTAATTAAGTTGGGGTTTAGATCACGCTAATGGGAAAAATGAGTGACGGTTGAATTTTATTGAAATTAATCGTCCAGAGTTAACTTTTGTCACACATTGTTGTTAAAAATTTCTGCTGAATCTTCAGCATATACAGTTCATTGTTTAATTTAGGTATGTTTTGGCGTAAGATATCGGAAGATTTTCAAACTCATAGCATACAAAGTGCGTGAACCATTGAAGACAATCTTCCGTAAATTTCCACATTCATTCGTCATTGTCTGTCGTTATAGCTTGTTGACTTCCTTCCAAAAATATATCTTAAACCAATTTTTGAAGTCTAGCCATGCAGACCTTACTGTAAATCATCATTACAATATTATTTTTATTGAGCCTAGCGAGCAAAAAAAAAAACTCAAGCGACTCATATTGCTGTTGTTGCGTTGTTGTGTTGCAAGAACTGTTATCTATTGCTGAAATGGAATTGTTCTTCATTTTTAAAAGACACACGCATATGTACCAAAATAAAGTGCAGAAAATAACATTGTTAAATATGTCAAAGTACGTCATAATGATAAGATAACAACCAACATATGCCCTTACACCAAAGCCACTGCAAATAAATTAGACCACCAATGGCAACACATTTTCCGATAAAGTCTTCGCCATACCTACATTGTGCTGTACATGTATGTATGTGTGAGCGAGTTATTGGTTTGTGTGATCATATGACGATGGTTCTTAAAGTGCATGCAGTGGGTGATGAGACACACTTTATTTTACATAGAGCGTTGTTACAAGAAGTGAAGTATATCCCAGAATTTTTTTTTTTTTCAGTTACACTTTCCAAAAGGTTCAAAACCAATCCAGAAAAGTGTGGAAGTATCATCGTTATACTCTGATAGACGAATATCTGGATCGCCCCACGCTGGCACCACCCCTTATCTACTTCAACTTCATATTTCGTCTTGTAAAATTTGTGTCATATGTAATTATAAGCAAAGGATCCATGAAGCAAAAGCTCAGTATGTATCTGTTGTTTTTTTACTCCATTATCACATTGTATAAATCCGCTAGACGAAATACACGTCAAATGCTGATACACTTGCCTTAAAATTTATGTTTTAGCTCTGATATACTGAGTTACGTTAACAGTGTCATACACCGCAAAACGCCCCTTAAAGGTGAATCCGGATCAGACTCCAGGCCATTTCTGGTTCGAAAAATGTCTTACCGTTAACAGTAGTCTTGGAAATAGAAACAGCATTTGGGTCTTAACAACGTCAAAATATTATATAGATTAACTTATGCCTTTCCACAGGGCGTACACATAGTAAACATTTTTTCAACACTCTATGCTGATCAGGGTCACATAAACGGTAACAGATGAAAAGGAGGGAACCAACCACAGACGCATGCATTTAAGACCTAGTATTTGTTGAATCTTCAACAGCCTCGGTTGGAAATAAGTGAACTCAACCTATATCAAACTATGCAAAAGCTGATAGCTAGCAATAAAGTTACTCTTTTAAGATCTTAGATTATAACCTATCATGGGTCCAAATACCCTTCTCTGATGCCAAACCAAACGCATGCAACGTAGTTTTAGCTGTGCAAATTTTGGCGATTCATCTTGAATCTAAAGCTAAAATTGCTAAAATGAAACCGATTGAACACCAAAGAAATCAGGAAAATCAACAGTTGACTGGGTCTGTGGATGTGCACGAGAACTACATAAACGAATTCGTGAATTTAATCTCCCAGTGCCAATCACGTCTTAAGTCGATCTACTTAAGTCAAACTAGTCTAAACTAAAGATCTTAGATTTGTATTCCTCGTAAAAAGACGTGTCATTCAAGCACCAGCATGCCTCTAGTTCCACAGAAAATATCCCCAGGTCAACAGGTTTCACACGCATTGCGCCCAATGTGCATCAAAAAAAATCTGTTGACTCAGCCCCAAATTTGGCACCTAAAGAGTTAATTTAATAAGATAAAACTGATATTCGCCTCTCTCTCTCTCTCTCTCTCTCTCTCTCTCTCTCTCTCACACACACACACACACACACGCACACTCTCTCTCTCTCTTCCCCATTGGCATGATAATATAATCAAAATTAATACGATCATGATTATAATATTATTAGCACAAATTTGAAGAGTCTTCTCAGTAAGCCATTCATTTCCAGATATCGCTAAAGTAATTGATTAATCTATGTTAAACTTAATTTCAATTAGAAATGTTACAATCTGCAAAGAACAGGAGGCGTACTGAACTTTGCTAATGGATATCGGGTATTGACGATATAGTTGTGTCGAAGGAGGCTGATCTGTTTGAAATAATGTCCTTGCACACTCACATACGTTATGGGGAGTAGACTTTTAGACGAATTACTTTTTTGTTCACTTCAAAATTCACAGGAAAACTAAGAAAAATGGGATATTGCGTAAAAACAACAAAAAATGTGAAAAGTAAATTCTATAATTCCTTGCTTTCACTCACTGACAACTTGTACGCGCAGTCAAAGAGGTTTCTCCAGAAGAAAACAACAGACTGACAATGTTCGAACGAGCAGGCATGGAGGATTACATCCTCAATACTCCACACATAGGAAAAGAGCATGCAGAACCTTGTTCACCACGATCATTTGGCAGGTACGTTATTTTACTATGTGTACATATACATATACATACACATTGGGCGTGAGCGGTTGCAACACGGGATAGGCCCATACCTTAGTGAAAGCTGCCTCTTCCATGAAATACCAACCAAATTTAAGTATTGCGCACTAAAGCATATCTGGCACATTTCTGCTGGAGGCAATGTTGAAACTATTTATATCAACATACATATTTGTTATAATTAAAGCGAATTTCGTCTTTTTAATTTTGTTGCCATACTAGATTGCGACCTTTTTTTCCAAAGGTAATTGCAAGATCTACCATAAAGGTCTTCTGAATTAGAAGTCATGCCCTTATTTAGTATCAACCTGAGAAACACATGTTTCGAGCTATATGTATCTCTGTGATATCATTGCGCATGACCGTGACGTGTCCTGGTCCTTCAATTTGACGAGGAATTATATGCTTACGTAGTTAAACGACACTGACAAATTGGTGAGGTCCCTCGATATGCTGGCCCAAACCATGCCGCAGCTACAGACAAGAGTTGTCGGAGTTGTGGACAGTGTCAGATTTAGAACTTAACCTGCATCTCATTGGTTTAATGGTGGTGTTGTAATATAGTCTGTATTGTCAAGAAAGTTACGCGGTTTTCTTTCATTTGTGCCCAAACATACATTAGGCACATGATGTTTTATTATATGTGGACTATTATGTAATGGAGAAAATGTACTTGAAAAACTATAGTTATAAAAAGTCACAAAAGTGAAAAGGAAGTGTATCCAATATTTATGGACAGTCTAGCTAGTGTAGTTGCAGCATTTTCCTGCGTTTAAAGAAGTTTTATTTCCTAGTCCTGATTTTTTTTTTGCAATATCATACAATATAAATTAATTCTTTAGTATGTATCACTTTTTTGCCTTCCATTACCATTTGCATGCATCACAGAACTGAAAACGCATAAAACCGCTGGATTGTTGTTAAAAACTTTGTGTAATTGACGCATTTATATGTCTTTTATTTTCATAGTGGCATATCCAGTGAGGTTATCTGCAGAATGGAGAGGCAACTTGCCAAACAATGTGCACAATTGGCTCAACAAAGTGAACAGATTCAGCAACTGATGGTCAAACTAGAAAAATTGGTGGATATGCACAAAAACAAAAATATGTAATAAAATCTGACAATGTGTGCCCACAGAACAGAGTTAGACCCATTGAATGAGCATTGTGCGATTTTTTTTTCATTTTGCACGATATAGCATTACATCATTGTTAGCTCGTCACAACGGTTCCACTGCCTTTCTTGATACAACACACATGCACGGCAACTTTACAAATATAACTCGTTACAATATGTATCTACGCCTGTCGGCGCAGCCATAAACAGATTTGTCCTTTTTACCTTGATGTCAGCAAAAAGAAGATCTGTTTTTGTTATATGATCCCCTCGTTAAAGCATTTCCTTTTTGTGTAATACCTACCTACGCACGCTCATGATTTGAAATGTATGGGGTGTATAGAACATATCGTAACATTGCGTTTGATATTAGACTACTGTTTTAGGAAAAGACGTAAATTATTTGTTGTGTTCGTAGACTTTTCAAAGGCGTATGACCGCGTACCGAGGCGAGCACTCATTAAAATTTTGAAGCATTTAGGATGTGGTGCGGTAATGTTGCTGGCACTAACATCCATGTATAGAGAATCCAAGAGTGTGTTAGGTTTAGCAATCATAGCAGCAGTGATAGGAGTCCGCGAAGGTTCCCCGGCTTCATGTTTTATGTTTACTGTTTTTGTGAACGACCTCATCCACAGATGTAAGAAAAGTGTGTGGGACGATTTTCTCAAATGGTTGCACGTCTTAATGCTGATGGACGACACTGTCATATTCGCTACCTCACGAGAAAAATATATTGAAAAACTAGGTAATTTTAAGCAGTTTTGTATCAAATCAGTTATGGTAATCAATGAGGCAAAAACAAAATTCATGGCTGTAAATGGAACTCACGAAGAAAGAATGACACTTATAGTAGGTGCAGACAAGACACTAAAAGTTGAACATTGTGAGCAGTATGTGTACCTGGCTAGTATATTTAAATGTGGTGATAGCACGGTATCCGCTGTGAGAGAACATGCTAAATCGGCGAAAAAACATTTGTGGAAGCTTGTCTCTTTTTTCCAGCAAGAACCCTGAAATTCCATTCAGTGTGAGAAGGAAGGTTCTGGATGCTGCATTCATTGTTTCGATATTATATGTATGTGAAAGTTGGTTTAACGTCGGGCTAAAAAGTATAGAAAGCATGAGTGCGTTAAAAGCCCTACTAGGCGTACGAACGTCGACTGCCAATAACCTGTGCTTCGTTGAGCTAGGCTACCCTATGGTCAAAGATTTAGTTATAAACAAGCACAAATTTTTTTCAGAAGATGGTAGGTGAACGCAATTCTATGGAAAATGGCCATTGTTGTTTGCGATCAAGCTAACAAGATCGGGGGATACGAGCACAAGCTCTTACCTTGATTCTTTACTTGGACTGAGTGATGTTATAGAAGACAGTTTACACCAAGTCAAACAATGTGTGTTTGAGTCTGAAAAATCAAAGTTTGTGACTTAAAGGCAGATTAACACTTTGCTACATGTTGTATATACAAGGGATATAAGTACCTATGTACCCAAGTGCTTAAGAGTATCATTTTTACGCGTCCGCCTGTCTACGCACAGGCTAAAGGTGGAAATCAGGTTGATGGGCCCGCATACTGCGGGACCACAGATTATGCACGTGTGGGAGTGTTCAAGACGAGGAGCCTGTTACGCAACACTGCCCTCTTGTGCAGCATATGAGAATCAGATATGGCAAACAAAGCTCGGTATTCCCGGAGTGTCTGTCACAAGCCAAGACTTTAGACGATTACAAAGTTATATATGATATTCTGAGTTTCTTTGATTGATTATTGAATGTTCCGTATTGTTATATGTATTGTTTGTATTGTTTTGGACCGTGGGTCAATAAAAACTGTAACTACTACTACTACTACTACTACTACTACTACTACTACTACTACTACTACTACTACTACTACTACTACTACTACTACTACCACTACTATTGGGTATTCATTGTACATATATTTTAAAAAGAGCGACATACAGTGGTTTATAATGGAACTACAATATCAGTATGCCCTGAGCAAATGGACAAATCGGGATTGCATCGAAAAATTAACTTCGGCTGCTCATTGTTTAATGTTGAAGCAATATTTTACACGTTCAAAGACATCAAAATTGTAGTGATTACTCAGATTTTTTGAATAATGTGACAATTTGGGGACTATCAATTGATAATTTTCCCAAATAGCAACCCCTAGAAATATGCAGGTAGAGCCCAAAAAGAGCGGTCCGAGCCGTTTTAAGATAAAACCTGCCCGTTCATTTGAATTTAAATTCGTAAACATGGAATTTACATATCATGCATGTCCAAAGAAATCCCGCCAATTTAGAAAAGCCTGTGTCGTTTTAGGAAGGCTGCATGTGGTGGAACATACGATCCCACATTGTGACACACAAGGAAAGCGAGTGCGTTTTGGGACAGTCTGAAGAGAAACGGCCGTTCTTTTGAATACGGTCCGGGAGCTCAGAATTGAATGTATGGCATGCATTATTAGAAACTTTTGCAGAGGAACTAGTAACTATCACAGGTTGCGATACCAGTTGTTACATTACGTATCAGTGTACTTTAGATTAATTATTTTCCACTGAAGCAAAGTACCCGTACCGCCCGTAGTCATCTTCGTGCGCCATATTGGTCTAGTTCTCGCTAGATGGTGCTCCTTGCAATGTATTCTCACTCGAGCTTTCAAGTTGGGCATGGATGCCATGGCTCACCAACAATCCCTGCTAGCTCAGACAATAAGAGAGAAGGGCTATGGGGAAGGGTTCGTACATGTGTGGGTCCGACTCCCACATAGGGTAGCCGAAGGGGAAGCCCGAATGGCACATAAGAAAAAAGGGGTGTGGTGGGGGCACCAAAGAAATTTGCCTTTTTAGCAAAAAGTTACACCCAAAGCTCCAAAAGAAGCTCCATAGAAACAAGGAGGCTCTATGAAATGAGGATTGAAGCAGTCCCCAGAAATGTGTTTCAAAACAATCTGCTTCTATTCACGTCAATTGCTCCTTTCTTTAGAGCTTAGAACTGTTAAAAATTATAGGCTTCTCCTGGGGTCGATGATCCCAACGTCCGATGATATTTAGCGACTGTGAACCGCTGATGCTTCAGCTTGACGACGTCGTGTGTGGATATATATATATATATATATATATATATATATATATATATATATATATATATATATATATATATATATATATATATATATATACATATATATATATATATATATATATATATATATATATATATATATATATATATATATATATATATATATATATATATATATATATATATATATATATATATATATATATATATATATATATATATATATATATATATATTCACAGATCGATACATTAAAACACATTCCTTCCGGCGGAGAAAGGTTGTTGTCTTCAATAGTTCAATTTAGAACTTTATTTAAAATGTATTTCTGCTAAACGTGCATAGGGTTATAATGGTCTTCAAGCAAAGCAGAAACTTTGAATTTTTATGATTCTTTCAGATCCCAAGCGCGTTTGTCGGAAAAGTTATATTTTAAGAAAAAATGATATATCGAGTGATATTTTCTTTTTTTGTCAACCATCTCAACTGGTCGACAATAGTAACTGTGATAATTTTTTATAATCTATATTTTGTGAGTTTTAATATATCACCAAAATTCTTTCTGTTGTATGTGGCATAACACCTTGTGTATACGATCAGAAACGTCCATGGTCACGAGACTTCATGCTTTGCTAGACTTATCATTTTTATCGGACAAGGGCAAAATTATGATGTTGCAAAAACTCAATTTGGAATTGTACCATTACATGGTACTCCGCTTAAATGACAACAAAAACAGATTTGTAATAAATATTCATGGTATTTATCACAGGAATTTTATTGGCTACAGGTTATCATAGCTCTTGTCTTAATTTGTAACCAATGGAAATGAGCAACTAAATTACAGTTACTTGCTGCTGCAACAGCAAAATCACAACAAATGTTAATATTTGGTATAACCGCCCTGGTTCCTAACATATTGATCACATTGTTTTCTCATACTTTATAGCAACTTTTGTACAAATATCTGCGGCAGGTTTGCCCACTCCTCTGCTAGATTGCGTCGTGAGTCTTCAAAGTGCATCCATCAGTCATTTTCTTATAGACTGTCCCCTTCTGATAACCCCACAGATGCTCAATGGGGTTGAGGTCTGGGGAGCAGGCAGGCCAGTCCATCCCCTCAACACCGTCAGCTTCCAGGTAATGAGTCACTATATGGTCAACATTTGGCCTGGTATTATCATGCATTAATGCACTTTTCTATTGTTTAAGACCATACCTTAACTTCCACGAAGGACCTCCAATTGAACTTTTCTTTTGTTTCAGAACACACCTTAACTTCCACCAAGGTGGACCTCCAATACAAACTGATGACTTACTGTTTGTGGCCGAATTTCAGGTACTTCTTTTGATGACCAGAAATGACAGACTGAAATTTTGCAATGTTCCTTGCACTTTTATCCAAATAAAAGCTTTATTTTACGGAAGCTTTCCTTGCCTGCTTGTCGTTCGATCTTCTAGGCACTAGTGTAATACGGCTGACAGGTGGACCTGGCAGTTCTGTGTGTGTTTAACATGTTGAATGCATTCCACATTACTGGTTGATGGAATCAGCAGTGCGTGTAAACAGGTTGATATTATGCATTGCCACATGCAGGTGAATTGGCAATCAGAAATAGTTCTATGTGTCATCTTTGTTAATTTCCATCAAAATATTTGTATTCACAAGGCAAATACCATAATAAATCGGATGTTAAGTTAGATCCAGCAATAGGAATAGTCATTAAGATAGATAGAGAACTTGGTGCAGGTTCACAGGCGTTTCCCTGAACCTACTCGATAAATCAAAGGACATGTGAGGCTGCGCCACGCATGTCCTTTGATTTATATTTTGAAATATAGCCGCCCACACCTTCAGGCTGCACCAAATGGGACAACAATTTGGGCACAGCAACTGGAATGCCTTTGTCCTATCCGGCACCAAAAACGTGAACGATCATACGAGTTATGCAGGCAAGAGCAGCATTCGTCTGTGAAAGGCACGCTGGGCCATTGTGGCAGAGAAAAAGAACATGCTGTCTAATCAACATCAGTCTTGCTCTTTTGTGTTGTTGGTATAAATGGGGCTTTTTCTTCACCATGATTCTGGATTTGAAATGTCTAAGGCCTGTTGCATGGAATCGTCTTCTCACTGTTTGACACGATACATCTCTCTGATGTGCATAAGCGCCATAAAGCTGGACCCTTATGTCGGAAGCAATTCTTGTTCTGCGTCTTAATGCAAAATTTCTTGAAAATGTGTCTTGCTATTCTGTGTTCACTTTCTACCTTTCTGGTCGCAGCAAATCATAAACAAAATTGGTGGCACGAAATTCCTTCGAGATCAGTCAATGTTTTGCAACTGACGCGTCCTGAAGGCCCTGGTGACATGGTGACCATTTTCACCAGCTTCCAGTCTACCTATGGCCCTTGCTCTCTCCTGTTTTGTCAGCCTTGGCATGATGATCTTTCCGATGCGAAACTCGGCACACGCCTGGCTTCAGAGCAAGCCCGAATTTATATCCTGAAATGTCATTCTTATTGGACATGAAACACACATTTCAACCACAAGCAGGAAGAGAAAGACAACTCATTGTCATTATAAAACAGTGAAGCCATAACCTCACACAACACAATGCACTAGTTGGGTTAACTATGTCTTTTTACTGGATTGCATCCAGTACAAGTGCAGGCAAGCATGGAATACAATGCATGTAACACTCGCAAGTGTTGTGGTGAAGATGTTATATCACACAACTCAAAAAGATTTTTGGTGATTTGTGTACAAACTCAAGAATTATAGATTATAAAAATGTCCTAGTCACTTTTGTTGACCATGCAGTTTGTTGGTAGCGCAACACATACTTGCGATTTCTGTTTGACTAGAAGGTTTTAATTACAATTTAGAATTACTGTGACGGCATGCTTTGTGAGGAACATGCTAACATTGTGACATGAGTGTGTTGAAGACAGCATTGCAACTATACCTCATGGACAATTTTGATAAACAGCATGAGCCTGTTGACATCATCCACCAGCGAGTTGCGTTTTCCTTCCGTCTGGTCTACGTGATAGAAGAAAGCGAACCATCAACCAGGGCTTCTTTGCACGTTTTTTTCTATCCTGCTTCATTACTCAATACACAAACATTTTGTGTTTGTATTAGGGGGCCCAAAAAGGACTTGTGACACCACAACCCGAAATGTTTTGGATATGTAACATTACCTCTTTATTTTTTGGTCAGACAGATGTTCAAAGTAACCTCACCTTAGGGGCTACTTTGAACGCGTGCTCATTTTCGCCATAAACGAGTATGTAGTCTCAGCTGTAACTGAAAAAATGGCACACTTTAAAAAGTTTAGGGGCATGTGCAGATCAGTACTATCCATAAAAACAATAAGAGAATGATTAAACTAAAAATTATACGTTTTCCAGTTTAACTCATCATATATAGCACCCTAGACTTCACAAATGAAAGGTTTTGTCAATAACTGGTGTACTAAAGCACCAAAAAAAGTTATTGTTATAAAAGAGATAAAAAAAACATCACTGCAAGGTATTAGCTGAATTATGGATTGAAATACAGTATCAATGTTTTGTAACAATATTGTATTTGTGTCTTTTTTTTTCCAGAACCACTTCCTAGTAGTCATTACCCTATTCCGCAGTCCGATCTCTTTACTCTCCATAAGCTAACCTGTCCCTAACCTATATACATATGGAAGTACTATTGTCCATATTGCCCACGTTCCTCTGTAAAATTTTGACACAAGCTGTATTAGCCCAAATGAATTAAAGGGTGTCCAGCTGGTAACTACTCAGAACATATTTCGGAGCCTATACCCGTACATGTCTCTATCAGTAGCGGCTCCTAGTCTAAGCTAAATATTCAGCAAAGACAACCCACATAATAATGAATAAATATGAATGCGGCAAATGATGAATTAGCTGAATACGTGAAGTTTTGCTTATAAATGCAGAGCTTCATTATGAAACAAGAGTACCTGTCAAACAAACCATAATTACTAAATTTGTATAGTACAGGTTCAAATAAGACCAAGTTGACTTACTTCTGAGCCAGTATGTACTCTTTCTAGCTGGAAAGCTTATCCTACTTAAACCTCCTGCCAGTGTATAACTGAAGTAGAAACAAACTGGGCCATAATATTCAGTCCCAGTGATTGTAATATAAACAGTTGCAGCTAGACCACCTGTACAAAGCAAGGGAAATCCTAAGAATGACTGCAACAATGAACACATGGCAATAAGCTGTTTAAGATTGAAGATTGCTTCGTTTTCATTTTGATTTGAATTATGTACCGTACACGAGCTAACAATAAATCCTAGAAACAGTAATATTTACTGGTGGGTTTACTACAATTAGAGACAATTCATGGATACTTTTGCAGTCCAAATTTTCATTTAAGGTTCATCAAACCACCAAAATGCAACTTTTAAATTCCTAAACATCCAAGGATGTTTGGCATGTTTACACAATATGCTACCATAACAGCAAAATGTCTATGGTATGCGAGCAATATTCACAAAACTTAACACGGAACCGAGAATGAATATTGGGGATTGCTTTGTGTCAATTTGACAATTTGAATTATGTATTTATGCCAACAATGAAACCTGGAAGCAGTAAGAAACCTGATGCCAGGATATATCACTTAAATAAACAGGGTCTAGTACAACATTGACCGCTCAAAGTAGCCCGAAAAATGCCCCAGGGGTTACTTTGAATGTTCAAAGTAACGCCCATAATATGAAACAAACATTTAGTGACAAGTACACAAAAACTTACTTTTGATGTCAATTTACATTTTGCATTTGAAGATATTTTTTATAGGTGTATAGGTACTGTTATGGTGGCAAAAGTTTGCCTGCTATGGTAAATCTACTTACCAACATAATCAATGCTTAAATCTGGTGTTATCAAAGATCTTTAGAGCAGCAACAACATACCTTAAATAAAACCTGTAAGACCTATGCTCAAGTATTCAAAGTGCCCCCCCCCTTTTGCCTCATGTTTGTTTGTTTGTTTGTTTTGTTTTTGGTTTTTTTTTCATCTGTTAATGTCAGTTGACCGATTACATGGATATGCAGTACAAATTCACACATATTTTGAATTTGCCCTTAAGAACTTATCATAAATCATTTTATACGCAAGCAGACGTTCTAAATGTGTGTACTTGTGGCATCTCTTTTTTTATTTTCGTTTCGAACTCCCTTTATATCTGCTGAAATCTTTATGAAGCGCTTTTTCATTTATGGATCACTGCTGAAACTACAACCTGGACTGATGACAAAATGGTCACCATGTGGTAGCGTTAAACTGTTATGTCTGACATGAGTGAAAACAACAAATCCCAGGGATGTACAGATACATATATTGACTGCTAAGCTGATGACAGATCATGACCTATTCTATGTCTGGTCTTCCAAATTTGCATTATTTTGGCTTCACCGATAGGGCCACACGCTGTTCAGATATTCTGGCTTCAGTGATGGTTGAGACTTTAGCTCTGGACAAAGTTGATTATGGAAAAACCTAGTATGTGAAATCGATGTGGCATTTCTACGCATACTAGTACTGAAGGTAGATATTACAACATCTCAAAATATAATTTTTCAAGTCCCGTCATAAAGTACAAACTTTTGTTCATGGTTCACTTGATGTGCCTACAGCACATACCTAGGGATCCAAGTTGGAATGACATCATTACCTATTATCATTTGGAAGATACTGAACAGTTCAAGTTTTAAGTGCTCCTAATTTGCATAAAGTAAATTTGTACCGCTTTTGTTTGTGGTTTATCGGTTGAGTTTAGAGCAAAAGCCTATGAGTTGAGGTTGTAATGGCATCTTTACCTATAATAAGTTTAAATATTTTCAAAATTTAAATTTTCAAACAGCCTTAATTTGACATAGCTTTCAAAACTGTCACCCACCTTCAAAAAAAAGCCATGTATTGAAGTACATCATGCCTAGTTTTGGAGTTTCTGCATATAAATAGTCTGCTGATGGTGTACAGATGACACACAATAATTGGGCAACGACAAGCAGGTGCATTGGAAGCACTCAGTGATTCACGCGCTTCAGACTAGCCATAAACAGTTTTCCACAAAATACTATATAATATTTGGAATAAAGACTGTAGTGTACGTTGACAATAACTGTGAAAAAAATTGATCATGTCAGCTCAAATAGCTTGCATCCATATGTGTTTGGCTCTCTGATGATGGCAAAAATACATCTGCACATTGAAAGTGTCCACAAGTTACGTAACCTTTATGCATGATAAATGATCATTGAGGGAACGTTCTGGAACACAGATTATTGATGAGGTTGAGGATCGCACAAGCATTAAAAATTTTTGATCACATCTAGTTTCACTCCATCATACCCCCACTCGAACAAGTGCACTAAAACACAAAATTCCATTAAGCTGTAAAACCCAACAATTTGAACTGCTTCCTCACACAAACTAAAAGCGAGAAATATGTTTATGTAATCTCCCTTTTCTTTGACTGGTAGGATCCCCTCCTTGCTGAAGCTAGAAGGAATTATTCAAGCCCGTTTAGTAAGTTGTCACGAAAACTATTCAAGCATGCAGTTACTGGTGAAACTGGCACCAAGTCTTCAAGATGCCTTTGGACTAGGAACAACCTTTCAGCTGTCTGCACACTGGTTGTTTCCTGTACAGATGGTGAAGACACAGCGGTCATTTGATACTCCAGCTTGTTCCAGCTAACTACGGGGTGTAAAGTACTGTAGCTGTAGCATGTATTTTGAACTTCTTCCATTATTATCAAAATGTAAAAAAACAACATTATTTTGGCTATTTCAATGTTCAAGAGTACAATTCCCTTTTATGTCCAGGGGACACGTCTAAGAGGGACTTTTCACCCACACAGCACAACATGCTACAGCCTACAATATGTGACCGGTCTCTCTCTGTTGCCAGCCACCGCGCAGGTTGTCGGGTATACAGGCATTAACATGTATGTTTTAGTTTTTATACACACGGCGTTTCATGCTCAAGTCAACACCTTGAAGAGAGATATTGACTTTTCCAGGTCTAACCTTGCTCTCCCCACTTGCAGAAAACTTGTTGCATACCAGCCTTCAGATACCGTGAACTGCAATTTTCAGCCACCAGGTGTCACATTCTAGCAGACCAGACCATTGTGTTTCGCCAGAGTGAAGCCAGCAGACAATAACCCTGTATTTGCCATAACTAACCGATCACTTTTCTTATTGTCTGCTGGCTTCACTCTGGCCCGTGTCATGCGGGTAAGGAATCTTAACAGCACAGGCATCGTCCAGTGCTGCCATCTACAGTTAAAAATATAATATCTTTTTTTTTGAGCAGTTTAGCTTAATTCATATTTACCACGTAAAATTTAGCGCTTATGTGGACAGTAATAACAGGGTTCTTGACTTAAAAAATCGTATAAATTCTTATCACGAAATTGCAATACAACTGATTCTAATTTTCTTATTATGAAAAGTTTGGTCAGACAGACGTTAACTTAAGTCAAACATATTGACCCTCACCAGCAACTTGCCTAATTAATACAAGTTGTGTGTAAGCCGTATCATTATTTCACAAGAGGCCATAACTAGAGATTACATGTTGATTGGCCTCAACACGAAATATTTTGGTAAACAAGATGTGCATTCCCATTGGATTTTATGTCAACCCTTTTCACTTGACTTATGACGAAGTCAATGACTTTATACGATGTGCGTCGGATGCCTAGCATCCAACCTAGACCTAGAGAAGCTGGTATTCTGGGGCATGTTATCTTGATAGGTCTCACCTAAAATTCCCGTCCAAATTTTCTTTCTATTGAGGGCGTCTAGAAAAGTCTGCCACAGAGACAGATGGAGTACGTTCACCACTCAAAACTGATACACATTACTTCATTTGATTCACTCTCATGGCCTAATATCTTCGTCTAGTTCGATCACTTGGCAAAAAAAATGTCAATTGTTACTGACCTTATAGTAGACGAAATTTTGATCATGGGTCACGGACCACAGAAGTCATTTCTTTGCATACCATACTTCTCCACAGAAAAAAAAAAGATTCTTACTTGTTGTTTGCAAATATTGTGCACTCAGGCACTTGGCATTACACCTTCTAGGAATGGCAGAGGTTACCTATTTTGGGGTATGGTTTCATTTTTACACCCCAAAGCTGAAAATCCTTGTAAGTTGGAGGTACGAGTCCCAAAGTTCACTGCTGGTGAAACGGGAAGGTAAAATAAGATCAGCTGATCCATGATGCAAATTTTGCGATTGTGTCTTTACTTCATTGGATTTCACCGACTAATCTCACTACAGCAAATGAATATTGCAGCAAATAGTAAACGGGTGACTACCTTGGGAGTAAATAACGTAGAGAGGCTTGAGAGATGTCGTCTGTTGGTGGTAATACATGTAACTTCTTGTAACTTCTCTCCTGCATCCATCTATTGCAGGTAGAGACACTTACGGGATAAAGACATATCTGGTGGAGGCTTTGTTACACATGGACAGGCCGGAACTCCTGCCCAAGAAAATTTCCAGTAGTGGATTGAAATTGCATTCATTTTGGATTCTTTGGGGAGTATCGAGTTCTAGGATTCAAGAAAAAAATCTTTTTAAACGAAGGATTTGTTTTGCATTAAAACTGTTCACAAAAAGTAATCCCACGGAGTTTTTTTTAGGCTAAAAGAGAATACTCTACAATGAGGGATTAAGCTGGACTTTATTTGGATTTCTGTATGGTGAAAACAGTACAACAAAACCTCAGGAGTTAAAAAGAATCCATAAAATGCATGAGTTTAACACAATGCATTTTGCAGTTCAGAGAGCGCCAGGATTCCCTGAATTTATATAACGTACACGTATATATTCAGTTTGTAACTTGTTTATAAAACTCCAGGTTTCCTTTTCAAGCCATTGAAAAAACTCCAATTTACATAAAAAAATCATCCCGTACTTTTTGACTAGGGACTGCACTTTGGTTTTTCAATCTGATGGTACGGTGCACCTTGTGACAAATTTCTCCAGAACGCCAAGACCAAGAAAATTCATGCACACAAGTGAAGGATTGTGTATATGTAAAACTTTACTTGCTGGTTGCTAAGTACCAATCTTGCTCCAGTTCTCAGGTAGTCATCCAAATGAGCCAGGGTGTGAGCACAAATAATAACTGATGATACTACCAGGTTTTGCAGTAACCACTGCAGTTCAACCCGGGGTACTGTAACATATTTGTCTGCAACACATTAAAACTGAGATGAGATAAGAGGTACCACGTTTTATTTCATTAGTGAACATAACTGTCATTACATCACGATTTGATATGCACAATTCACCATTTGCTCCAAAATACTCAATTAAATCTTTCCATATCTACATCAAAAGAGCTTACCCTTTGTAGTGTTTCAGTCAATGGAATGTGTCGCCTTTTGGTGGCAATACATGTAGATTCTTTCCAGCATCCATCTATTGCAGGTAGATATTTTCCTGCGGCATAAAGAAAACCTGCTTTATGCATTGTTGGATATGTCATGCAGCACAGGAATGCCACCACAGTCTATCTCACATGACTTCTTTAGTGATTGAAGCTTATTTTGATGCAAATGACGCCAATGTTGTTGGGTGCTTTAGGGCTAGAAATATTTTTTTTATTACATATCGTGCTTTTTAAACAAAGTGTAAAGATGCTGAGGCACAAAAAACGCCGTTTGTGGTATGAGCTTAATTTATGGTCTGGTAGCTAGGTGGTTCTTTGAATTTTTTTTTCCAGAGGAGGTTCATGTGATTTATATTTGACTTGGGAATTATTTTCTATATACAAATTGAATCTTATTCACGATCAATTTTGAAAAAAAAATGTTATATTGGGAAATTTTGTTTGAGGGTCAAGTCAGCAAATTGTATACTCGACAATATGAATGAGTATATAGTATGGCGATGAATGCACATTTCTATGATAATTTGTGCACCAGAAGCAGTCTTGATCAATTGTATAACAGATTTTGAAGGAGTTTGAAGACAAATTAGCGGAAATCACAACACACCACTCCTGACTTTGCAGCCATGGGACCTAACAATACACGCATAACTAAAAGTTTGATAATATAACCCCTAAAAGTGTATAATAGGCACAATTAGCATTTCCGTGTATATTCACCTGAATACACAACTCAGTACAAACAATTCTTGTCGAGGCTGATTAAAGACAATTCTCAGAGTCATTCGTGCTACACACCTAGGTGTACCATCAAGATCCAGCTTCTTCGGGAAATGGCTTTTAAGCTACATAATTGCAAATTATAATGGAATGTAATGGGAATAACATTCTAGCCCCCTGGCCGATGTGTCATAGGCAAGAGTGATGTACAAACATTCTATACTTGTTGTTTCCTGTTAACACTGTTGCCAATTGAAGTCACAGTTCCTTTTACTTCAAAGTCTTATGCTGAGAACTGAAAACAATGCTTCGAGACATGATTTTAATCAGAATTACAATTGTCCGTCTTTTCATAGGCGCTTACTCTGGAGAATATGCGAAATTGGTTAAATTAGGCGGATGGCCTCTCAATAAATGTGAGGTATTATGCATTACATAGCAATTGGGGTCTTATAAATGTGGCTTGTAAAAGGCAAGTGGCCTCTCACAGGAGGGACTACCATAAACAAACGTAACCTTTGCCCTTGGTCAATTCAAGGCTCTGGGTTCCTATAGGTATATTATCATTCATATTTTGACCTTTAACATAAGTCACTATTGACCAAATCAGAACCCCATGGTACCATAGGTAGAACTCTCACAATGACTATAATTGCATACACACACACACACACACACACACACACATATATATATATATATATATATATATATATATATATATATATATATATATATATATATATATATATATATATATATATAATCTTACTTAACTCTTTGCAAATCTCCAGCAAGGCCCAGGATTTATGATTGTCCAACTGTGGCTAGGTTGTTTGGGTAACCTTGGCTCTGGCGACTGTAATACGGGACTCAGGTAGGTCCTTCTTGTCTGACTTAAATTTGGCAGTGAGCCATCCATTGTTAAAAAGGCAGACGGAAATTATTAAAAAATTACCCCCCCCCCCCCCACCAACTTAGCCATTCTGCCGTTTGGGATACGTTTCTGCATTGCTTCACCTAATTAATGTATAAATTTGTACAGCAACGTTTCTAGACAAACGTAACAGCTGACGTACTCACCATCGCAGGATAAAGTGTCTAAAATAAGAACTGTCAATTTTGCAGAACCGTATAGTGTGAAATGAAGACGTCTAGCATATCTTCAATTCGGAGATAAGAACTCTTGTGCAAAATTAAATTTTATACAATATCCTTGTGCATCAATGCTTTCTTACAGTACACCAGATGATCTAGTTATGTGTATAATTAGGGGATTACAATCTCATACCAGCATAATACATAGACGGATTTTTACCGTGGTTTGTCACAGAAGCTTTAATTGATGAATAACCATTTTGTAGTATTTAGATATGGATTTGGAAAACTGAATACATTAATCCTCAAAGTTGATAGGTCTGCATCAAATTTATCTCTCAAGAAAGTCCTACCGTTTAAGACGCTCGGTACACCGCGATATGCGCAACCATTTATGGTCCAGCGCCTCTATACAGAGCTAGTATTTGTCGATACCTGCATTAGCTGCTGTTCGCTTTTCCTATTTTGCACAGTTCCGTTTGAGAACTATGGATTGTTTATAAAGATTGAAAAGGAAAAGAATGGGCGGTTTGTTAACAAGTGCCTAAACAGCCACCGTAGAAAGTGCCACGTCCACCCCCCCCCCCCCGGTGGCACAGGCATATTTGATAATGTATTAAGGCAACTATAATTTTGATATTCTTTTTTTTACCTCTTTTTTTCCACATTGCTATATTGCACTGTGGAGATAATCTTAAAATGTTCTCCTCTTCTAAGTAAAACTATGAAAGTATATATTATGACTGGAATATAAAATTAACGACGTACTGCCGTTTATTTAAGCTACATACATGTATATTGATATGGTATCGAAGTTAGACAATGAATGGATACATTGTACCTATGAACTTAGAACAAATTAAGTCAACATTCATGAATTCTTTGTACAATTGCGGAAAAAAATAGTACCGTATGATATTTTATTTTTGTTAATCAATGAAATCAATACATGTTTTGGAACCCCCCTACAACTTTTCCGGGATTGTCAAATATTTTTTCTATTTCAACCTTAAAAAATAATATGAGCACTCATACATTTTTGCAAGACGAGATGAATTTAAAGTGACATTCCAGCATGTTTTGTCTACATATTTGTGATTAAAAGGCTTGATATACATTGCATACACTCATATTGAGTTACCTTATGCATATTTTTGCATCCTTAATTTAATTTTTTGCTTTTGCTCACATATATAATGTTTGCGAACAAATTTCTGTAGTCCTTACATGTATGGCCACTTAGCGACACAAGTAGCACCGTGACATGCCAATTTTTTGCTTGCATTTTGTTTCAAATGCCAAAATCTTTATTCACACCAAAAACCAGAGATTTCTAAATTCTCTTCACCAGCGTACCGAACGTCTTTAAATGGGCTCCATGGAAGCATGCCAATTGCCTCATTGAAACAGACATCAGTACACTTAAACTCAGTTTGACGACACAACAGGCTCTACTGCTGCCATAAAAATGAAATTATTGTTTATCAGCTATCATTGTAATGCTGACACATCCCAAACTTTTTGCAAGATTATTTTATGCTCATATTGCCATGGCAAAAATGTTTAGTTTCTAAGACCTCCCTAATCTCTCTCTCTCTCTCTTTCTCTCTCTCTCTCTCTCTCTCTCTCTCTCTTTCTTGCTGGGGATCTAAACAAGGACACGACCGAGTTTACAAGTATTGTTGATAATAGCCAAAATAGGCAGTAACTAATGAAAAATGGTGATATATATATGAAAAGACAGAGAGAAAAAAATCGCTACCCCCATAAAACTATTGCAAAGTTCCAGAGAAAGTTAGCATTAAATATGTGTGGGCATTGAGACAAGTCACAACTATTATGACATTTTGGGGGGGGGGGCGGATCAAGGATATCTCATAACCCAAAAGGGAACTGATTACGTACTAAACATGTTAGAGACAAATCATAGCTTTAAACCTCTCCTCCTTGAAACAGGTAAAACCAGTTTGTGGTCAAATGCCACAAACGCTTTGATGTTCTGACTAATGTCCACAATTATGAAAAACAATACGAGGTAGGTATATTGATTTCCTGCCAAAAACTACAACCCTGTTGCCAGTCAATGGTAGCAACTGTCTGCCATGATGAGGGCATACTTAGAGGTTACAGGCAATTATTTTCCAATGTCGCTACTTTTGAAAGAGCAGCGCATTTTGCTGTGTTTGCTATAGGCTGCTGCCCATATATATATCGGTATTTTCTCTGTTGAATTATATGGGCCAAAGGAGCAGGCTAAGATTTGCTTTGCACAGGTTGGATTATCAGCACACAATCTACACCAACAAAAGCCGTTGATCCAGTTTTGATGAAGGAGAAACGGTAAGCCAAGACAGTGCAAGAAAACCTGGATAGAAATGATTGATTAGCAGTCCTTGAATTTACACACATCTGCGATTTTCTGCAACTACCATCTAACGACATGAATGGGATCAATGTAGCAAACCTTGCCTGTATGCATGAGGTCATTCCGTGCACGCAAAGTTTGCTCAATGGGAACATCGCCATCCCAGCAGTGAATTTGTCATCGAATAATCAATGCACATCAGCAAGCGTCATTATATCACAGAGGTAATAACTTTACGCCAGCTACAGCATGACTTGCCAAAATGATGAAATAGACTGATCATGCTGGCATTTGAATGAAAACCAGACATGATCAATTGTTCACATTGAATAAACAGTTGATAAATCTACCCAGTTGGTCAATATTTTGAACGGTCTGAATTTCAGACAAACCTTGTGAACTATTTGTATCTCTTAGGTAGGCCATGCAGTTCTTGAATATGGCGGCCCAAATGGGAGTAGATGTAGCACACCCAACGAAGAAAAATTGGAAAGTGTCCATGTGCTACTTGCATCGCAGAGGAGCAGTGCATGACACAAGTATAATTTATGTGCAATTGTCTCTGCAGTTTAAACTCAGAATACATTCAAATATTCGATAAATGAAAGTTTGCATAATAATATTAATATAATCCAGCCAATGTTCATGAACACTAGATTGTGCATTGAACACTAAGACAAGATTAGTGATTTTTGTCTCTGTATGTATGTAAACCTTTATTTAACCAGATACGACACCATTCAGCAAAAGCTGGTTTTCAAGATGGCTCTGACACATAACACATACAATACAGGACAAAACAATGTCAAACAAATTAAGTTAAAATGTAGAAGTTAAGACTCATAAATAGATGCTTAGGGACTCACAATTCTGACTCAATTAAAATGTTCGTGTAAATAATAAAGAGTTTATCTATGAGCCTATGCGTTGCCCTCTGATGTGTTTACTTAGTAGCACTTTAAAATTGTTCAAGCTGATGGCATTTTTAACAGTTGCTGGTATTGTATTGTAAAACGTTGCTCCTCGCTACATAAAAGCTCTCTTGAGGCAGTTTGTTTTTGGCTTTGGTAATACTAGATCACAATTAGTAACCGATCTTGTGTTGTGCTGATGAGTAACATTATGGAATTGTCTTGTTAAGTAGTGGGGTGCAGTTTTATGCATACACTTGAACATAGTGACCCCTAGAGACAAAGTGATACGTTCCTGCACAGACAACCAGTTAAGTTCTTTCAGTAAGTCCATTGTCCGGGTGTGCTGGGATCGTCCTAATATTGGCGTTGTCATTAGTCCACAGCTTTTCAACGTGTTCATTAATGACTTACCTGAATCTATAAGACATGATAAGTTTACTCTTAGGTAATCTGAAACAAAAGTTAACTGTCGCTTAAATTTCAATGATTCAGTACTCATTTAACATCCTCAAGCGGAGTTGTAAATGTTGGTTGACCGTGTTCATGATCACTGTGAGAATTGGAACCTCAATGTAAACATTAAAAATCTAGGATAATGCAACTAAGTAAAAGTGGCAGAATATGTGGTGATGAATTCACACGGTACATTTTCAACATGCGTAGAATATCTAGATTGTTAAGCTGTAAAACGTTATGCCATTAAAAAAATCACTTGGAAATAGCTACAAACCTGTTGAGGTAGGAATGAAACTGTATACCAATAAGTTTGCATGGGTGTGACATACGGGGTTTCAACAAGATCCCAAATAAATCTAGCAAAAGCCTGAATGAGGATAAAATTTGGATGTTTAATAGAAAAAAATTCATTTGAAACAAATGCACTTTCATTTCTGTAAATGTATACTTTAGGTGGGTAAATATAAATATTATATAAATATATTGAAACAGGGCTGTTTAATCTTTAATCGTGTGTCTTCCTCAAATAAAACCTTATCACTACATATGAGGAGGCTGTAAATGTAGGAGCTGGCATCAAATGCACTAGCTAGTTTTCTTGCAAAATATATTGAGATATTTTAATGGTTAAAAATTTTAAAAACACAAAAACACGTTTTATAGGCCGAAAAAAAGCATTAAAGATATGAAAAAGTAATTATGAACACACATGGACCCAACAAATAAATAAGAACCTAAATATGATTTTAATAGGGAATACGTGTGCTGATTTAAGATTGAGTCCACAGCTTTTCTCTGGACACTTTGCGCGCATTACGCATACAATATATCAGGAGTTGAGACTGGAACCAATTTTGGCTTAGTTATTTTCTGCACAGGTGTAACGGTACTTCATGCCACTTAAGTTTTTTACAAGCATTTTAACATAGCAGACATTGCTAGGAGTGTGATGGTTATTGGACAGCTTACTCAAGGTCTCAGCGAGTGTCATCGTTTAGCAAGAAACGAGAGTAATTCTGAAAGCATGTTTATCCTAATTTGTCCAGAGGCAGACATGTTCGACTAGTTGCCAAACGGGTTCACTCAGCTTGACATATCATTAAATTCGACGTGAAGGGTGCACTGAATAATTAATGTTCAAAGTCTCAGGGTCCGAGTAAGTGCCACTGAAAAATTAGCATGGTACATGCATTCCGAGTAAGTGCCACTGAAAATTTAGCATGGCACATGAATTCAGTGATGTGGAGTACATGTTATTTCAGAGGGAGACCAATATTGTGTAAGTAATTGAGACCCACAGTTTTTTTGCTGTCAGACACATACCTTTTTTAAACTGAAACTTATACCAGGTGAAATGTATTAACACAGAAAATATATGGTCCTGTGTTGTCAGTTGGTCGTTAATTTGTCTGGTGACCACCAGGTGTCATCTTTGTACAGACATAAAAAAATCCACCGAAAACCTTTTTTATATTTGATCAAAAATTGATTGCTTCAATCCTGTACTTTCATTGCAATAGTTTGTTTTTCCTGTAAATATTGCTGCAAAATTGTTATGGACCTATAAATAAAGCAAGATTATCAGAGAAATGTATAAGTTTTTTAATTCTTAAGTGCACCCTTAACTTACAAATACGACCAGTAATATTTGTACATTTCTTGCAAAGTCATTGACATTTGGCGAGTCATCCCGATTTGGAGGGAGCGCCCACTTTTTGACCTTGCTTTGTAGACATCACTTTGCAAATCACATCCATGACACTTTGTGGAAATTGAATGCGACGTTAAATTATAAATACGACTAGTAATATTTGTACATTTCTTGCCAAGTCATCGTCATTTGGCGAGTCATCCCCATTTGGAGGGAGTGTCCCACTTTTTGACCTTGCTCTGTAGACAATTCTTTGCAAGTCACATCCACGACACTTTCTGTTCATTGAATTCGACGCTAATCTATAAATACGACTTGTAATGTTTGTGCATTTCTTGCCAAGTCATCGTCATTTGGCGAGTCATCCCCATTTGGAGGGAGTATCCCACTTTTTGACCATGCTTTGTTGACATTTTTTTTTTTTATTTTGCAAATCACATTCATGACACTTCCTGATCATTGAATTCGACGTTAGCTATAAATACGACTAGTTATATTTGTACATATCTTGCAAAGTCATCCTTATTTTTGAGAGTAATCTCCATTGGGAAGGAATATCCAACTTTTTGAGCTTGCTTTGTAGCCTTTTTTTAATCACGGCCATGACCCATTTTGAGCTTTGTTGTGTTAACAGGACATAAACAGCTTTTTGTATAGTCCTTTTTTGTATAGGGTCACGGCCACCTTTCGTACAATTCCATGTGGAACCATATTGAGCGCCGCTTTCAGTGCACAAGCAAGTTGGAAGGACCTTTATTGGATGCACTGATTAACAGGTTTACACTGATTAGCAGGTCTTCTCTGGCCATTTATGTTTATGTTGCATGTGCTTTCATATGTAGTGTAAAATGTAATTTTTCTTCATTTCATAGACTTCTATATGCATTTATTGTATGATTTTAATGCTAATTTTGGCTCAGTTTAATTTTGATGACATTTATTTGTATGAGTGTTTTGCAAGAATGCAGGCCCATCTGCAAAGCAAAATTGTATGTGTACCTGTATTGACACTCTGCCCTACAAAGTCCATTCATTTCTTATATTTTCTTTCTTAAAATATATGATTCTTCATGTACACTCATCCCCGCTTTTATTGCCATAGAATGTTGACCGGTATGTTTGCATATAGTCTCCATTCCAAGACCAAATTAATTTAAATTATATTGTGCATACTGAGGTTTGGAAAGACAAGTCTAAGAAATTTGTGCAACAGCTTCAACAGTATGTGAAGTCTAAGCATAACAAATTCATGTCTCAAATTATCTTAGGTTGTCTCTTTAATATCCAGAGCTGTCGATGTTTGACTGCTCTAGAACCAACCATTTTCCCCAATTTTTAAAATAATTCTTGTCCTCATACTTTCCCCTGTTAGTGTTGGACATAACAGAGTAAAAACTGATATGTAATCACACACACACACACACACACACACATACATACATACATACATACACACATACATACATACATATATATATATGTATATATATATATATATATATATATATATATATATATATATATATATATATATATATATATATATATATATAAAACATTCGGAAACAGACGTCAGGGTGCTGACACAGCACAGACATTTTTTCTTTCCTGAAAAAGGAACAAAATTTGTCAACCGCTGGATATGAATGAACTACTGATCGAAATCTGGGAACCACAATGCATCGGTGGTGTGATGCCCATGCCTGCAGAGGCAGGACACAAAGATTGCTGCCTCGGAGCAACTTTTTCCTGATCCTGTAGATGATCAGATGCCTTTTTTAAAAAGATCGTATATTTATATATATATATATATATATATATATATATATATATATATATATATATATATATATATATATATATATATATATATATATATATATATATATATATGTAACGTCATAATGTATACAAATCGTGCACCACAGTGTAAAACTTTGAAATGTAGCAACTGTTATTGAATATTTATCTCCTTTTACACCACCCTTTACCCCAATATGATTCGATTTTAGGCCAAACTCAGTGAGGTCAGATTGAAGGATGTAAGTTGGTGTTTCAGCAGCAAAAGCCCACCATCACTTTTGCTAGAAATGCCAAACATCTGTCCAAGGGGCTTAGTCCCCCAAAACCTAGCATCAAATAAACCATTCAACGTACATGTACAAGGCACCGCTATGTGCTGCGTTTGCCCCTGGATATGTAGATACCACTTTTTCCATATTCAGTTCCACTTTGAGTGTGTATACGTTCAGTGCTGGAGGTAAGAGCAATACAAGTGTTGAATTAAAAAAAATCCATCCCTTTCCCCCTTAAACCGGCTGGTGATCAAATGTTGTCTGCTTCAGTGTTTTCAACTAATTTCAACAGTAACGAAAAACAATTTGACTGAGATTTGTAGATGAGACCTATCAAGAACACATGTCCCAGGTCAACAGCTTTGATTGGCATGGGCTGGGCACTTACATGTAGTGCCCAATCCATGCCAAGGAAAGCTGTTGACTCAGTCTTAATTCAAGGGGGAGAGGGTTAATAATGTCTGTCCGACAATGATGGATGGTTTAATGCATGGACCAGTGATTGAGAGCAACGGTGTTAAATTTGTATCTCATTACGAAGAGCCATGACAAGGGGTAAATTATCATCATCAGTTTTGTGTACAAATAAAACTTAAAGATGGGAAGCTTTATAATGGTAAATGCTGAAAATATTCAATTTTCAGAAGTACAAACTTGTTAGTTTTGTTTTTAAACATTTTGCCCATGCTGTTGCAAATCATTATATTTGTGCGCAGACACGCATATATAACTACACCATATTCCTCTTAATAAGGACTGTTCACCTTTTTGGAATAATAAAAGCCATTCGTAGGCTAAATATTGTATATGTAATCATCATTCTCAATAATATTATATCTGGCAGATTCACAAAAGATGAATAAAGCAGAGCTTTAACATACTTATTATTTTGCAAGAGTCCCGGGAACATTTGGCGAGGAATGTGTTTTGCGATAGTGTAGAAAACTACATTTCATAGATGTAGCAGGTAACCCGCTTTGTTTATCTTTCATCATTGATAATATTTTGATGATAATGCTTTTCTATTACTCTTACTTTTGCTTGTACTGAATCTGCAGGCTTATTTTATTTCGATATTGATACACGTGCATTTGCATCAACACAAATTTTCTGTCATTTGTAGTGGAATATAGTGATCGTTGTCATACATTTGTACCCCAAACCCCAACCCCAACTGGATGCAAACACAAGTGGAAGTTCAGACATAAAGTCGAATATTCAACTTGGTGAAATCTCGACTACTGTGTAATGTTGCACAGTGAGTGACTAGTTGCGGGTCTCTGCATATATTTGTACTCCTAAAACCAAGCCAGCCAAAAGATTTGTTCAGCAGGCAGTGTATAATTTGCATTTGGAAGGAGCACTTTTTAGGCAATCAGTTGCCAAATACAAAATGATAAACAGCATCAATAGATTAAGTATTGGCTCTGCATTTCAATGGGTAAAACGATGTGGAACTTGTATGGATCAAAAAATAAAAACAAGAGGTTTGAACTCTACGGTAACCTGAATCAAAGAATAAAATGATATAGCTTGTACATTACAAGTATGATCAAACCCTTTTTCCAAAAAGACCCCCCCCCAAAAAAAATAAATAAGAAATAAAATTTTTAAAAAACATACAACACTGATCTTGAATGTACATGCTCGTTTATACATTGGCCTATATTTATAATTTTGTCAATTAGTTCAAAAAAGCATTACTCATATCTATAAATTTCAACCCAACAATGATAGTAGAGAGATTCAAGAGTGAGCAAAACATCAACATTGGTATTCCAATACCAATTTGGAGAAGCAAATTTCACTCCTGACTTGATACAAGTACTCACTCATAAAGGGGAACTGACTGGTGGTTTTAAACTTGTCCTTTCAACCTTTCAATATTTTTCATTAACTACAGACTTTCGTTTTCGACCAAAACATAAAGGCCAAACCACTTAAAACCCAAACTTTATCACTTGTGCTGAAGATAAGAAGAGAAAAGATAAGCCTGTCACCTATTGGTTCTCCTGACTAACACAAATAGTCACTTCACAACCCAAGCTGTGATTTGACACCTACGTTGTGTGACACTTAAGCCATGCTGCGTTCGTGCAGCATATGTAGTAAGCGGAAGATACTATAACTCGTTGATACACTTTGTGCTGAGACAAACCTTTATTATGGACTTGCCTGCATGTATAAGGACCTCGATTAGTCATGCTGATGAGACGCAAACGCTGTTGGGATGCAAACTGCAACAGTGGTGCTTTAAACTCGCTATTCGCTGTTTTGTTCCATTGTATTGGGACAACATGCTCATTTCAGCAAACCAGTCAGGATTTATTCCTGGTGACTCAACAGTTAACAAGCCACCTTCCCTATACCATGAGCTATGTTTAGCCATTGATCAGCAAAAAGGAAGTAAGAATTGTTTTCGTCGATATTAGCAAGGCTTTTGATAAAGTCTGACATAAAGGTCTTATTCATAAACTGGACAAAATGCGGCATCGTTGACAATCTTCTGACATGGTTTGAAGACTTCCTCTATTATCGGAAGCAACGCGTTGTTTTAAATGGTCAGTCCTCTAGCTGGGGAACTATAAGCACTGATGTGCCTCAAGGATCGGTATTAAGCCCTTTGCTCTTTGTGATTTACATTAATGATATAGTCAACGTTGTAAATTCAGAAGTCAAACTCTTTGCAGATGATACGTCCCTTTATGTTTCTATTGAAGATCCTGTTCATGCTGCTGCAGTCATGAACAATGATCTGGCTTTCCTGGATGAATGGTCCAGGGAATGGCTTATATCCTTAAATGCTCTCAAAACAGACACCATGCTCGTCTCTCTAAAAAGAAACCACCCCTGATCACCCCTGAAGAGAAAGATCCAAGCAAACCATGATGTATAAAATAGTTTATAAATTAACCCCTAGCTATTTGTACTCTCTTCTCCCCAATACATGTACTCCAACATTCCACCGTAATAGTAGGGCACAACTCGATCAAAGCAGACGCTCAGACTTACCCGCTTTCAGTTAAAGAACAATCTTATTCGAAAACTACTTTTTTCCTTCTGCTGTCACGTTGTGGAATCTTCTTCCGTCGGAAACTAGAAATCTTCCAACTTTGTCCCAATTTAAGAAGAAAATTTCCATTCCCGGACAATTTTCTGTTATATTTCCCGAACTTCATAATGTAGGCAAAAGGTATCTCTCTAATTTGCATTCTTGTTTGCATATGGGCCGCAGTCAGTTGAATGAACATCTTTTTAAGATTGGTGTAAAAGATTCAGCAGGATGTTCATGTGGCGCCATCACCGAGTGTATCTGGCATTACTTTCTCACCTGTCCAAAATACATTGTCACTCGAGATGCATTACATACAACCATCGGTCCTTAGGCTCAATTTTCTATAAACACAATTTTGTTTGGTAGTGCTTCTTGCAGTCTCGAGGACAATATAATAGTTTTATCTGTTCAAGAGTTTATTGAAAAATGTAATCAATTCCAAGGTGAAGCTGTAACTTAATCATTCATATTGATAATTCGAAACTGTAAATTAATAATATATACTGGTAATATTGACAACTTCATGAGCCCAGCTGTTTGTGTTTATTCTAGTGGCGTCTATCCTTCTGTTTGTTTTTCGTCACCACGCTGCTCATCAAGTCCCCTTGGACCTGATGAAGGGTGGTTCATTGGAGCTGTGCTGTCAAGTCAGTCCTATGCTTTCGTCTTTTCTTTTTAAAGGCCCCTTGGTATGGAATAATACAAATTTCTTTGATTGCATAGAAAATGTATAATACCATTTCTACTTATTTAACACCGCTTTATGTCACAAATTACATGCCTTTGTTTTATCCTTCCAGAGAAAAATTGGTGAATTTTTACCCTGACACATTGTGAGCTATGGTCTTCTAGGTCTGTGCATCTGTAGTATGGAAGGTAAGAATGGATGTAAGTTGAAACACCTCCACCGTTCCCTATAAAGCAATCTCTGCTAAAAGGAGGAAGAAAATTGTTAATGTGGAAAGGTCGCATCCATCCAAGTTTCAGAGAGTGTAATTATAGTAAAGCCTTCTATGTTTGCTAGTAACCCAAGCTTGCCGATTTTACCTGACCTTTTAAAGCTACGGACATTTGAAGGACAAACTTTAAATGATTAGTGGTGGAGTCTGAATAGGTCCAGGGTTTGGATGCATGTCCAAAGCGAACAGGAACAACTAGAAAAGGAGATTTGCTTCAAAGCAAATCTGTCTGTGTGCCTTCATGAGGTTGTAAATATTAAATGCTACAACTATTGTCCTTTGGTACTTCACATGACATTAAGCTTATGACCGGATGAAATTTCAAAGTCCAAGTGACCTTGACCTTTGACCTTTACAGGTCACATGTAAATTGCACAGTGTTACAATATCCACAACGTAAGCCCAACATGAACCAAATCAGATGAACATTGACCAAGTTACGGCAAGATGAAACTCTCATAGGGCCAAATGACCTTGACTTGTGCCCTTTTGAGTTTACATGCTCTGATAAAAACATGCAGTGTTGCAATACCTACAATTTGAGTCCAGCATGATAAAAATTGGATGGAAATTGGCCGAGGTATGGCTGGGCGAAACTTTTAAAGGTCTAAATGACCTTGACCTTTGAGCTTTAGAGGTCACATGTAAATAACAAAATTGTGCAGTGTTACAATAGCCACAATTTGAGCTCAACATGATCAAAATTGGATCAAAATTGAGCGACTTATGGCTAGAAGAAGGCCGCCATCGAAAGTGGCCTTTGACCTTGAAATGACCTTTGACCTTGAGATGACTCCTACCTTAATTGAACCTTGACCTTCAAAATGACATTTTGGCCTAAAGTAACCTTTGACCTTGACATGACCCTGATATTTAAGATGACTTTTACCTTGCTATGATCAACTCCTATACACTCGGAACCACATCTACTGTAGTATATGAGATATTGAAGATTTAAAACTTTAATTAGCCCTCATTTGCATAATTTTGAAAAACTTGACCTCTCATTATAAAAAGAATTTGACGTCATCAAACGGTTTCTGTGGGGCTGGCTGATATGTAATTTGATGCAGTAATGAGGCAACTAAACAAGTAACATACAGTGGCAAAAAGGAAAACAGAAATGACACACAATCATTAAATACTGCTTGGATAGGCAAACTGAAAGTAAGATGTGATATTAGAATGCACGCAAAGTGGGCCATACAAGCCTCAGAGGAACTTATAACAACACAAATAAATGTAGCATAAATAGGGTGTAAACTTAAATTGTTGCTCATTAAAGAGCGCCATGTCTAAGCAATGTGATAAAACAAAAGAGAGCATTTAAAGCCGGTAGTAAGCGAGATATTTAACGAGCAATGCCATTTGAAGCAGATGGCTGTTAATCTGTCCCAAACATGATAAAGAGGACTCCACAGACAGGCTACTTTCAAATCACGTGAACACATTTTTTTGTGTAAGTTCTGATGCAATAATTCCTCACAATGTTCCAAAGTGTCTGTGTCATATTTATGATTTCGACACACATACTTGTAAATGTAACTGTATCTGTAAAAGAAGTTGATTACAAGAACAAAATGGACAATGTCAGTATGACGAGAACTAATGACAACACACATAAATGTAGCACGAACATGGTACAGGCTTAAATGGTTCCCAATTGAGGAGCACCGTGTCGCTGCATCTTAAAAAAGGACATTACAGACCAGTAGTGAATCAGATAATTAACAAATAGGCCTAATGCAATTTTTAACCAATAGCTGAGAAATTGTTCTTTTCATGAAACAGATACAGAGGTCTGCAGATGACCGTTACCTTCAAATCAAGAGAATACACAACTTTTGAGGAAATTTATAATGCACAGATTCCTAATAATGATGTACTCAGTAATACTATTCAATTGGCTACGAGTGGCATGGAGTTGTCAGTTTAAGATAAGCTGCACGTTAACAACCTATCGTTACATTTGACTATTTGCACATGTGGTCAGAAAGGGCGAAACGTTTCACATGTAGAGGGCAATAAGTTTAAGTAGCAATAACAACTAATCATTAAGCTGCGACAAGACAAACGGTGGAGGAGGCCACAATAACTGGTACAGATTGAACGACACAGTTCATGACAGCAAGTTATACTGTAGACGTAGCTTATAACAAGAACAAACACGAGAGTCCCACATTAGATGGCTGCACAGAGTCTCAAAGGACACCAGAAACCTGGAATCTAAGATACTTAAAGTGAAAATCCTCCTATGTCCACATGTAACTTGGGAAAAGTTAATTGCCCGGCGACGCGTCGAGCACATTACTATTCGCTGCTAAGGTCTGTCAGAAAGGGGCACAGGTGCTTGTGCCATTGTCTCTGCTGTCCTCAACACCACCTGTTACGCAATCGTGATACTTGTCAGGGTCTTTAAGTGCGTGAATTTCAATTTCAGGGCCCTCAATTGCTGCGCTCCACGTATTTCATTCTCTAATGTAGACGCGCCCATCTGCGGAGTGGCATGTCTTAACAGCCTAAACGCCTCTATTTCCTGGCATTGAAGTGTAAATTTGAGAACTGAATGAGGTTTTTAGAAATGAAGACATTATTGTCACGCCTCCGATTTCGATACAATTTTTTGCGCGACGGATAAGTTGACAGCTTGACAATAATGGCACAGGGCTTTGAACCTCGGATCTCTTAAGGCACATAGAGATAAATATTATGCAGATATACAACCAACTTTAAATACCTTTGAACACGAAATTATACTTCGTTAACACAAGTCATATCAAATACTTACTTGATATGAACACTGAAATGTCCACAGCTGGATACAAGGTCACACTTACACTTGTGGTCGTTTGCGCCTTTTTTGAAAAAAAAAAATAACCGCACATGACCAGTATGCTAAATAACCAACGAGATCGAAGACCAAGTTGATTGTGATGGCCTAACGGTCATGTTATAAATTACTTGTAACACGGGTAGTAGGAATTGATCAAGTTATTCCTTGGTGCGCAACATTTTCCCTCTGCCTTTTGTGCATGGTGTACTTTGCCGCCAACATAAGTAGTCACATCCACAGTCAAGTTTGACTGCTTGCTCATATATTTTCCACTTACCAATATGGCAGTTGGAAGAGCAGGTGGTGGAAGCCAAAATGACAGATTTAAGTGATTTGGGCAGTATTCTCACTCAAAAATTAATTTTTCAGAGGAATACGTGTTATAATGACGAGAGTGCACCCTATAAGAAACCTATTGCAGGTAAAAAAAAAAGCAATGCATTTTTAGAATTTAATTCACTTATATTTTGTCAGGGTTCATGCCTGGCATGGACACTGATTAAGTGCTGTACATTGAACCATGTACATCAACTTACATTATGCTGACAGTGATATCATGCAAGATATGACAGGTGACTTGGGAAGTTCTAGGAGTACACGTCTGTACTATTCCAAGCCCTGTGGTCATCTGCACAGATCCTGCTGGAACAACATCTTAGTTTGGGCTGTTCAGGGGAAGGTGTTACCAACAGTGGTTTCTGCAACACACTGCCTCTAGGTCATGCTGTACTGCACAGCACCTGCAATGCTATTGTGTGAAAAATGTTCATTATGCGATATAATCAACACTTTTCTGGCTCCCTATTGGTCTGTTCCTACCACCTAAGTTACACAATAATATGTGATTTGTGGTATATTGATTTGCCGCCTGGGGTGTGTGATATGCACCAAAAATAGTGGAGTGATATGTGATGTTGAAACGTGAAACCCCAGTGATATCTGATAAATAAAAACCTACAAGGGACTCGAAAATGGGCCCTGTACAGATACAAAATACTGACTAAGCCTGTCATGTTTTATGTTAGGCGTTCCGACCAGGGAAGTGCTGTTTTGTGCTGCTCCGAAAATCATGTTCCTTCGCCGACTGTTCCACTGATGCTTACTCAGTTGGAACATATCGGTCAAAATGAACTCAACACCATAAGCTCACTCAAGGTAGAGGTAAAGTCAAACAGCTATACTAATCACGTCTTCAAATCTTTTTAACAACATCAACCAGTTTATATGTGCCACAATTTTACAAGCATCTCAGATGTCGATGTGGACTTGCCCTTACTGTAGTTTCAATGTAAATGGTACCATGTTGCCAGTACCTCTCACATGGGCTGCTTTGATCGAATCAGTGTCCAAACATGCGCAGACACGGTTTTGCAGACAACCACAGTCCGGAAATGCGGAAACAAACTCGGACCTGGCATAAGAGGCTTGATAATCCGTGCAGGATAGGATGCATGTTAACAGTATGACAGACAGACAACCACTGTAGTATTAAAATTATTTGGCTTGCCATTAATTCAGTTTGAACAGAACACATGGATTGCAGATTAAATGGGAATAGCGGTTGCAGCCTGAGTTTAAAACATAGGGATATCAGTGGTGCAGGATAAAAAAAGGCCGCATCGGTCGCCTTTTCAGAGCAAGAATTTAATCCAGGAGCCACATCAGGCTACAAGTGGTAATGTAACCCCCTCAGGGTTCATTTGGCATGAACGTTGAAACCAGCTGAAGGGATGCCAGAGGAACATTTTAAGGCCTGTTATACAAACAAACTGGAGTGTCACTAAAATAATACAGAGTCTTATAAATATGTAGCACCAAACGTTGCAATCTTTACGAAATTTTGTTTATCAGTATATGGGTGTATCCTATCTATGCAAACCATAAAAAGAGATCAGGTGACAGTAGGATGTGCAAATGTGGTGGTCATATCTATACTAGTACTTTCTAACTATAAAAGAAGTTTGAGGTCAAAGTTGAAAGTTAAAGGTCAAGTTCGAAACAACATACTATAGCCTTCAGTTTCGATTGGAACCGTTTCAGATTATAGTCTTGTATTACGGAAGTATGAATATTATTACTGCCAACGATCCATAGACACCTAAATAAACAGTATTAAAGTTTATTTAGTACACTCTTAAGTGCACAGATCTTCAATTTGTGAGGTAATTTAGCCCTAATTTAAGGTTAAATATGTAATTTTGGTGAATTTGGATACATCTACGTTACATTGACAGTCAAATGAGCTCAAATGTTCTTTGTTATGTACGTGCGTCACTTCTGAATCATACCTATCAATTATGCGCGTTCATGGAGGTGGCATTCCTTTAAAAGTAGGGACAAGAAAATTGCAATGTATATGCTTTATATATTGCCCTATGAGATCTACATATTACCCATACACAGTTAAAGTCGCGGTGTATATTACAAGTACTTTAGTCCATGTAAACAATCCATTTTGTGTTCCAAATAGGCCACAACCCCTAAGATGTCCTCGCCAGGCAAAATAAATGACCATGCTTATCAGATTAATTGGCATTAGTAAACCTTAGGGAATAGAGCAGTTGTCTTATCTATACCCTAGTTGGCCTTTGAAGTACTCCTAGTAAGACTGATGGAAAATTTAAGAAGTGTAACCAGCATGTTGATCATTAGTTAAAAAAAATGTTCTATTTTTTATAAAATCAAATTAATAATCGCTCTCTTTTTGTTTCTCCCTGCGTACCTATAGGTAATCGTAGCCGAACTTCCTCTAATTCCTTTCTCAGCCATCTGACGCTTGTCTATGTCTTACAGTAGATAATATGACACTCCAGACATTTTCAGAATGTCCAAAGCCAGACCTCGAGTTGTGAAATAATGAGGTGGATCCAAGCAGTATATCAGGAAAGGATGTTGCTATTCTCGTACAAGTCACATGACAAAAGGACATCCGTCAATAAGTGCAGATCATAAATATTCTCCTAATACGTTAAAGTGAAACTCTGTATCAGCTTCACTTCTAACTGGTCCATCAAGTTTACTGTAAAATACATCAATGGGCAAGAGGCAGGTATATTGGAAACATGCCATCAAGTCCATGTCCTCATGAGGATATACCTCTAGCCTGGTCAACAGTTCTTGTGAAGTTCTTCAAAACATCAGCCCATGGTTTAACTCCTTTAAGTCTCGAGCTCTTACATCAAGACTAGGATTTTTGAAACTGCAATGAATGTATAAAGCAAGCATTTCTCAGTAAAATAGAAATGAACTTTTCACAACTTTGTGCCATTCATTTCACTTCTTCCGCTTCAAATTCTCCAACAGCTTCCATCACTGCATGGGCATCATATCTTTCTACGTTGTGAGTCTGCACTAGGATAGTAAATTTGGAGTAAGAGCTTTCTGTGTGGTGGTGTGCAGCATCATCTCTTAATTTGTGTTCTCTTTTACCCTCAAACACACAGTCCAACATGTCTCTTCTCTTTTTACCTTTGAGATGAGCAGGCCTGTATATTACAAATGTCTTTCTGTGTGCTGCATCCCAATACTACCCAGTCAAGTGGCTATGATCATGAACCTTCTGACACTGTGTACATACTGGCTTTTCACAAAGTAACGTGTTAGTATTAGTTATTCGTTTTCGTCTTACTCTCTCAGGCAGAGGATCATCCAGCATATCGACAACTTTGCAAATTTTAGTTTCAATTCCTGGTAACATTGTTTCACCAACTTAACCTCGACCCCACAACACCCCCAGCCTCACCCCAAGCTCGGCTTGTCTAAAGAAAATACTCTTGAATCTACAAACACTGTCTGTTTTCGGCATCTTAATTTTCTGTAGACCAAATGTTTTTCCCGTAGTTCTATTCCAAAAGGTGTTTTGCAGTACGATAATAGGTACATTTTCCCATTATACTTATTTTTTTGTGATCTCAGGCAAGACATATTTTTGTACAAATGTAATGTCTGATCTTTAGAAGCAGCAAATGTATATTCCAGCTCTTTCTCTTTCAGTGATGACAAACGTTGGGAAAAACGTTTTTCCCTCAAGACCATCAAGATTGATAGATAACCAAAAATTCAGCTTTTGAAACTTGGCAATGTCTATAATTTTGACTGAAAACGAAATGCCGGCAAACCCCTGTTCTTCTTGATAGCCAACGTACTTGCTTATTTCTTCTGCATTAGCAGGTACTGGGTGTAAAGCTAATAAAATGGCCCGAGTCATTTTAATCCTGATTTTTCACATGTATGATGGAATTGGTATGAATAATCTACTTTGGGGTGGCAAAATGTAATGAACCCCTGGCGGAATGGGTATGAGCATCCACTTTGCGGGGAGAAGATATAATGAGCCGCTGTGGGTATGTAAAGTCTTTTGGAATCAATTTAGGTACTTTTTAATGATCCAGTAAAAAGTGGTAGGAAATGTCTTCAAAGCTATTCGAAGATTGGTTGCTCATTGCAATGTATCAATACTCAGGCCCGTCAAGGATGTACACAAGGACATCGTAAACATCCTATTAAGCCTCGCTACTCTTATGTTACACCAAAATCATTGCATAGAAAATTTAACAATCCAAATGATCGCCATGTACTTAGATCTGCGTTTAACCATTATCAGTTTTAAGCCAATTAAACAAGATATCAACAAATTATTGCTAAGAAAAGAATTTGACACTATATGATATGGTAATTTCAACGACATAGCTTTCCCATAGACTTTTTAAATCTATACTTATTGGTAAGAAGACGCAAAAGGGTGATTTCCTTTAATGCGTACTTTATGCCAGGGGTGTTGTTTACACGAATCAATCCCATATATTTTCACTATAAGAAGGTGCTATTTGAAATCTGTTACCTCCAAGATATTAGATTACACAAAATGTGTTAAAGAATTTAATCTAGATGACTATAAAGAAAACAAATCCCATGTCCAAGTCATAATTCACTTTATATTTCAAATCATCATGGTCATGTATAGACAGTTTTGTTATCAGGATTTAATTGACGAATTAGACCTAGTGACCAACTGAAGTTCTCTCACATATAATAAAGTGATCCTGACATTTTGGCAGCAAAAAACATCCTGCGATTTTTCAATGTTAGGCTTAGTTTTTCTTCATTATCCATCCCCAACGTTGGCATTCCAATTTCCCGTTGGATTTCCAGGATGTTTCTTTTCTTCTTTTCATAGAAAAAGAAGCAAGCGAAGTGTTCGAAATCGCTGAAACTAATTTGCAGTTCAGATATTACAGAATCAAAAGCTGTTAACTGGATTCAATTTTGCCCAGTCGTTTTCTTTGAATCACCATTCCTAGTTGGGGTTCTCGTCCTATTATCCTTTCTTACAAAACAGGCTTCAAAGGCCTCTGATCTATGTTTATCGTTTGCCTCTGAAACAATGCTGTTTCCTCAAGTTGAGCTGATATTTGTCCAAAATGGATTAAATATCGTCTTTTAACATTTGTGAGGTTGTCAATCACGTTTTGGCCGATCACATGAATAAAAGAGCCTTTGAAAAATGGGAAAAGTTATTCAGCGATCTGTCAAACGAACAGCGACAATCCGATTTTAAAGCGTTATGTCATAGAGGCAACCCTTCGGGCCCCTTGACCTCAAGCCTGGCATCAAATGTTGTGTTGCCTGCCCCAGTGGGGCAGCCTACCACTGCTCGTTGTCAGTGGATGGGTGGCGGATTGGTCTTTCACCGCCCACCTTTTCATCCCGTTTTTAGGGATAGTGTTTTATTTTCTTTAATCTTCTATCTCTATACTTTATGTAGTTAGTTGTCAGACATGTCTGTACAATTTGCCTGGTCAGCTTGTCATTATTTTGAATTTATTTTTTCGATGCGTTTCATTTCCCTTTCCAACCCGAGTTTTGAATCATTATTTTGTATCGTTTCTCTTACGTTCACGTTTATGTCTATTCAGCTGTATCTACTTGTACTTTTATGTCATCGTCCTTGGGTTCCAATAAAATATGATTATGTGCATGGGTATTGATGATTAAAGTGCCCCCCCCCCTCTTTTTTCACACCTGTTTGTGGTGTGCAGGGCCACTGGAGTAATCCATCGCGACACGGCCTTTGAAGGGACATCGTATTACGATTACCGCTGCTCCTGAACATTTAAACTCTTCCTTCATTTGGACACACAACAGGCAAGACAACAATACAGTCAACCACTAAGGCTGTGATATTTTTGCATGTATGTATCCTTTCCCTGTCAACAAACACTTTCGGCAATCCCCTGATATTGCGGCGAGGCTGTGATACCACTCTCGTTTTGCCATGGGCCGTTGCTACCTGTAGCTACGTGACAGACTGTTAAGTATGATTGACGGGTGGCATTGTTCTGTTAGGCAGCTAAAAACCAAAAGAATGACACATGCACGTTCAGATATCCACATGCCTCTGTGTTTTTTTTGCGTTTTTCTCATATTTCTACTTTAGTTAGGAACTCGAAATTTTGCAACCTAACAGAAAGGACATTGACCTTGTAAAAACTGTCAAAATATCAAAATCGACCATGCAAAGGTCTTTTGGCGTCTTACCTGCTTTTAAATACAAATTTCTATCCACATTCGGCATTAAACAGCACACGGCTGAAAGTTATGCAGTGACCATCAAATTTTTTGAAACATGTAACAGTCAAGACTGAAATGAATCCCAGGAACATTAGGGAATTATGGCGAAAACATTGCTAAACCCGGGAATATTATGGAAAATTCAGAAAATATTGGGGTTTTAATGAGGACACATGATGAAAAGTAATGTGGCAATGACAGAAATATTGTGGACCATGATAAATACATTGTAAAATTACTGTGATCACATGGGACTGACCCGGAAATATTGTGGTAAATCTGGAAATTCTGTGGACTGGACCCCGGGGGTAATTTGTACATTGTGGAAACACCGTTGGGCATTTATTTTTTTGCAAAGTACACTGCAGAGAGCTTGTACCATGTTTTATAAGTTTATGGCAGTCATAATGTAGACAAATATTGTTCTTTATGAATCAAATAAACTTTATAGGAGAAATACTGTGGAAGGACATTTTTGGTCAAAGCTGTATGGCTGCAATATTGTGGACCCAGACAGTTTGTACCATTTTTATAAGTTTATCCCAAGAACTCTGTGGACCCTTTCAAATTGTCTGAGGTCAAACCAGGAAACTCTGTGTCTCTTTTTATGTGTTCAAATTACATACTGTAAGCAACAATGTTTTAAAGTCTAACGTTGGAACTCTGTGGTTTACAAATTTTGAGAATGATGTTGGGAACTCTGTGGATAACCATGGCTTTTCTGAGCCTTGCCTGGAAACTCTCTGTATTGGTTACAAATGACAAACTCCGTGAAACTGTGAATTCAGGTGATAGCCATAAAATATCTGCGTCTAACCCGGGGACTTTGTGGCTCTTTATATACTTTCAAAATTGTGATACCAGGAACTACATGGATAAGCAATAAATTTTCTAAACCGGGAACTCTGTGGAAGACCAAGAAATATCAAAAGCAAATCCCAGATACTCTGTGGATATACCTTAAATTTTCTAAGCCTATCCTAGAAACTTTGTGGCTCAATATATTTGCAAATTCAAAGTGTAAGGAAGCACATGGCCTTGAATAAAGATGAGGTTGTTCCAGCATGCCTTGAATGCATTGTTACTCCCTGGCGGCATATTTAACATGCTGGATGACTCAGCAGCAATGCAAAGTGAGCAAATAGTTTCTTTTTCACATGATTAAATACATTCCACGACTTTCAGAATCCATATACAGTATCTTTAAGTATCATGGATCAGCAAAATAGCAGAAAAACTTTGACCTTAACCTAAAATGCAAGTGATTATATCCATATATATCTGGCGGCCCTAATTAGCGAGGATCCCATCCGGCCGGAGTAGCCCACTTTTTGACATTGCTTCACAGACTGTTATGTTGCAAAAGTATTCCACTTTTCGTCTTTTTTTTTTTCCTTTTTTTTGTTTTTGTTTTAAGACGGCAAAGGTATCCCACTTTTTGGACCTGCTTTCTATACGTTTTGTTGTAAATCACATCCATTCGAAAAAAAGCTTCCGAGCTCTCTTCAGCTAACAAAATATGAACTTCTTTGTATTTCCTATGAATTCTATTTATATATGGCCACTGACACCTCTTTATTACAGCACAACTGGAACTTCATTGAACATTGCTAGTCAGTACACCACCAGGATGGATCATAATGATCTTTTATATTATTGTTGTATATGCTTTGGTATCTTATATGAGGCTTTATTATTTTTTTCTATTTTTTATGTCCAATGAATTGCGATATGCATATATGATATGATTCCTATGCTGAGATTACTTTATTTTAACTTTGATGACATTATTTTGTATGAGTGCATTGCGAGAATGCAGGCCCTTCTACAAGACAAAATATTATCTGTTGACGTATGGCTACCCTGGTTATATGAATTTAATTAATCAGTCAATGATTTGCTTAACTTTAGTCTCCTCCATAAAATTTTATTCATTTCTTTCTTTGTAGATATCCCCCCCCCTCCCCCATGACAACAAAGAATCTCCCTATTTTTTGTCATAGATTGTAGCCAGGTATGATTGTATCGGCTTCCCGTCCAAAAGCACAGAATTAATATGTGCACACGATGGTTTGGAAAGACAAGCCTGAGAACAGCAACTGCTACCTTTCTCCATTTCTTAGGTAGAAATAAATAAAATCTGTAATTGAATAAAATTACAAAAATAACAAAAAAAAATAAAAAAAATAAAAAACATTGGATACTGATTTCATGGTATGACAGATGATGGTTTTCAAATGGGATTAAGTTATAACAAGTCAAATCATAAATTGTATCCATACATCAGAAGAGTATGTACACACCCACACATATAAACACACACACTTTCACTAGTTTCTATTTATGCATATAGATAGATAGATAGATAGATAAAGAGAGAGAGAGAGAGAGAGAGAGAGAGAGAGAGAGAGAGAGAGGGAGAGCTGTGAGTCTGTTTTGGATGTAGTGCGCATCATGAGGCTTTGATTCGATGGGAAATTTTGCAAGGGCACCTAGCTGTGGCTAAGTGTATCGAGACTCGCGTCCGAGAAACTATCCCCATGCTGCATATCGGCTACCTCGAGGTGCCTAATCTCGCCGGCCGCACGGGATACTCAGGAAACTGCCATATATATATATATATATGTGTGTGTATATATATATATATATATATATATATATATATATATATATATATATATATATATATATATATATATATATATATATATATATATATATATATATATACATATATATACCCTCCACAGCATCGATATACATAGTGACTGCATATATAAACTGAAATAAGTAAGAGTATTCCATAGCATCATAGCACAGTCGTCACTTGGGGGGGGGGGGGGCAAAGAAGCATGCCGGATCGATGACTGTGCAATATTCTGTGTCTATATAACTTTACATAAAAGCGGACGAACAAGCCCCCGTTCCATCAGACCTGCAAACACGACTCTCACTTGATTCAATTGGAGAAAAATATAAGCACGACCAGACCACACCTGAGGCAAAACATGGCCAAGTCAATTGGATCCAAGCTAAATTACAATTACCTGGGCAGCTCAGGACTGAAAGTTTCAAATATTTGCCTTGGTGCAATGACATTTGGCAAGATGGAGGCGGGTTTTACTTAGTATAACAATACATAGAATAGTTAAGCAAGTGTCGCAAAAAATCGTCCGCTGTCGGCTGTTGGCTTTTGCTGGCAAAAAACGACTTTCGGGTGACATATTTGTTGGCCCAAAAGGATGACACATTTTTTGCTATTTGATATAATAATAGAGAGGTATAGAAAATCTCCAACCGTAACCTATTCTAATTCTCAAGGATCACCCTTGAGTTTTTTCCGTGACTTTATACCCCAGGCTGTTCGGATGTGTACCCTGAAGAAAGCGTATATTTTATAGTCTATAAGGATGAATACATGTGCTCACGTGACCTAGCATGGCTGGTATAAGTGTCCACGTGAGCTGGCTGCCCGCCAGCCAGCCTAGGGTTCTGGAGCGGAGTAAGTGTTTATTGTAAGGCTCACCAACAGCAGATTATCGATGATATTTGATTTTGGCGAGTCTGAATTTAGGCTATTTTAATATTTTTAGGCAAAGTCGAATATATCTAGAAAATATATCATATTGAATACATTTTCCACCTTTCTGAATGTATGTCAGATAGTCCCAAAAGGTACTCCGCTTCTATGCAATTGGACAGTTGCGCGTTGTGAGAATCCTGTACGACAAGACAGTGGGCGATTCGCAGCCGGTGCGTGGTTTGCCTTAGTAAAAACAGATGCAAATTTAGGAAAGGCCCATCTCGGGCCAGTGAATATGGCAATGTAATATTACCAGACAGGACTGCGCTTTCTTGGAATTGGCATTGTTCTGCGTTATATGAATACATGATATGTAAATATATTTGACATTTGAAACAAACTGAAGTAAATTTTGAAATAAGATATCGTATCTGATAAACTTCTACACTCCTGTAAAAGTATGTTAGTGTGTCTTTGCCTACGAGATTTTCCCAGCAAGGACCGGCTGGACAGTTGCTTTTGTCGGAATCGTAAGCGACGAACTGCCTGGAACCATGCCTGTAAACCGTCGGACAAACATCATATCTAATACCATTTACACTTATAGATAGCTATGTCAGTGTACATGCTTATCTCATATTCACAGAAAGTGCTGCGCTTTTCCGGAATTGGACAGTTGCGCGTTACTAGAATCATGCAAATCCGCACGTAGGCTACACGGTTTTTAAGCTGATGTCTGGTTCGCCATGGAAAAAAATGTATATTTGATTACGTGAGACAACATAAAATATATTTTGAAATAAAATACCTATACGTGAGTGTGCACGCTAATGTGATATTCCCGGAGATTACTGCTCTTTCTGATTTAGGACAATTCCATGCACGAGTAAAACCGTACGTCTGTTGGTCAATTGCTACACAGAAGTAAATTAAGAATTAATTTTAAAATGAAAGTTTGGCAGTGCACATGCCGATGTGTTATTCTGAGACAGGAGTGCGCTTCTCTGGAATGGGACAGTTGCGCGCATGTGGTCTATAGTCGAAAAGTAAAATATTAATTAAAAATCAATTTAGACAAAGCGAAATATCTTTTGAAATAAAATATCGTATCTTATACTTTCTACACCCTTAGAAGTCTTTCATTGTATGTGTTGATGTCATACTCCCAGAAAAGATTGATGCGCTTTGCTGGATTTGGATACTTGCGCATTATGGGAACCAGAGACGATCTCCCTGTAGACATACAAATGGAAAAGCTTAACAGACGATCAGTAGCTGATGTTTGATTTTCCCGTGCAAGTATTAATGTTGATGTATATATTTGATGAGCAAAGACAGAGTGATATATCTATTTTGAAATAACCTTTGTGTATGTGCCAATATTACATGCTCAGACAGGATTGCGCTATCTGGAATTGGAAAGTTGTGCGTTTATAAGAATAATGTAAATATCGAAAATTAGTTGCTGGCTAATGGATGGTGCCAATCAATTAGTACTTATTAGTACACTCTAGATGTACATAGGAAAGCTACAAAGGCTGCTGTTAAGGCAGAGTCGTGTAGTTTTCCCGCTCTGATTACATCTGTGTGTTACGCTGTATAATATTAGATGCACTTGCATAAATGGATTTGTGTTAAAAGTGTGGCAAAGTGTGTATTGCCAAAGCAACGGAGTAATTGATAACATGTAAAATTACTTATCAATTCTACATTCTGTTTTTCTCTTAATATTTAAAATCACCTGCAACAGACTTAAGTAATTTGGACGAACTTGGGTACTTTCCTCACATTACAAATACTTTTTCTGCCACTGCCTTGGTCTTGCAGAAATTAAGATTTGATATGAGGTAAAATTAAGTGAAATCTTTTATTTTTTGGTGAATTCAGTGCACGAAAGAGAAGTTTTATGAACAGACATTAAGTCATCTACATAGCATACTCCCTTGTGATACCACTTTCTGTAAAAACAACTTTATTAACAATCTTATTATGCGAGTCAAAGCATACGGATTGTTTTTTTAATCTTAATATTGGTTTGAGAGTTAAGATAATAACAATCGCCCCAGCTTACTTAAACTTCATTCCAAAAACTTTCACAATTAGAGAAAAATATATTTTGTATCATTGGTATGAAATTTACATCTCCATAATCATTATTTTTGTACGGGGGAGTTGTGCATACACTGTGTGATTCCAGTTCGCATTTGCATCCGGTAGCCTTCCGATAGCCAAAGCACATTTTATTGCAGCAAATTGTGAAATCGTACGAATAAACCCTAAACTGCCTTCTCTTTCTACTTTTGTATTAATTTGCGGGGATGGGGTTTGTAAAATTGATACCAAAACATATTTTTTATTGACAACAAACACACGGTTTCATTTGCTTCTCTGAGAATGTGCTATGTTGACTCTACTTTTTACTTATTTTATATAATCAATATTCTGTAAATATATTTCGATGCTAAAACCTTGAAATGGAATACGCTTATATTTGATGACATGGAAAATTTACAAATATGTATAAAGCAGTGTTGCATAAACTCACCATCAATATTGACTCTGAGAGCTTCCACCCATCTTTGTTATAAGAAACTGTTATTGCTTTTTTCGAAATTGGTCATAGTATAAAAATGCCCCGTGTACATTTATCATATCTAGTATTATTTAAAGACCGCCATCATACAATTTCTTGTAAAAGATAGGTTTACCTTGTGTCTGTATCAAAGAATTCTGCCGTTTAAGTTGGCTTTTCATATCTCCCTCTCTTTGAGGGTGTGTAAAATTGAAGTTATACAATATTTTAATTATTTCTTTCCAACAATTGCTATGAACTCGATCGCATACGACACATTCCTCTTTTTGTTCTACATTACATTTCATATATCATCACCAATGCCGCTTACATGAAATGAAAATCTGGAAACAGTAGAACTTCTGGGAATTGGTGATGATATATGGAGGCATAACTATATTTTACATATTTTGGTCGTGAATTTAGGTTGCCAAAGTTATTTTGACCAATACAGCGCCTGATATGGTTGTATGGGCATCTTAGAAAGCTGTGTAAGGAGGTTCCTCATCAAACAAGCAGAATTTGGTTCCGTTCCGTGACTAAGAAATAGAGCTATGGATGCAAATGTAGTTTTACATAGCTTTATCATAAAAAAGATGGCCCTATGACCTTGACTTTGACCTGGACCATGACTTTGAAAAATAGGGTCTTAAGCAAATTTTTTCTGATCAAAATTGGTTGGTGGAAAGGTGGTTAATGAGCATTTATTAGCTGCAGCCGCAGTTTATCTTGGCATTTCTGGTTTTGGATATCACCTGTTGGCGTAAGAACCAACTACGCTGAGGCCTCTATTGTTACACCAGAATCAGAATTAGCAGGTATCTCTTAAGGTACCTGAACTTTCCAGAGGTGTCAATGTGCTTGACGTTTTAGTGAACCCATTTAGAATGCTTCATTGTGTTTTATTCGACAGCTGACCTTTTGGCTTTTGTAGTACTCTTACTGATTTAGGTCCATTTACATGTAGCTTTTTCATGTGCACCTTTAACTTCATGACCCACTTGGTATCAAACACGTCAAATTAACCTGAGAAAAGTGTATACCTTGATTCATTTTTGTGTTTTCCGCATGATTGTCTGTTAGTATATGGTTGAAAGTTTGTTTCTAAGAAACCCATTCAGCATGTCATGAGCCCTTAGTATCTACGTAAGCAGGCCAATGGTACCCAGTGATTATTTAAGCGGGTGTGTCATATAGCTAAACAAGTTTTTCATGCATTTTTTGATATATTGAAGCCCTTTTAAAAACAAGTTCTTAAAGTGGTTGAAGTTCTTTGTATATGTGGCTCTTTAAAACCCAAAATGTGTACCACGGAAAAGTCCAGGTAAACCTGCACCAACCTTGTTTTTTTACATAATTGAATGGTACCAGAAACAGTACCCAGGATTGATGTTGATATATAAACGGCAGGGTGACAGTTCAGTTTCAAAAACCATTAATATATATGGTGTAAAACATTAAATTCATATAATGTATATAAAGTATCATAGCAATGTTAATTCATATAAGTTGTTAGTGGTATCATTTCAATGTACCACATGTACCTAGGCAAAGTTTACTGTGCATTGCTCTGATTCTGTTGTATTTATATTTTTACATTTTAATGTTTAGATTTAAAAAAAAAACATAAATCAATACCTAGTGTCCTGATAACTTGAACATGGTTGGGAGCTCCATGTGTTTTTAATCATGAATTTAACATCATGGCTATATTCCAACTTTTAGAAGACTGCGCATGCAAAAGCAATTAATAGTGTGTTCTTAAAATGTACACATGTCACTGGTCAAAAATCTTTGTTTTAGGATCATGTGAACAAAAAAAAAAGCATTAAAATCATTTGTCTTTTACAGGATGGAATGAAGAACTGCACTGAAGAAGAATCCCATGCTCTATTGGATCGTTTTGTGGAGTGGGGAGGCAACTTCATTGACACATCAAATATATACAAATATGGTCTTTCAGAGGAGATTCTGGGAAGGTGGCTTGTCAGGTTAGCTTTCTATCAGGCTTCTCTATTTCTTGACGGCTATTCAGGTCCTGCTGGTATTTCTCGAGATGTTTATGTTGATAGACTTGTCAAGATTTGGATGGTTTTTAGCTTGGGCTGATTTTTAACTCCGATATTCACACGTATTATCGCACAACTATTTGAAAAACACATCTGGCTGTTTTGTGCTATTTATCTTCAAATAAACAGTTATATTTAAGGTACACATTATTCGTTACAATGTCAGCACTTATGGAAAAAAGATTCCGATCTGCCACCTTTAAAGGGCTTTTGGAGAAACCTGACCCAGGTAGCAGGACATGGTAATCTTGTGCATGCTACACCAAACAATGACACTAACATAGCAACACCATGCACAGTTCGTTTAAAACGACTGAACATTACTAAAGACCAGCAGCAAGGTCAACCTAGCAAGTTCAATTTTCAGGAATGCAGTGTTTATCTACAAAACTGCCTGTCTTAACTTATGCAAGGAAAACAAAAATTCAACTTTGTGGCAGACGCAGATGACATACCTGCCCAATTTTGAAAACCCAATCCAAATTTACCTCAACCTTCACCAACAAAGAATTTATGTATTTAGTGCAGGCCCCATATATAGTTTAAGCTGCAATATAGACATGTGATTTACTTACTGTCATGTCAAAGGTGTGGACTTCATTAGGTTGGAGATTTGGTAGAGAATTCAAACTCAGAATTGGTGGTCACTCAACTTTAGGTCGGACAAAAGAAGGAAAAAATGAAAATATTTTTCCAAAAGCAGGGCATAATTTCAGGGTGCAAATTACTGAAACAGTCATACCAATTCAAGGAGGAACAGAAACAAAATTACGAAATCGTGATTTATTGTGGCAAAAGCAATTGGCTGCTGTTTGGCCTTTTTGGCCAAATGATCGAGTAAAACGGGTAAGGAGTGTATCTTAAAAACTGTTCTAAGATTGGTTGCTCATCACAATCGTTTAGTACTCAGGCGGGGCAAGGGTGTACACATGGACATCATTAACATCTTAATAAGTACCACCACTCTCAGACTTGTAACATGACAGTTTTTTTACCAGAATTTGAATATTCCAAATGGTCTCCATATAGTTAGATATGTACATTATCTCATACCACTGTCAGTTTTGAACCAATTAAAACATGATATAAAAAATGTTCTTAAGAAAAGAATTTTACAAAAGATTATATCATATTTCCAATGGCATTACTTTTCACAGATTTTTAAACTTGCATTTATTAATAGGAAGACACCAAAAGGATGATTTCATTAACTTAATATATTATGATAGGGTGTCGATTACATAAATCTGTCCAATAAGTTACATAATAAGACTGTGCAATCATGCACACCAGCTTAAGCCGACAGTGCTGCTCTTAAAGTTTACTACAAATATGCAGAAACTTTTGCCTCTAAGATATTTAACCACTCAAAACTTGTCACATAATTTTCTCTAGATGACTATATAGAAAACAAATATCTATGTCCATGTCATAATTTGCCTTATATTTCGAATCATATTGATCATTTAATTACTTTACGGGCGATCTTTCTAAAGTAGGCAACAAAAGTAACTTAACACTTTTTCCACAATCTTTATATTTCATGTTTTTCTATAAATCATCAAAATTCTTGTTGGCATGTGTGACATAACATATTGTCTAATTTACCTGTAATTTCCATACGAATTGGTGACCGTGTTTGCCTTCATTGACACTGGATGCATATCAGAGTTGAAATAGAGAGTTTGCAAAAGAGAGAAGCACTGGGCAATGAGGTAGTGTGCGGCTTTCCTGTCTTCGTTAATATCCATCTCAAAACAATCAATTCTTTTCATTTCATGTCATTAATGTGTACAAAACTATGGTGGTTATACTGCTTATTATTGCTCATAATTGAGACGTCAATCAATATGCTGAAGTGATTATGTGCCAAAGACAATTTTTATGTTGCTAATAATTTGCAAGACACTGTGATGCACCCAAGCTGTGGTAATATCCCTGACTATGCAAGCTTATGTCATGTGTGACCTTGGTAAGTGAAGCGTGTCTTCTTTTTTATTTAAACTCTAAATAAAATGATAAGTTTATAAGCAATCGTCTTTAAATCTGCTTGTTTTCATTCGTTCACAGAGAGGCACATTGAACGTTGAGGCCCCCATCAAATGGCATCGTTGCAAACTCTTCATTTAACTCTGACTCGTATCCAGTGTAAATACAGCCAGGCATGGGTGTCAATGTTTTTTAAAAATCACAGATAATGTGGACAAGGTGTTATGTCAAAAGAAATTTTGAAAATGTGCCTAAAAACATACAAAATAATGATTCCCCCAAAAAGTGGAGATTTACTTTTGATGCCTAGTTTATTATACCAAATTATGCACTACGTCAACTTATTTCAAAAGAGCCTTAATACCGTGAGCAACAAAAAATTGCTTGAGGTAAAGAAAAAAATGATACGATTGTAAAAGCTGTTGCAGATAATGATAGAAAATGGGCAAAGAGGGATACACTTGGTGTTTCTGTGTTAGAAGAAATGATCAGTGTAATATAAGGTATATCGTTACAAACAAAATGCAAAAATTACAGAAAACAACCAAAGAACCACCACATCCTGTCCGAAAAATCCAGGATTTGTTAATGCCTCCATACAAAGTGTGATTAATATGTTTTACACATGCTGCTAAAGCAGCCAATAATATCATTGTCATAATGTAGCTCAATTATAAGGATATAATTGACGAATAAGGCATGTTGACCATCTCAAATTCTTCCACATATGAAGAAATAAATGAATCATTTGATATTATTCTGAACAAACATTAATAATTTTTAACTTCATTTCGCCTGAAATTTCATGATTTTGTTGTTGAAAGGCTTGAAGAAAGTACAGGGAATTTAGTTTAATCACTGTGGTCAGATAAAGGCATCTTCAGGTATTAGCAAGTTTTGGATTTTAACTAATTTGAAGATCTTGTTGCAGCAGATGAATGGTTCGGATAACCATTGACCTTTGATTCAGATTTCTTTTGGAGACTTCTCCACTTTATATGTCCCTCATTCTCATTTGATAGAATGTATCAAATCTCTGATATATAAAATATATGAGAAAAATAACTTTCAAACAATTATCATGTCTTATAAAGGTGCATATTGTAATAATAATATGAAGGATGGCCAGTCTTCATTTGAATACGATTTGTTTGTTGAACTTTTTGATTGATAACACTGACGTCCATTTTGGAAATTCAATTCTTAGACAAATAATTAGTATTCCAATGGGTAGCAAGTGTGCATCTCTTTTGGCCAATTCATATTAATTTTGCTATGAGTATAATTTCTTGTGAAGTTAAAAAAAAAGAAAAAGAATCATGATAAATGTTTTGAGCTGACATTTAAATATATTATTGACTCATTAAGCATAAATAATAAGCAATATAGATAATGCATTTCTCAAATAAACATTGTGATTTGCAATGCAAATCATATGACGAACGTGATGATTCTGAATTTAACACGGTAAGCTACCCCCTTATGAGCCGTTACATTCCAATCGTACCAGCTAATTGTGTCTATGTGTCAAGGTTTATTGCCTTTGCTAGAGTATACACTGATTTCAACATATTTGACTCCCGTCATTTTCTTTTTTTTTTTCCAAAAAGTCTGAAATAGGGATATTCGAAAGTGAAATAAAAGCAATAGTTTCTGAACTTTCTGGGCAAAATAAAATGTATTCTATAGTATGATATATAATAATTTAAGATATATTATATCCATAATCAGTAGATTTGAGATGTTATATAAATGATGTATGAATGTGTAAACATTGCAGTTGTAACTGACATTTTATACTATGCATGATCGAGGCAAGATATTTCTTGTTGAGAGTTGCTAGCGTCAAAATCGATTTAAACTGCCACTTTTGTTGGGACCTGGCTCAAGTAAGGAGACCGATGTTTTCCCTTCATGCTGCAATTCGTATTCGTTGACTGATATATTAAAATATTGCAAAGTTTTCATTATACTTACCTTGAACTCCTGAGTTTTAATCTAGCTTGTTGGATGATTGAAGGATTTTGATCATGGATAATTCTTGTTTACTTGATTTTTCAGTGCAGCTTCCCAAACATAATTGAAAAACTGTTGTACACCTCTGTTTTTTATGACAGTCACATAGTCCCATTGACACTGTCATTGTCACTATGACATCTTATCCTGTTTAGATGTTGAATGAATAATGTATTGCCTGAAGGCTTGTCAAGCTGGTGATGTTCATGTTGATGACTTCTCAGGATTTGGACGGTTTAGGCTTTGACTGATTCCGCACTACTATCTGAACTTAACTAACAATGTAACATAAGATATCTGTGTCTCAGATGTAGTTTTAGCAAAGTTTCCGAGTCTTTGTTTACAGTAGGTGGTTGGTTTAAACATATTTTATTACATGATTAGAGAAAAAGGTTATGCCCTACATGAACTCTTCTCGCAATAACAAAAAGTAAAAATAAACGATTAATGTAAATGGCAGTAGGACATTTGTAAAAGAGGTGATGAGGGATACTGACAAAACAGGACGTATACATGACAGACATGGACTAGACAACACACACAGAGGTGAGAGACGAAGCATCGCAACTCGTAAAGAGGGTTCAACGTTTACAGTAGTTATCACTGTAGTTTGGTTTCTACACTCTACTTTAAGTTGGTTGTATAATGAAACCATTATGTACACAAAGGTTATTCACATTGCTAAAGCATTCTTTATATGGAAGCTATACTCGATAATAATCAGTGCTAATCCTTGACATATCCATGTTCAGGTTGCTAAATTATCATGGTAAACATGGAGGCGATAGTCATTGAAGAATTAATGTGCATATGGAGAGGCATGCCTGATGCTAAACAATGGTTACAGGCTACATTCAATGCTAAATCTTGGTGTACATACAGGCTGTATTCATGACTAAAGCAGACTTCGTATAAAGTAGATACAAGAGTTACACATTTTGGATGTAGGTAGTAGTTATTGTAGAAGTAGTAGTAGTAGTAGTAGTAGTAGTAGTAGTAGTAGTAGTAGTAGCCGTAGTAGCTGTACCAGTAGTAGTAAAAGCAGTAGTAGTAGCAGTAGTAGACCTTATTTATAGTAGTTAAAAATCTGGTAAGCTGTCGCTTCTCTTCGCCAGGCTCTCCTGAGCACACTCCTCAATTAGTCATTCGCACACGTATGTGGGTGACCTGTCATTAGTGATTTCCTTATAATGGCCACTACTGAGTCAGGAGACTTGCAGCCTCCGTCATTGCTGCTGACATAATCAGGCACAGGTAAGCCAGGCATATCCCACTAAGTCTTCGAACATTTAAGTGGTCACACATGTGAAGAGCCAGGGACGATTCCTTTTGGATCAGCTGGGAATTGAATTCTGTACCCCTCTCAGAAACAAGCGAGGACCATAAACCTTCAGCCACTGCAGCTCCTCAAAGTACGCATAGAGTGGGTAAAAAAATATGTACCCTAATAGTACAATTTTGAGGTATAGTAAAAGCATTACATATCAATTCAATAAAAGTATTCTCTAAAGGTGTATATAAAGTGGGTCAATATATATACAATTATGGTATACATTGCAAGTGCCGTATAGAGGTAACAACGAGGTGCAAAACGGATACAAGCTTGAGACTCAGACCAGAACATATTTATGCATACAATTGTGGAGCATGCTCTACAGCTTCATGTCCTGTTCATGTCACGTTTTTGCATTCAAGCACTTGAAGCAAGTGTTTTACAGTTCTTCGCTCTCGCCATATCAGGTTTTTATATCATACTTAACTGTATGATGTACATTTGTACATTTACAGAAGTAACTTGAAAATAATCACTGGGCTAGCAGTGGGGGTGGTATATAAAATCCTTTTGACAAAAATCATACAATTATTTTCAACTTTTAAAATCCATTCCCCCAGCCCGTAATTTTACGCAAGTTTTTTTCCCAAAGTACAGCTGTAAGTAAAAAGATGCCAAATATCTGTAAAACAAATCAACAATCTGGCTGTGGTAAATCGTTAGTACCAGCCCAGTTGTGATATCACACCCAGAAAAGTAATATAAAAAATCTTGCAACATTCAAGCAGAGCTTCTGAGAACTTGCCTACACTTATTCAAATCATTTAAACATATTGCGTTAATATTATTTTGAAACAAGACTGGGTCTGGTAAGTTATTCTTGTCAAGCAGTATACAAATGCGAAAATGAAATGGAAACTAGGTGCTTGTTTTCTTCCTCATATGTGCATGTATTCAATAGCTACTGATTTGTGTACAACCTCTTACATCATCAAAATATTAAAATCATGTGATGCAGCTATTTAACTACAATTACTTGCATTCTTGCCAAAGAAGTAGCAGCACAAATAGTCGTCCTATTATTATCAAGTTTAAGGAACTCGCATACCCTAACGAACTGTCATGTTAAATACTCTGCTACCGTGCATTATGTACTGTTCTGTCAATTGTGTAACCTTGTTCCGCAGGTGTGAAACATGGATAACTATACAGATGTATTGTGTACAGTTTAGTTTGACTTATATACTTATCCATAAACATTTTATTTGAATATTAAACTTGTTAATACTCATTCAGCTACAGGTATGATGTAACACTGATAAGTTGAGCAAAGCCATAGTTCACCATATAAGGGCTAAAAGTGTGTTAAAGTGGTAATGAGACCTTGATTGAGTGTCCGAATAGTTAACACACTGAATGTCAGACAGTTTGCAATGCTTATTAAAAACCTTGGGTGGCATGAAGTACAATGTGGATGAAGATAGGCTCAGCCTACAGTCGTCTCAGTCTCAGCTCTTGGTATATTTTAATATAATTCTAATGATATAATTCAAGACCAAATGAATATATTATATACATTTGGGCAGATGTGTCATTTCAATGACTCATCCTTAACTAAATTAATATCTGCTCATTGGAATAACCTTTATGTGTTTGGTTTGCATAATTTAATACTGTAATATTAGTATATTTCACAAATGAGATACATAAATATGTCTGCTGAGCAAATCTTGCCCTTTCTGTCTACACTGATGTGAAACGAAACTTACTTTGAAAAATTTGTTCTTCACGGCAATCATTCCATGCTGTTCAAATTTAAAGACACCAAAATTGGTTATACTCACCCAGTAATTCTGGTGACCCTTATACCTTCCATACTTAGTGCAATGTAATGGGTCGTGTGTGCCTGCATGGCTGGTGTAAATCAAAACTCTCTTTTTATGATCCTAATACATCTTTGTAATTTTAATTTACAATTCTATCAGCATAAAAACAATTTAAGAGTGTGGAATAAAAGTAAAACCATTTTCAGACGCATATCCACATCTCATTCTTTGTGAGAATGCAATGCGTTTGGTTAATATGTTATAAGCCAGTTCTCCGGACCATCTCTACCTAGAGTAATATCATAGTCCACAAATTCGCCTCGTTCCCCTTTGTATATGCACTGGAGTGAAATAAAAGGTGCTTGGGAATTTGAGTTTTCCATAACAATCGTAAACAAAAGCTGAAACATCTCTAACTGCAGCAATTTTATAGTTCAGAATATTTCCATGACCACAACTGCATGATTTACGAAAGCATTGATGATAAGGTAACATCTTGAACTCTGCTCTCTCTCTCTCTCTCTCTCTCTCTCTCTCTCTCTCTCTCTCTCTCTCTCTCTCTCTCTCTCTCTCTCTCTCTCTCTCTCTCTCTCTCTCTCTCTCTCTCTCTCTCTCTCTCTCTCTCTCTCTCTCTCTCTCTCTCTCTCTCTCTCTCTCTCTCTCTCTCTCAGTTGTCACACCAATGCCTCTTTCTACCCTACTGTGGCACCACCAGGAAGAAGAAATGTTTCCAGAGTAACCACAGCTTCGTCTCAAGCCGCTTTATGTGTATTTCTTAACAATGTCCTTTTAATAATTAAATTCTTTATTATTAGGATATCTAGAAAGGAGGTGGCTTAACTTTCACCATTTACAATATATGTATACAGAGAGAGAGAGAGAGCGAGAGAGATAGAGAGAAAGAGAGTTTGCCAGTAGTGGTGATACTTATTGGGTGAGATTCTTGCCAGAAATTCAACAACATTGCATTGCAGTTTTCATACATTCCAGGCAAGATCAGAAAAAGATTATCATTGCAACCAAGCTGTTTCTACCCTTGGAACCCTCCGATCCAAATCAACACGGTTTAAGCTTAAAAGTTGAAGTTATGTTAATAGCCCTGTTGAGCAAATGTTGCCCTTTGTATAAGGACAGATATGAAAAAAAGCTTACTTGGAAATTTCAGTTTTTCACAACATTCGTTCCATACTGCCTTTATCTATAAGTACTGAAAGAGGTTGTTTGCAGTCATTTAATCTGGTAAACCATTTCAACCTAGGTAAATCCAAGTTCTGGCATGCGTAATTAGTGCAATGTAGTAGGTCGGGTTTTTTTTGTTTTTGTTTTCAATTCAGACATCTCTTTGTAATATTATTTTACAAATTTCACAAAAAATCGTTTATGAATTGTGGACTTACAGTAGAACCAAGTTTGTGTGCATTGCAGATGATATTTTTTATGATTGCTGGATGTGTTTAGTGCATGGAAGTTTCACTCTCTGTTTCACGTATAATCTCTTTATGCTCGCAACGGTTCTCATACAAATAAAGAATGAAGATGGAGGAAGAACGCTCACAACATTTTATTATTTTATAAGTAAAATCCATGAAACATCTCTTCCTGACACAACACTTTAGTGTTAGTATTTTCCATGTAATCAATGTGCATGCACTCATGTGAAATAAAACTTGGTTTGAAATTTCAGTTCTTCACAACAATTATATGCAAATTTCATATGGCAATGTTGTAGTCCAGAAATTCCCTAAAACCAGGAATGCAAAATCAACTAAGGCATCAGTAAGAAGATAGCAGCTCTCTCTCTCTCTCTCTCTCTGTCTCTCTCTCTCTCTCTCGCTCTCTCTCTCTCTCGCTCTCACAGCTGTAACACCAATGCCTCTTTCTACCTCCCTGTGGCAGCAAAAGGAAGGGTGATTGCTTTGGAGGTATTATAGCTGCTCCTCAAGTCCACATAATTATGTGGGACACATGTTTCAATCACTGTGTACTTGATTTAAATTAGATTTTCAATATTTGGATATTAAGATAGAAAGTGGCAAAACTTCAAACAATTTACCACAGAGAGAGAGAGAGAGAGAGAGAGAGAGACAGACAGACAGACAGACAGACAGACATACAGACAGACAGACAGAAAGGAAGAAAGAATGAGAGAGAAAAAGAACCAGCTGAGGTGATCTTTTCCAGGCAAGATTCTTGCTAAAATAGTCAAAACAGTGCTATTTTTACACATTCCGGAAAGATAGGAAAAAGTTAATCATTGCTACAAAGCTGTTTCTTCAAATGGATCCCTCTGATCCAAATGGAAAGGGCTTGAGCCGATTAAGCGTCATGCGTGAAGTGGAGGGCAGTTTGTGCAGGTTACAAACAGACTATATAGACCTATACCAGGTTCGTTGCAAGTTCAGATATATATCAAACTTCGCCTTGACATGTACCTGCTGTTTTTCAGTTCTGCCATAAACGACTACCCCTTCTTGGCATTTTACATTTAGATAAAGTTATGGCAACAATCTATGGAAAGTTAAAAAAGTAGCTTTGAATATACTACAGTTATCCCAGGAGTTGGTCTTTCAATGCAAATTTTGCTGCAAGTTAAAGTCTTATGATTGTCAATAGATTCATTGCACAAGTATTTGATTTCCTCATACACTTACTTAGATTAGATATGAACACTGTAAAGTCACTTTTTTTGCTTTTGCAATGTTGTGCATTTGTGATTCCATAACAGACTCACATCTGGGATGATGGTGTTTCAATTGAGGAAACTCTGCGTGCATTGAATGACCTCGTACATGCAGGCAAGGTTCGTTACATTGGAGTCAGCAATGTGTTTGGATGGCAGTTCCAGAAAATTGCAGATTTGTGCAAATTCAATGGTTGGGAACCTGTGGTTTCTTTACAGGTTGGTTTACATTGTCTTGTTTACCCTTTCTCTAAAAATTAAGGCTTAATCAACAGTTTTTGTTGGTGAAAATTGGATGTCCAGAGTCCAACCAAGGTAAATTTCTATCTGTGACATGTAATCTTAATGATAGATCCAATTTGCAATTTGAATCTAAATATGGAACATTCGTTTTGACTGCAATGCTGCTTTGAACCGTATATCTAAACCACGATTCTATCAATATGTATGCACACACTGTATCAAACAGACCATAATATGCTGCTTTCGCAAAATTAGCAATTTTTGACTATAATTTACTGTTTACAGGAGGAAGATTTCCTGTAGTTTCTGCCGTCAAATCATCCAAGTCATTTCGAGGTTTTTATTACCATGGTAGGCTGCCTTAACGACCTCTAAAGATTCAGGTCACACATGATTAGGATCATATACCGTAGCAACGATTCCGAAACCACAAGGTCCACATACAGCAGTATGTTTTGTCGATGAAAAATGGGCAATTGCAATTTGCTTTATATACAAGCAGTGACAGTCAAAATAAGTGAAATTTTTATTTCAGTAGACCTTTATCAAAACCATTGAAAACTGACTTTTGAATGATTGCCATTCTCAACTAAATGAATAAATGAGAAGTATGTATTTATGAAGCTAACAGACCAACCAAAACGAACTATTTTCACAAAATTATGAATATTTGAAAAAAATCATAAAGACCGCATATTTATGTGTCATCTTACTTGACAACAACATGAAGGTGTAAGTATTAAGGAATTTTTGCTTAGCTGACCATTTTGACATAGTGCACTTTATGAGATGCCCTTAATGGGTTTGATCCAATTAGATACTGATATGGCTAACATGTTGCATCTGTGCAGTGTGAACCGCTATAGTGGCTAGTATCCACAAGGCACGCGCCACATGGCTTGGTCTTGTTTACAAACAAACCTTGATGGACCGCCATTTACTAATTGCTACGTCTGACCTGTCAATAACACTCCGATTCTAACTGAGCATTTGAAATTTCAAAGGTATATCTACCATCATAAAAGCCTAAGGATGGGACTAAAATCACAAAAGTTTCTTCACATGTTATTCATAATAAACCTCGGCAACGTACAGCAAAACTACCAAGGATATTCTTGAATAACGTTGAAAAAATCTTCCAATTTTGGCCAGAGCTCTGACTGTATCACATGACCAGACCACTTGTGGCAGCAGCAATTTGTTCATTGCTTTTACACCCAGCCCTCCTCTTTTAACAAGTTAGAGTCCAATTCTATAGATACACTCTGAACGTGATATAAGATGGAATTTTGTGTTGCTTGGAATATGTGTTTTTTATTACCGGAAGTGCTGGTAGCAACCTTGTTGTTTCAATTAATATACCCTTATAATGGTAGATAATTGTCACCATTGTCTGGCAACAGGGATTTTGGAAGGCCAATATCATGCAGAGGTCATGGTGGTTGTCATTACTGTGGAAATTAGCCAAAACATCAAAGCAGATAACATCTGACTGCAAGCTAATTGTGGCTGTGTTAAGAAGAATAGGTTTCATATAACTCATTTTTAGCCTGTCTAGGATGTAATCAGATCACTTTTGTCCCCAGATCTATCATCGGTCCAAAACAATGAGGAAATCAGGTTCATGTATTTTTCAGTTTTCATGAAATTGTGACCATAAAACTTAACATAAAAAATAATACCACTCCCAAATGACATACATATTTATTGCGTATTATGTCGACGACTTTTGCTTTAATTTTGTGGAGGCAGAGACTCGCCATGTGTTCTCTCTCTTTCTATACGTACCACCATATTTTCAGCAGTTACTGTGTCTTTACATAAATCAACAATGCTTGAAAATTCAGTAGCATCAATGTGACTGATATATACTTTGGTTAGAATAATGCCCCCCCCCTTAAAAAAAAAGAGAAGAAGAAGAAGAAGAAGAAGAAGAAGAAGAAGAAGAAGATGGAGAAGGAGAAGGAGAAGGAGGAGGAGGAGAAGAAGAAGAAGAGGAAGAAGAAGAAGAAGGTCTGAAATACTAAACGTTTTTGGCCTTGTCATTAGCAGCCCCCGAAAATGCATGTGTTAATAACATTACAACGATAGCTGTTAGACAATATGTATATATAAATATATATATATATATATTTGCAGCAACAATACAGCCCTTTATGCCGTCAGACTGAATTTGAATGTACGCCTGTCTGTCTCAATGAGGGGGTTGGCATGTTACCGTGGAGCCCACTTAAAGGGTATGACTTTCTTGACAGACAAACCTAAATCTATAACTATCAACTGTGAGGCTAAATTTTAATCAGTCTGCCAAGTCCAGATCTAAAATCACCAAATAGCTACCTTTCAATTGAGGTTTCTGTGTCAAACCAGGGTCAAAGCCCTTCTGAACGTTTTTTCTGGCTTTGGATTGTAACATAAAATTCATCACACAACTGCGCAATGTGGTGTACTCCATGAAATATACAGGATTTGTATGATTATTTTCGAAATGTTAATTTTGTACCATGGCTGTTTTCTTCAAATTGATGACATGCTACACTTTGTCATTTCACATTTTATGGTTATGCTCAAGAGAAAGTTCTTAATATTTGAGACACAGAGAAAAAAAATTTATGATATGATGGTAACTCGGTTGTTCATTTGTTTAGGAATACTTTTTCACAAGTAAATACTTTAATCAGACCAGACCATGCAGAAATATATCCCAAACTTTGGAATAACAAGGTTAGCGGTTTGTTTTATTTTTTATTAGAATGCTTTTCTGCCTTTTCAACAGTGGATGGCTCAGTGGTAAATTTAAGCGAGGCATGAAGGAACTACCAGAGTCCCGTATTGCAGATGCCACAGCCAGAAATGCTGGTCCCCACCCAGCTATCCCTACATACCAGCTGTATGACAATGAAAGATCCTGGGCGTTGTTGGATAAGATTGAAGAAATTGCCAAAGAGCATAGTAAGATTACATACGTACCATTGCAGTAATTATATGAGTTCTTTCCATGGTAATGGCCAGGATCTAACTACCTCAATAGTGGCCAATGTTAATAGTCAATGTGTGAGTGAATATGAACATTGGGAACCCAGATCTATGAACTAACCAAGAGCAAAGGTCAAATTTGTTTACTCTAGTCCATTATTTGGGAGGCCTCCTAGCTTTAAAAGACCAAATCCATAAGACCCGAAGTGCCACCTTTTGCTTATTACTTGATATATTTGTTGCAAGACCACCTGCAGTATGTTTTCAATGTTGGACCTGGCCCAAGGCAAGGGTCTCCTAAAAGAGGTACTATTCTTATTTTACTTAAAAGCACCTTTCTGGTTACTCAGATTCTCCTCCAAGCATCAATTCCAGTTCTCATCAAAAGACTTTGAAGTAAAGGGAACTGTCATTTTAAATGATTACAGTGTTAGCTGGAAAGAGCAAGGGTAGAAGGTATCCCTCCTGCACATGGCACATCTGTCAGGTGGGCAAAGCTGTGTATTTCCATTCCTTTCCATTCTAATTAGCAATCAAACAACTTAAAACCACGGCATGAAGAAACACTCAGTTTTGCTGGACACCAAAGTGTGTAACTTGAACGACTCTGGAAAATGTGTTTCATCATCCTGGAAATTAATTAGTTTATTAAACAGCAATATAAAATCCATCAGGGAAACACAACTATAGCTTGCAGTAACTGTGTGTATTGTGTTGCGTATTCAGATGAGTACATGTGGAAATGCTGATTGTCCTTATTACAAAGTTTTAAGGTGCCTACTCGTACACAGTGGTACAAAAATTTCCACAGTGTCTCTGTTTTTGGATACAAGCCCACCGACACACACACACACACACACACACACACACACACAGATATATATATATATATATATATATATATATATATATATATATATGTATATATATATATATAAATTTTTGTCAATATGTATAGTTTATTCGCATGCAACAATAAATATTCTAAGATCAATATATAAAATTTGATAGGCATTCATTCAAGGGGTCTCATTTACACTCTAAAGAAAGGATCACAGCAAAACTTTCCGCATGAAAAACTTGAAATCAATGGTCATGTCTAGACAATAGTATAGCTAAGGTAACCGGTTTTCTTTTCGTTTTTGCTTGTTTGTTTGCTTTCCGTTTAAAGAAATGGTTTTTATGTCATTGAATTTTGAAGTGTCTGAAATTAACATTGTTATTTTTTTTCCACTAAGGAGCTCAACAAGTAGCATTTAAATGAGAATATTGCCAAACCAAAAAGGGTTACCTAAGTTATACTCTTTTCTTTACATAGCCATTAATTTCACAGGGATTCATCCACCTAGTCTTCAGTGAGGCTGTCTCAAAATTACCAAGTCTTGTAAAAAATGTTTCTGAGATATCCACTACCAAAGGTAACCATGGGGATTTGCTGACTTTAATTACACACAAATGACATCTGCTCAGACGATTAAGAAGGATGACCAAATGCTAACCTCTAAAACTTTGTCATAACTTTGATCTATACACTTGAAAATAATATGGTGGTTCTAATCAGTCACCTATGAAATAATCCGCTCTCCTGTAAAAACACATCCAGTGAGACTTTGACTGTGAACAGTTATCTAAACATCACCATAAGTGACCACATATAACAGCCAACTAGCTGACTCCAGAAAGGTATATAAGACTCTATAAAGCAGGGACTCTTTTTCATCTTACAGTTTTGCATAGAAGTAAACATGTTACAGTAAAACTTCTTGGCATGGATAAAGATTAGTACTTCATCATCTCAAAAGTAGCAAAAGCCTAGTTTTACTGATTTGAAAGTGTCAGGTGAGTGCCGACGCCTTAAGAGGATATATTTTCAAAATTTGTAGTTATCTGAATATTGTAAAGTCCTCTGACTGCAAGGTTAGGAGCTGTGTGTTGCATCTGTCGAAATGTTCAAGTTTGTGCTTTTGATAATTTTTATTCAAACGCCAGAAAGGCCTGTTAAACAATCAATCAAGACTGCAATTTATGCAAACGTTATGACATAATTTGTTTTTATCAGTATAGTGTATAATCATTCCCATTTTGGAGCTTTCGATTTGCTGACTTGATCCTTCAACATTTTTCCAGAATATTTTATTTCCACATCTATCCTGAATTGGGATCAATATGTGTATAGAAAATAATTTCCAAGTTAAACATTCTCACATGGGCCTCCTTTGGAAAAACATCCCAAAGGACCACTGAACTGCTAGACCTGAAATTATATGCATACAACATTCTCAGTTGTCAGTTTCACAGACACCTCCACATTTTTATACTTTACTCACATAGCATGACTTTTGAAATCAACAATTATTTTTATAGAAATTACATTTGCACAAAGATTTTGCCTACTACAGCACCAATTTGAGAACAATGTGTGCTGAACCATTTACACTTTTAAAGAAGGTATGTCTGATACACTGTTCTTTGTGGCAGTAGTACCTGCGTCCTCTCTCACAGGCACTTTCAGTGCATGCAGTAGGTTTAATTTATTCACTGGATGTCTCCATATGCAAAAGATAGATACTAGAGAGAAGTTGCCTGTAGTGCCACCTTCAGGTGACATATTCCATTGGCTGAAACTTTGTAAAGATAATACATTTTTAATGCAGATATGATAAGTTTTCAGTTATAATGTGAAGTAAATGGTTCATTGTGCGCAGCAGATTGCGATGCAATACCTGTTATTTTTATTCGTGAAAGTAAATGTGGCACCTTTTATCTGCCATTTTATATCGTAATTGCGAACAAGTTTCATTGTGTTTTAGACAAATCTGTAGCTCAAGTGGCACTGCGGTGGTTGCTACAAAAACCTGCAGTATCATCAGTTGTCATTGGTGCTCGCACCCTGGCTCAGTTGGATGATAATCTGGGAGCTGGAGCAGGATGGGAACTCAGCCTTCAACAGGTGAAGTTTTACATATACGCTTTCACTCATGTTCATCTGTCTTCTTGATCTTGGTGTTCTGTAGAAATTATTTACGACATGCACCATCAAGTGACAAATCCAAGGTGCGTTGTTGCCTGTCCATGTTTATTAAAGCACTGCATTAGAGTCTATTTCTCAGGCCTCTTCGTGCGACTTACTGCCAAATTAATTACCTGTTTGCTATTGGCTGCCATATTTCTCTGCTGTGTCGAGATTGCTTAGAGAACAGCAGATACAGCGAAGCCACAAGCTCAAGCTTTGCAGCATGGATCAGCTGAAGTTATATTACTATGACCTTTGACCGTCACTGAAACTTGGGAATCATGCCTTCAAACGACAAGGGTTCAGATAGATGGATACTTTTGTTTTATTTTGCATCGGTTTTACAAACAACAGTATCAGCCAATGTATAGTATGAATGATATTGGGTGGGATACATCAAGATCTCGTGACGGTAAGGATAGTTTCTTGAAAATATACTGGCACCAGTTACATGGACCATATATGTAAAAAAGGCAATAAAACCTATAAATAAGTCACCTATAAAAATGCTTAGTTGTCCATCAAAATAGAATTATTAGCTGATGATAATGGATATGTAATGACTCATGTTTTTCAGGGACTTTCAAAACTTTGATGATCTAATTTTTTACAGTGGTCTGGTAATTTATTCTGCAGAGTTGCTTCCTGGACTAAAAAAATGCAATACGTAATTTCGAAGTAGCACAGTGTGGCTGGTTAAGTTCATCAGAGTGAATAAAGTTATACGAAATATGCAGTAGAGCAAACAGGTTCCTCCCGAAAGGAGGGGATATGTTATCTAATGTGGGTTTGTTTGTTTTTTTAAATTTCTGATCGTAAAGTTCTGGTCCCGGTAAGTTCAAAAGTATTTAGGTTTAGTCTGAGGGATAATTCTTACCAATCAACGATGAAATCTAAATACACAAATTTTAAAGCTCGGTATTATATCCTATCACTTATTTAAGCTCTTGTTTTTTCCCCACACAGGTGCAATACCAATGAGAATAACTAAATTTAGAGGTTATGAACGTTTTAAAATTTCTATGTGTGAACAATTTTCAAATTTCTAGATGGCCTCTGTGAAACGCTGAGTTGAGCTGAAGCCGTTCGGCACACATCGTGTATTTGGTCAGTAAAGTTAAATTTATTGTCCAAAGGTACCTCAAGGAGCTTAACTGACTACTATGGATGGGTAATGTCCGTGTCACTGAGAGTAATCTTGTCTGACTCACGGTCTCTGTCCTGTTTGAGGGTGATTGTGTCGATTTTGTCGGTGTTTGTTTCCATTTTGATATGATTAAACCACTCAATGGCTTTAAGAGACTCAGTCAGAAGATGTCTTTTTCTGATGGTGTACACTCAGAAAAGGTGTACTCATCAACACAGTGAAAGAGTTTAGATCCTGTAATTTCGTAGTACAGTCAAAACTCTTTATAATAACACCATCTCTCTCGGTAGAAATATGTCAGGTAACTAAATGTGTCGGATAAATGAATCAATCAACAAAGAAAATGAACTTTTGCCATTCAAACCAACATAATAATGAATAAATATGAACGTGGCAAATGTTGAAGTAGCTATATAAGTGAAGTTTTGCTTATAAATGCAGAGTGTCAATATCAATAAAGAATAAGCCTGAAACTAAAGATAATTACTGGATTTGTATAGTACAAGTTAACATAACAATAATTTGACCTATCCCTGATCTAGTATATACCCTTTCAAGTACTGTAGCAATGGAATCCTTGTACCAGGAATGTAAAACAAACCCAATGATGACACCTTTGAATTATTTTTAACTCTGTCTGACCAAATTATTTAATAGGAATAGTGCAATGGGTGGTATTGTAATTAAATGATATGATAATTAATTAGTCCGGACATCCTGCCATTACTGTATACGTAAATGATAAATTCTGCATGTCACAGATAACTCAAGTGAAACTGCTTAACAATAAAATATTATCGTTTTAACTGTAGATGGCAGCGCTGGATGATGCCTCTGCTGTGGAAATTCCATATCCCTGTGATCTGGTGAGGGCGTTTAACCAGGACCGCAAGAGGAGACCATGAAATAACAATCTTCAAGATACTGCTTCAAAACTAGTTCCTCAGGAGACAATTATGAAATTTGTATCCACATTACTAAAGATGCAATTATGATAATTTAGCAGCACCGAAAAGAAATAAATTCCTTAAGGTCGTCTGTGAAATTGCCAAGACGCATTAACAAATATATATTGTGAGTAATTATTAACTGTACTTTTGTACAGCCACGCATGAGAAATGAGTCAGGCAAGTTGGGTTGTTGTCCACTAGTTAATTTTTAATTAGATGAAAGTTATAATTTTGACAGAACATGATGGAAAATCTCAACCATGGACTAAGATAACAATGCCAGTAGAATAGCAGTGATGTATCGGTGCATTAAGAAAATCTTGCCTTGGAAAATTTAATACATACTCTGGACAAACGATATATGGGAGCAAAAAGATAATGGAGGCAGACTGTTGCATTTTGCATAGTTAGCCTATGAATTAACTGTAATCATCAGGATACATGACTGGTCGTTCCACAAACTAACACTGCTCTTAAGAATATATCTCCATAGAAAAACAACATAAGCTTCAAGCGTGTATCTGGAATATTACCCCAGCAAAAACGATTGCCCTGTTATAAAGTAATGTCTGAACAACGTCTAGGCCTCGAACTACTGTGCTGCTGCAGAGAACAGAGCACTAGACATTACGAAGATAAGGCCATTGATGAGTGCATGTGCTATTTACATTGTCTTGTTAGACAGATGTTACTGTTTAAGTTGCATGAAATTAGCATTCTGGTGAATCATAAATTTTCCTAACGGATAAAATATAAGCTGTTCGTTGCAAGCGGATTCTTCTGGGAATTATTGACTCCAGAATGTTTTTCTTCCATACAAAAGCCGAAGCTCGCTTAGGTCAGGTCGTAAAAGGAAACGCATGAAACTTTGTTTTCTTTTTAATTGATGAAATGTTGGTGCTTTCTAATATAAATCATCTTATACGGTTTCCATCAGTTTGTACTTATAATTAAAAAGAGAGAGAAAAAAGGTAACCTACATGCAAGACATTTTTGGGGTCAATTGATATACACAGTCTAAGATAATAGGTAGTAGATGGATGACTACATCGATAAGTGAAAATGAAAAAGTATGAAAGCATTCTGATACGTCAGGACTGGATCCAGGAATTTCGGAGTGATGAGAACAAAGTGGAAAAATTTACATCTTTTATAAAGTTAAAGGTGAAGGATCCTCTTCAAGAAAATGTTGAATATATTGCCTAGAAGTGGTGGATTCCAATTAATTTTAGGATTAAAATGTAGGAAAAGATCAGAGAGTTGCTGTACTTTCTACACATCGCCGCCCCTCAACCCTAAACCTGCGCTATTACGTAAAGTCGCCTTTGCAAAGCGGGGGTTATAAGTTACAGCATCGACATACTTACTTAACCTATGCTTTTTTCTGGATGAGTATGAAATGTGCTATATACAAAGTGGTTAAACACCCTTGCCAGTATGCTACTATTGGTGTTCTTTATCTCCAAGCAAGTATGTGTGTATGTGACTGGTGCTACATTAATGTATGAAAGAAAGTTCTACGTTGCGCTGATGCATGATGACAGTAGCTACAATGCAAAACAAGGCCCATTGTCAAATGAAGCTTTGGCATATGCACAATTAAATAAACTGAAGACAAGCACAATTTCGTCTTTTTTTATATTGGTCCCATTTTCACATAATTGTGTAAATTGCGAAAATGTAAATTTCTGTGTGCGGGTACTTGTAGCATGACTGACATGAAGGAATCAATCAGAGCATTTGTTATCTGTGGCAATGTATCACAAGATTGAAACTGGGTCTCTGGTTGATGAAGGCATGGTACATTTATTGCCAGTTCTGGATTGTTCTAATTATTCATTGAGATATACTGTCGAATACAGATAAGCTGATTTGATGTTTTTATACGTATGTAGGTAACAAAATGAAAATGTTTTGTATGGTGATATATTTTAATTGGGATTTCATGGTTTTAAGAACAGATTATACAATGAATCTGCTAATTGGAAAACATAGTTATCAATTTTACTGATATGCTTATGGTCTGCCATATAAGGTGAAACATTTCTTGTACACAATTCTGGTGTATTTGGAGTTAGCCTTTTGGCGGGGGAGGGGGGACATCGATCTGATCACATGTCTTGGTAGCCTGGTTTCATGCACTCTCGTGTAGTTACTGGTATATATATATATATATATATATACATATATATATACATATATATATATATATACATATATATATATATATATATACATATATATATATATATATATATATATATATATATATATATATATATATATATATATATATATAACGGCCCAGCACATGTTTTATCGTGCGCGTTAGACAATATGGGATCTGAGGGTTGATGGTGGTTTCAAAGCATGCGTTGTTTGACGTTTTGCCAAGTGGAACATCGGGCTTCTATTAATGATGTTATACAGTTAAAGGTTTTCAGTGGAACATCAATCATGTAGTAAGTATGACGATCTGCATTTGCCGAATTTTCAGTTTATCAAATGTTGCAGTGTCTTTGGGCGTTTCTTTGACTGGTGATATATATGCACATCTCAACGGTATTTTGTAACATATACGCACTACTCGTTTGCACGAGGACACGTTGTGTTTTGTAGTCCGCTGTTCCATGTTAAGGATCCGATTTTCCTCTACGTAAGAGTCCTGAATTTATATGTTGATATATATATATATATATATATATATATATATATAAATATATTCCGTGTAAACATGTTTTAGTGCCATTAGTGTCTTTTATGACACAACGCAAGTATGTTATGCTACATTTTAAGACATAATTTGTTTCAAGACACAATTCATACACATAGACAAGGCTATATATTTCCTTCTGCGTTACCTCTATATTTTCATCAAATAGCTAATAATATAAAGGTTTAGTTTCCTGGTGATATAGTGCATGTATTTTCGCATTCAGGATCAGACACTCCACCAAACTCAAAAGCCTTGGAAAGTGGCAACTTTTATTAGAAGATCCAGTTCCCACTGAAAATTCCATTTAATAGGCTGATAAAGTCATGGGAAAGACTTGGAAAAACCTGCAAGAAAAACATTCAAGTTTGGGTCTAAAAGCTACCTCGGACAACCTGAGAAAGTCCTTGTATATTCTTAAATTCCCAGTTTCAGCTGTTCATGTGGCGGCCTTGAATAACTGAGAAAGGTAGTGATATTCCCAGTCATACCCAGTTTCTGTTGTTTACAACAGTCAGTTAGTATACATGTACAGATTCCTTCAAGAAACTATGAAAGGACTTGGTATGGGGAGGTATTCCAAGGTTTTGATCTCCAGGGGGCCCTCTCGGTTATTGTTCATTATCTCTCAGACTAGACATGGAAGTGCAAGATTGACAGCTGCAACCCCTGATCTGCCTTCAATTAGCAGTGACCAATCAGCATGCCGCATATTCCAGCAGGCACTATTTACTGGTATCATGGGGGGTGCATCAGTCTAATCATGCATGGTGAATGGTCCTGTACTCAAAATCAGTTCACAGGTACATATACATGTAGTTTTGTGACAGCATCTGTTTAAATTTGATTATGTTATAAAGGAACAAACACAGTTTTGTATCGCATGTATACACATCCCTCTGAATTGTAATATGTATACACTGTACATGCACATATACTCACCAATACTCTCCAGAAGGGCTGACCCTCTCACGAGTGGGCACTTTTCTCTGGTCACGAGGGTGCTCACTGTAGAGAGGTTTCAATGTACAGTGGTACCTGCAATTTAAGATCACCCCTTAAAAAAAAAAAGATTGCAGCGGCATCTGTTGAAAAATCACTGGAGCGTGACCATTTTTCGAACTCGCTAACGACCCGTCCAAGGCATATCACCACCAATTCTGCCTGTTTGGAGAAGTAGGAATACTTGCGTTAACCAACGGGTACCCAAGTTGAAACATTCGTTTAAAGAAGGATTCAGACTATCACTACCTAGTAAAAAGCTTTGTTAACCCTCCCACAAACCACATGGCAACCACATTTCAGAACAATCTTAGTGATAGTTTTGGAGAAGTGAGTCTGGGTGTCAGTTTTAGAAATGAAATCTAAAATGTGATAAGGAGCCTATAAACAGATGGACAACAGGCATCTAACCACCACAAAACCTCAGCAAACTGACAACTCAGCTGAGGTAAAAAAAAAGAATGGTAAGCATAGTAATTATTTGCCATGGTGCCAGCTGAAAAGCATAATATATAGACATTATATATTCATATCTTGGGTTTTGGATGTTACCCGGTCAACATTTATAGTAGTCTTGACTTGTAAATCTCTTGCAATCCATAAATAGTCATATGCAAACTACTGTTTTCCATGATTAGATTATTATGACGAAGAAGGGGTGCCGGCAAAGTCCCCCCCCCCCCCAACTAAAAAAAAACACGTATTCTCTAGAAGAGCACGTTCAAAATGGCTAGCCAGTCATTCTTTGAAATGTGAGAAAATAGATACCCTTTTATTTTGAAATAAAAAAATCTTTGTCTTTCTGGAAAAAGTTTATAAAATTGGACGAGGTTCTTGGCAAAGATGTATATTTTAGTTTCCAGGACAATTAAATTCAAGTGTTCTCCTTATGTGTGCTGAGATGGGGGGGGGGGGGGATTCCAACAGGTCAAAATTGTGAAAGTTAATGTCGGAAATCATATGCGCATATTTGGTCTAATAACACTAAACGCCTTGAGATTAAGACGTAATTGTATGTTTTTTCTATTCAACATAACATTTTCAAGGAAAAATAAAATTATGTTTCATTATGGCTTGCTTTATTTCAATATAAATAAATAAATATATATATATATATATATATATATATATATATATATATATATATATATATATATATATATGTGTGTGTGTGTGTGTGTGTGTGTGTGTGTGTGTGTGTGTGTGTGTGTGTGTGTGTGTGTGTGTGGCTATAGCAGTCTGTTGTTATACTCAGTACGCACCACGAGGCTTGGACCAATAGGAAAAATATTCTAAGGGGACCGAAGTTGCTGCGGCACAGGAGGGCCAGTGCCTTAAAAAGTCGTATTAATTTGACTGCATGCCTATATGATGTCTGCTCTGATGATGAACTTTCAAAATACCCACAAGCAGTTACATTTAAAATTATTGCATATATTGTAAAAATGTAGTATTGTTATTTTGTCACTAATGGACGAATTTGAAATAGTAGAATTTAAAACCAGACAATTGGGACACTTTTGTATATTTCATATTGTTTAACAAAAATGCCTTACAAGTACATGCGGGTGTGCCCCATCTGCAGAAACAATAATCCAAGCAAGCTTAATGCACACTTACATCAGGCAAATGGTTCGGACAATGCAGATATATAAGAATGGTTAAAGCAAGCGGTACTCATTTCACGCGACACAGAAACTCGTGGAGGCCAAGGGACACACTTTGGGAGGCAAGGGTCGCTGGTTCAGGGACCAGGCCCACTGACCGTCATAAAATTAAGCATCCTTTGGCGGTGATTGTGGCGGCCCCAACCGGTTTTGGCAAGGCGGTATACGTGTGCAGTCTTTTACAGAAAGCCAACCAGACCATTGTACCTTCACCCGAGAGAATAATTAATTGTAACACACATTGTCAGTCTTCCGATGACGAGATGCGAGACTCCTAACATTGGATTTATGAGAGGTATACCTTCAAACTTGGACCAAGATAGCTTTCTGGAACCAAACACGAGTTATCTGATCGTATTTATTCGACGGCCTGATGAGTGATATAAGCAAATATGAAAGAATGACTGATTTATTCACCAAAGGAAGCCACCACCGAAACTTGAGTGTCATCACCCTCCTGCAACATTCCTATGAGCTACGCACAGTAACCATGCATCAAAATTGTCAGGATTGAATTTTAGGCAACATGGCTATAGATTTGCAAACGATCAAGACCATGAGTCAATGGATGTTCCCAGGTTAGCTAAAATATATGATGGACAAGTACAAAAACCACCTTAAAACCATATGGATATGTGTTGATTAATCTGACACCGACAACACCCGACCACGAACGACTGAGTACAAATCTATGTCATACACATCTCAGCCTGCTAAATTATCGGCAAATCATTTGAAATCCCTTATGTCCGTATGTGAGACAACAGCCTGTGACAAAGACTGACACGCAATTGTAATATGAAACGGTTACGACGTCCTAACGACAAGACAAGATAAGGTCCTCCGCAATTGAAAGAATTTCTCAACAGGGTAGCTCATCATAGTGATATAGATGAATAACTGATCTGGAATAACTAAGCATTGGCACATTTATGCGTGTGTGAGTTAAATGACGTGAGACCACATCGTAAAAATACATTGTTTCTTCTGTCCACAGGCACAAGTTGCTTTTAAGCTAATTGCGTGTGAGCATTGTGGGGTGTTGATACTTATTTACCGCCAAATACGAGTAACTGGTGGCTTTCGTGCAAACACTGTGAAACTATATGACAAGTAGATCCAAACTTGACGATTAAAATATTCGTGTATTGCCAAACTTGTAAGCAAACTTCAGCTGGTAAAGTGAAAAATAACAAGAAAAAGAATGTGGCGCATGAGAGGATCGATAACATTGATATGGAACCTTTTGACTGAAAAATCCATACGTAGCGGTAAAAAAAGGCCTACAAGTAGCAGGCCACCTCGTAATGCTGTAAGATAATGGACTTTTAGGTGCTGCTGAATGGTGAAGACAGTGAATTACTATTCGCTGAAAACCATGGAAACGATTTGCGTGTGAAATTACCTCAGAAATTATATTTGTCGGGACATTGAAAGTTGCTGTGGGTGATATTCATATTTAGCCAGCAGAATGACAAACAAGTCAACGGTTGCTGGCGTGTTGTGACATTAGAGAATTATAGATTTGACTTACGAGAACGCCCTGCTTTCGAGTAGCATGTAAATGTGTTACGTGATTATTTCGTCCTGACTGTGGTCACATTGAGTTTAAGATCCAGCGGTATGCGAGCAACCCTGCCTCTCGTCAGCAATATATTCAGCAGATAAATAAAGCTGTTTGAACAAGACTCCAGTCATTAAATAACTATAGAAACATAGAAACTTGCTGCTCAAATCGAGTAAGTGCACTTACCATGACATAAATTTTGAAAATATACGACTTATGCGAATCATACGTAGAGGGTTTCGAAGGTGGCACGAGTACAGCAGCCCGCAATGGCCACGAGGAGAACAGATCTGAAATTCAACCTGAAAGCATGAATTATTGGGGCCTTCGCATTCACCACGCCTCTGGCCGCCAATGACCCATGATGGTATGGTAAATGAATAAAAGCCTGTCGTCACTTGCCCAGTTTTCGATCAATGATTTTGAGCGACTCTTTCTCGCGCATACACTTTACATATGTACAGGAAATTCGCAACTTTTTAACTTAAAATTAGTAGCATTTTGTTTTTAATCTTTTTCTTAATTGAGGACTGAGTCAACAGCTTTTCGACGGTGCTTGAGGAGGTGTGACTAAAGCGTATAAAGGAAAGCTGTTGATCCGGACCATTATTTTTTCTGGAAATATGATCATATCGGTATTTAAAATTGATGATGAAAGGTTTTTCCACAAGGAATTTGAGTCTAGTATTTTTTTTATCATTCAGAGTAGCTGCCGTAGTCTTTAGTAGTTCGACTTTAGTGGCAGTTGGCAGTGAAAGAGTTAACTAAATACTTTGAGGTCATGAAAACGTTCCGACGGCACCCTTTCTCTCTCCAGTATGAAAGCAAGATACTGGTCACAGAAATGGCTAAAATAAAGGTTTTGTGCGAAAGTGTAGCACGCAGTCATATAAAACCAAGCGTAAATGGAAGAAAGCGTAATATATGACATTACAAAAGCATGTGAAAAAGAAAGAAAGAAAGAAAGAAAGAAAGAAAGAAAGAAAGAAAGAAAGAAAGAAAGAAAGAAAGAAAGAAAGAAAGAAAGAAAGAAAGAAAAAGAAATCAACATGTTGCCTTTTACAAAGGCAATGCTTATTTCGAGGTGATTGTGAATGATGTGCTGTTGAGCCTGAAAAATATATACAATTCGATCTTACACAAAAACTAGTACTTTTAACTTTCGTCTCCGGACTGTTCAAGTAACATACTTTCCAATCTATGCTATCTTTTGCACCTCCACGCATCTTCTGCTTCATGTATCCCGGTGTCCGCATGGACCTCGTTGCTGTCCGTTCCGCCTACTCTAACCTTACTGGCTTACTTGGTCGACGGTCCCGCATCTCATTAACAAGGAGTGACAATTCCACTACATTTCAGAATTCAAATCATGTCTATTTCCAATCACCATGGAGCCCCTACTTACTACAAACAATATTCATTATGATTAATTTATGCACTTTGACTTTTAATTACAGGAATTATTTTTCGCCATGCATATTAGAAGGTTGTCTGGTGAATTTCGTCCATGCGCTCAAGGACCTTATTCCTTATCTTAAAAATTAACAAATAAACCTGTTTGCCTACTGCTCAAATCTTTCTGCCCCAGGGCAAATTGAGATAAGCATGTTTTGAGAATACTTCTCTGTTTTAATGAATGCAAACACACGAAACACACACAAAGTTAGGGGGAAGTAAAAATGAACACCAAATCAGCAGCAACAACAGCAGCAGCAACCACACAAGACAGCTCAAGACCCGTTCTTTGTAAGTGAAACCGCAGCAAGGTGAAGTCTGCACCGTAGCCCCCCGAAATTACCTACTTAATGCACATGTGCCATTTTCAGTTCCAAAAGCTGTTTTCAGGTAATTCCATAGCACAATAAAGTTCATCAGTCTTGTGGGTGTAGGTGAGGAGGGGTCAACAACACCTCGGGCGCATGTAGGTGTGCAGTTAAGGCTTCAGTCGACCCATTAATCTGCACAGTGATCGTGTCCTAGTTGAGGCGACAGCAGATAATTCGATATCATCCAGTCGTCTAACATGTTCAACATGGTTGGGAGGTGGTGGCGCCCAACATAAACATGACAGGCCGGGTCACAGGCGCATGAAAATATTACTCCGGGAGCATTGGTGCTTCTTGTCTGGTACCAATATGTACGCAAAGCCAGTAACTCCCCAGTCAGGCACACATGCGTGTTTCTGGGTCAATCTAGTCTTAGGGGCTCTCACCACGGCCTCGGTTTGACATCGGGAGTGCCCATGTGACCATATACAATCATGTGGGCCCAACTGTATGGTATGCCAATTAATTAAACATACTAGTAGCGTAATGTCTCAAGCGTGAGGAGATTAATGTTGTGTGGGCAAACGGATGAACTGCAACCACTAAAGTATTTGTTTAGTTTAACACTGAAATGAGATATACAGGAAGCCACTGAATATCATATTTCGCTTGCTGCTAAATTGAAACAAAAAACATTTGAAACCTCTCTTGTAAGACCACCTCTAGGGATGACCAATTGTAGTGTCTCAAGACAGGTGCTCTCTCATAGGAGGAAAAATAACAAGAAAAGTACTGAGCAAAGTACAGTGGTACCTGCTCTAAAGACCACCTCTTGTGAAAGACCACACTAGTTTTTAAGACCACTCTTTCAAGACACTGACTTTTAATTTCCTAGCTAAATTACCTGAAGTGAAAGACCACCTGTCATATGTGACCACTTTTGTCTGGCATTAAGGGTGGTCTTAAATAGCAAGTACCACTGTATATTGAAATTGTGGTCCTTCATAGAAGGTGGTCTTTCAAGGCAGGGAGCCAATGTATTTGCATGGGGGTGGGGTATATCTTGGTTTTATTGAGTTATAGTGTAATCAAGGGAAGCTTGGACACTTACAGATGTACAGACATGCAAGGTTTTTTTTTCTTTTCTTTTCTTTTCTTTTCTTTCTTTTTCTTTTTTTTTCTTCTTTTTTCTTTTTTTTTGTTTTTTTTGCTTGTGTAAGGTTATTTACCTGACAACACCTTTTTGGTGGTTTTTCTTTGTTGGTATGTGGTGAATTATATCATGATGCTTTGTACCCGGCAAAACAATGTTTTGTCAATTAAATTATCAAAACACTCACATAAATTCCATGAAGAACCCTCAGCACGATGGCATCTGTTTACCAGTATCCATGACACTTAGAACCAGTTGCCCATGTAAGCCAATCAGATTGCCCGATTTGGATCATGTGAAAGTCCCCCCTTCAACTTTTATATCACATATTTATTGTTAATTTCTGCTGCAAACCAATGATTTCTTTGCTTGTATTGCTCTCACCTAAGGGTCAGAGTTGATGATATATAATTTTGAAGATTACAGACATTAACAGGTAAAGATTACAGCAAAATTGTTGGGCCCCAACACAGGGTAAGGCTAAATCTGACCCATGGAAGCCTGTCTGCAGTGTGATTTTCATTCAAGATGGAAACATGACTGTGATTTGGGAGTCAGTTACACATCTGGATGTAATTACTGACCACAAATATGCACCATTGGGCCATGGGACCCAGGAGGATAGGCCTGGAAGAGGATGAAGGAGGGAGAGTTCAATTTCCAGATTTTCTGTTGGGGGGGGGGTAGGTTAAACTCGAATTTCTTTAATCGGAGTTAGCACACACAAGTGACTCTTACGTATATGTTAGATGTGTTTGTGTTCCATGTTTTAAAATATTTCTGAGCCATTTATTTTCAGTCTTCCTATGATTTTAGCTAATTTTCGCTGATGGGGACCTGTCCCCTGTTGAAATGGGGGTGGGGTCGGATTTCTTGTTGCCTCCCCTTAGGGGTGGGCCAAAATGGCCTTTAACCCCAATTTTATGAAAGTAGACTTGTCCTCCAGTACAGAAATACCATACTTGGTGATTCCATATCAAGATCTATGAGGGGTGTATGTCCCCAGAAAGTGACCACCCCTCTTTAGAAATATGGGAAAATAAGGTCATCTCAGACTCCCCTGCTCAACAAGCTAACAAGTGGGCTGGGTGCAAAGGGGATGTAATTTATGGGCACAGTAGATATCTGGGTCTCTAAATCTGTAAGGGATTAGGGTTTCAAAGAAAGACTCCAGCAAGTTCAGCTAATTTGAAAGTAGGACACAGTGGAATTTTTTAGGGGGTACCCCTTAAACATGAATGTTTGAGCTGCCTCTCATTGGGCCTATAGGCTGACTCTATGGTTATTTTTTGGATGAAATGAACATATCAACTCTCAAAAAGCATCAAACATTCACAATTTATGCTTTCATTTGGTAAATTACGGATTATATACAAACGTAAAAGACTGGGGCATGAAAGATGCATAGGTTGCATTTGTGTCCGCCATATTGGATTTTTCTGGATGCTGATTGGCTGGCTCAGTATGGATACACTTTGATACCGAGGATGTTCACAGTAAGTGTAGACTCATTATCGGGATGTGTGTGTGACTGTCCCTGTGTCTCAGAACCAATGTCACTCGGTATTAACGCGAATAAAATGCATATTCTTCATTTAGATATGGTAAAATTATATATGTATGTGTTTCTAATCTCTTATTATGCACAAGGAACACATTTTCGGTCCGTTTTAAGCATGTGCCATCTTTTGCATCTCCACGCATCTTCTGCCCCATGTATCCCGGCGTCTGCATGGACCTCGTGGCTGTCGGTTCTGCCTATTCTAACCTTATTGGCTCAATTGGTCGACGGTCCCGCATCTCATTAACACGGAGTTACAATTCCACTACATTGGGCCTTGGGTATTGACAATAGAAACATTGATGTTCTCGGAGTACAAATATTTGCATACCCATGTACCCGGGCCGATGTGCTGTGTCTGCACACGGCTCAATTTCAATATTTGTTTCCCTTTAAAAGTCGACCAAGTCTATGTTGCATCAAACCAGTTAACACGACTTTTGATTCATTCAACGGGCGAGAAAATATAATCACGACCAGACCTGAGGCAAAACATGGCCAAATCAATTGGACCCAAGCTTACTTACAATTTCCTGGGTAACTCAGGACTGAAAGTTTCAAATATCTGCCTTGGTGCAATGACATTTGGCCAGTGGAAGGTAAGCGTTCCTTGGGTAACAATAGATTGAATGATTGAAAAGTCATGGCGAAAAGTCATCGGCTGCGGGCTTCTGCTGGTAACAATGACTTCGAGCCCGCACCTTTGTCGGCTGAAAAGCTGACCCATTTTTTGCTGCCTGAAGTAATATTATATATGTTTCTACGCAGTACGAGAATGTGTGCGATTCTGGAATGACGCTGCACATTTTCGAAAGTCCCAAAGTACGCGTCAATAGGGTAGGACAAGAACAGACGGTTCTAGCCCTGCCTGAAAGAGGACACTGCTGTCACTGGAAGGCTACGGTTGTGTATTCCCATTACTTTAATTTGTAATTTGCAATTTAATAACTTGAAAACATCTGCACAAACAGACACCAAATTTGGCACAGTAAATCTAGATGCGTAACTAAATATCTCACAAAAATCATATTATCACAACTACTAAAGTGACCAGTTTATTCAAGGTTACTTTAACATGCATACCAATGGGAATACGCAGCTCTAGCCCTCCAAAATGTTTGTGTATTCGGTTGTGTATTAGGCAAATACACACTTCAGAGCTAATTCTGACCTTTCCTATTCCGAGATCGCACAGAGCGTTCCTAGCGTTGCACTTACCGGAATTAATTTAGCGGCGGAAAGTTCAGAAGTGAAACACTGGTGCCAGGTCCATAATTTAGTTGATCCTACACAAGTGCAACTGGTGAAAATGGTAAACTGAAGTTCCAATACCATGGGTCTTCATTGCAATATAAAAAAATGGCAAGGAAATGATCTGTTATTTTTGTCGATCTGACTCTTTTACCTGTAAGTTTTATTTACGTTTGGAAAATGATCAGGTTTATAAAAGAAAAAGCTTAAGCTCAACAGTTCTGTGTTTCGATAACAATGATAACAGAAGATCCTGCATCATACCTGTGTGTTTCTGAGTGTGATTATTCCTGTGATGACTTGTATAGAACTACAAGATTATTTATTAAGATAGAAAGTTGTAGTTACCATCGCAGTGCACTTTCTCAGGGAGAAAACTAATAACTGTAACAACTATAATGTTGAATTAACTTGTATTTGACTGATACTACCTGGAGTCAGCATGAAGCAGAAGGTATACCCTCAGATGAACGCTGTTTCATCTATTGATGATCTGCGCCGTTTAGTTCAGCAGGAATGGGACAATTTGCTTCAGGCTTACCTTCGTAAGCATGTATACGGCATGAGGAGAAGGTGCCAGCAGTGCCATAGCAACCGAGGTGGTTACACAGAATATTGACTTTACCATGGTTCAACAAGCATACTGTGATGCGTTGATGATCAAATCATTGAGACAAGTCTTCTGTGATAAACAAAAAACTTGGTTGCCCACTTCAGGTTTCATTGAATCTAATGTTGCGAATTTCAAATTTTGACTTTCACTAAAAACCAGTCATGTGCAGTGAACTCCTTAAGATGGTCATTTTTCTGTTAACGCTGTACCAAGAGTATGAAGATAAAATATATGATACTGAAATTCCAAAATATTTGTAAAAAATATAGTAAATAAGTGGAGAGTTATAAGTTTTAAGTAGTTTAGACGGATAAGTGATGGGAAAACGATGGGAAACAGCCGACGCAGTAAAAAAAAAAATAACGCCCTAAAAACACTGATGTTGTCAGAGACATGTCTCAACACGGTGTATGATGTAAAGTGGGCTATATGTAGACAGCAGTAGATGCCCAAAAGAGTAGAGTAAAAGTTTTATCTCATCAAACAAATAAATAAACAAACACAAGTTTGTAAGTAGGATAAAAGACAACCGGGACAATGATCGGGATTGAGAATAAGTTAACATGGCCTTTGTAGATTTTGACAACCTACTGGAAAATCAAGCTATACAGAGAATGCAGTCGACACAGAAATTATCATTGGCTCCATAAGTCAAGGCATCCTAGTAGAATTCTAAATGGACAATACTGATACCGACCTGATCAATTTGCAAAAGATGCGCGTACAGGAGAAATATCGTATTACCTAGAATGACGGTTCTGCTATATGTACTGCAGATAAAGCAGGTCTGGTTAACTTGAGTTTTGCACAGTAACTGGCCGGAGGTTCAAGTACACTGGTAAAACAGACCTGTGAGTGGCGGACGATAGAAACCATGCAAGGTATACCTGGACATGGTGCTGAATTAAGGTGAAGATACAAAAGAAAGTGAATTGGAAACTGTGCTGTACTTTAAAGACAGTGCAGATTACATGGACTAAACAGACCCTTTGGTTGGTCTGAATTTCGGATTGACATTACGAAATCCTACACACTGACATTGGGCAATTCGTTTAGAGCAAATGTCCACTGACCGATACAAAAACAAATGGCACTTTAAAACATTCTTTCAAATCGATTATGGCGGCCCTTACCGATTTTGGGAAGACCGTATACGTGTGGAACCTTTTGCAGAAAACCAACCAGACCGTTGAACCCTCACCCGAGAGAATAAATATTTGTTAGACACAACTTACAAGCAAAACTTAACTTATTTAGCTAATTCATCATTTGCAACGTTCATATTTATTCATTATTATTTGGGTTGTCTTTGCTGAATATTTAGCTTAGATAAGGAGCCGCTACTCAGGGAAACACTTACTCGTGTACGCTCCGAAACATGTTCTGAGCAGTTACCCGCTGAAGACCCTTTAATGTATTTGGGCTAATACAGCCTATGTCAAAATTCTACAAAGGGACGTGTGCAATATGGACAGTATAACTTCTATATGTATTGGTTAGACAGCGACAGGTTAGCTTGTTAAGAGTAAAGAGTTCGGACTGCAGAATAGGGTAATGACTACTGGGAAGTGGTTCAGGACAAAAAGAAAGAAATAAAACACATAGGCAGTCCTCCTATGACGCTACGAGAAACAATATTCCAAACATTGAATTTATTAGACATATAGCTTCTAAACTGTGCGGAACATATATTTTGCCCGACAAAAAATGTGTCCCGGGGCCTACAGAAATGTAAAAGTCGCAGAATGGCCAAAAAAGGTCTTGGTCGATTTCTTATTAATTTCATATGAGATTATCAACAGATCATTGACTTCCCTAAGGACACTAACCGATGGGTCATTCTTCAATAGCCACATAAAACTGCTCAAGGTGTGACAATATCTGGTTAAAAATAATGTTAAATTTGCCATGGAACTGTGAGACTCTCATATTACCCCGTCCTTTATATGGCAGTGAAGTCTTGAGTATGTTTTGTGTTAAAAACATTAACTCCGATAACGTATAATCTCTGTGGCTTGACCATCATTGAAAATCCACACTCTACGTGTACACTTGAAAACTGCAATTATTGCTGGTAGGACAGAGTTCGGTAATTTTTGTGCGCTGATTACACCCGTTTGTAACTGCGTAAAGTACTAAATGCATTGCATAATTATGATCATTATTCTCTAGTGTACAAAGCGCTGTTAAAAAATTAGTCTTCATTACTCAATGACAAAAACGGATGCTGGTGGTTATAGACCCTAGCATTCCATAATTCTGTTGCAGCATTTTTTTGCAAGATATGTTCAAACGACAATGTAATAAAGTAATATCTGGAAACAACAACAATAATTCAAAGAAACATTGCATATATTGTAAACACAATTTTGAATAGGAATTTTCTCCACAACAGAAGCTCCCAGTCAAGAAAAGAAAATTATTTTATAGGTTAACAGTGAGTTTGCAGACTTTGGCCATTGACAATGGAAGGTGTCCACGCCCCAAAACACCCATAGAACACCGTGTGGGAAATTGGTGTTCTACAGGCAGTATTAAAGATGAAATGCATTGGATGCAAATTCTGCGTTCATGAAAGAGCAAAGACAACAATTGTACTCTGATCTGTTAAAAGTGTCTTACCCCAGATATATCGAGTTGAATCAAAGTGGAAGACTTAATTTACTCGTGAAAATGGGTAGAGGGAATACTATGGTCGTCCCGTTGGTTTAAAATTTGTCAATAGTATCATTGAAAGTCAGTGTGATCATGCCGGAGTGCAGCAGGTCCACTTTTACAGTTTAATTGGTGCTACTTTAATAAACAGGTAAAACATACCCTGTGCATGGCCCAAGAGCTTCATGATCTATCTGTGTATGTGTATCTGTATCTGCTTGCGGGTGTACATTTGTAATGTTTCATTGATTCACAAGTTTCTTTCTTGTTGAGCATCTGTTATGCATGTATATGGATCTAGGAAGTGTCTTGTATTAGGTTCAGGTCAACAAGGTTTCACGTTGCATCCGTTGGAACCTGTATATGCCTTTTTCTTAAAACAATAAAAACAGCAAGCAAACTAGATATTTCCGATTGTGAATGATTACTGAGAAGCCTTCCCTTGCCCTACTCCCACTTTGATTGTCGCCCCTTTCGTTCCATACATTCAAGACCTTTCAGGTCAAATATACCTACAACGTGCATCCTTACATTTTAACCATGCAAGTAATTTTTCGTGAAAAGTAACTAATTTGGGGATAGATAAAACCATCAGATGGCTGAATGACCCTGACCTATCGCCGCCTTCAGAGTCAAATTTAATTTTGAATATGTACAATGCTGCAGTTCCTACATGTTGAGCCCAAAATAATACAAATAAGATGAAAAGTTAGCACGTTACCGCTACACTAAAACCTTTAGATGGTCAAATAGCATTGATCTTTGACCTGTAGAGGTCACATGTATATTACGAAATGTTGTTAAAATACCTATATTTTGAGCATATGATTCAAATTGTGTACAAACTGACCCACTCACTCCTATGTGAATATTTGCAGATGGCTAAGTGGTTCTAACTTTAAACTTTTAGCATTCATATTGAAATGCATGCAGGCTGTCCTAGTATTTGAAAAGTTATTAGACCAAAAAAACCCAGTTTTATAACCTTTGGTGATTCATGCAGACCCCCGAAGCATTAAAATGTGCTAGCAGAGAACCAAATCTGGCTGTTAGCACTTCCGTAAAGTAGGCTTGTCTAGGCAGTGTACATGTGGTGCCTGAGGAAGAAATTGCGTGACACTGGACCTTATGTTTTTCGGATTTTGTATAGAAGCAACAGGTAATTTTTATTGACTTTTTTTTGTTCTTCTTGGTTGTTTTGATGGTTGCACATGTGCAAGTATGCATCATGCAATCGCATTTTCAAATATGGCTAAAATGGGCAAGTGTGTAAAAACACTTGTAACGGTTCCAGTTGCTAGTTGTGATGAGTAGATATTTATGCATCATGACTCAGACTCAGATCATATTTATTTGACATAAACAAAATAATGTGGCACAAAGGTAGATGGTAATAAATTGAAATAATCATATTTGTATATATAATAAGGTATTAAAGGACGATATCAAAAACAAAAGATACACAGATCCGCTACCGGTGGGGATAGCAATGATGGATTGAAACATCTGAAAATGCCAAATACTTGTGAAATTGAGTCACGAAACTTTAATTCAATATAATTGACCATATTAATACATCTATGAGTTTACATCAGGTGGGGAAGAAAAGGATCGGAGGGCGAGTAAAGCAATATGATTAATTTGAAAGGGAATAATAAAAATAAAATCAGAATAGGTCGATTTAAATAATAACGTGCATAGACAATACCAAGGAACCTGCAAAAGGGTTTAGTGTCCTTGACTTCATATGTATTAAGTATGCATAGAACAAACATAGTTTGCTCAGAGGCAAGAAATTCAATATTGCAGACATAACAATTTACGATTGTGCATATTACAGAATATTGAATAGCAAAATATTGCTTGACATGTTCGTAAAAATGCCTGTATAAGGATGCGAATGCAGTGTATCCACGGTAATATTGGGTGTGTTATTAGGACCTTTGGTCACACGAAAACAAATGCAATTTTGGGCTGATGAGTGTACAGGTGTGGTGCAACGGGGGACGTTGTGGTTTCGGGCTGGCCAGTCATGGGTGGCAGGGGCAGCTGAGAAAATATTTTGAAAATATTCAGGAAGTTCATTGTCATGTCATAGTCTATGAGGACAACTGTCTCTTTCTATGTCTGTGATATATTTATTTATTATCCTATTTTATGTATCTGATTGCAATAAGGACCCCACTGTCAATAAGTCCTAGGACTTTCATGGGCTATCCTTAGCACCATGTTCTTTATATTCTATTTACCTTTGTATTTCTACTTGTGATGTTGAATAAATAAAATAAAAATTAAATCAATTCAAATTCAATGTTTATAATAAGAAAAATAAAATTCAAGGTTTCTTGTTGCAATGAATCTTTAAGCATAAGAGTTTATAGTTTTTTTTATATATATAAGTGGTTCTCTGGTTGTGCGTTATAATGCGCCAAACATATCAGATGGATAACTTTTTTCGGACGTTTTAACTATTCGATCACACAAACACCCCCATGCAAATATGGCACAGTTTATGTGGTGCAGAAACAACGAGTTGTGTATAAGAAGTAATCCTTTGCTGGTAATATGAGTACATGAGAGCAGTCAATAAGAAGAACCAACGTTTTATACCGTCAAAGGTTTTGAAATTCATAGAGAGTGGGCTTATTGCGTTCACTTTCTGGTTTTTTAAAATATGCACCGCATGCTAAAATGAAACAGGTGACAAAGCACTGAGCCGGACATCACAGTGAGAGGCTTGGGTCAATTTGTTGGTCTCAAATGTCCATACGTCAACTAGCACAGACTGTCATTGGTACACCTCGGTCGTTCTTATCAACCACAGGCGAGTTTCGAATGAATAGTAAATCTAAGCAATGTGGACTATTATTTTGCAGTGAAGCATCACAAAACACAACATTTATTATTAACTTACTTCCCTGCAGGGTGCACGGTTGGCTGAGCAGTAAAATGCTTGCCTTTCACCTCTGCGACCCAGGTTCGATTCTCGTCCTGAGCAGCATGTGGAAAAAGTTCCTATCACTTTAACCGTGCACGGTGGTTTTTTAATAGTTCTTCGGTTTCCTCCACCACAAACAAGGTAGAAAGTACACGCCAACAGTGACTCAACAAGTCAATACTTGACTTCTTTACACTCCATGTAAAACAAATGTGTGTATACTGTAGTTAATTCTTTCCCGTCTGGAATTAATGGGGTTTTGGTCCACCCTACTCCTCGATATAATTCTTCGCATAGGGTAAAAATCTCCCATGGCTGACCCATATTTTACAGGAACAGGTGCTTCCATGTGTACATAGTATGGCTGAATACAGATCGCAGTTTTCGAGGTGAAATTTCGTTTGCGATAAAATGTTGATATCAATTTGTCAAGGTAGTATGATCAGGCATTGTCAGTCGTTAATGGCGGGCACAAGTGTTAAAATCCACATAAAAATCTCGGAATTTGCCTTCCCCGTACAGCCATTTTATTCTCTAGAGTGTTTGATACTGTAGGAAAGCTTAGTCTTCTGGTCTTCTTCACATGAACAGTAATTTGACCAAAAAAAAAGAAGAAAGAAAGAAAGAAAGAAAGAAAGAAAGAAAGAAAGAAAGAAAGAAAGAAAGAAAGAAAGAAAGAAAGAAAGAAAGAAAGAAAGAAAGAAAGAAAGAAAGAAAGAAACGCCGCCTCCTGCTGTTTAGTAAAGGTTATGAAAATATAAATACCGATAAGTCAATTAACTATTTTCATGACTTTGTTATAAATTGCTTTAACAAGAGGACTGTGACAGTCAGTCCTATTCTCAGGTGACTCTTTGTGGAAAAAAAATTGAGTGATCAATGTCACCTAGATTACAGCTTTGTTTAGCCCTCCCGCACGAAAAAATTCCGTCACGTTTCAGCAGATTTCGAAATGGTGGTTTTAGAGAAGGTGTTGAAAAAAGCAAAAACACAAAAATTGTCAAAAAAAAGTGAATTGACACCTGGAGTAACAAATCAAGGTCTAAGTGTCCCAAAAATTAGCGATATGCAATTTAGAAGCCTTAGACAAGTGGGTTTCGAGAATAGTTTTTTCAAAGATTTGACCCCAAAAATAAAAAAAATAAAAAAACATATTGAAAAACAAATGACTGAAGTGTGACCATGAAAATGTGAAATATGAACGGCAGACGGATGGACGACATACAGCAGATGGCTAGTCATAATACTACAACAATGACCCGGTCATCAAGGGCCATGCAAATATTAGATTTATTTTGTCATGTGAGTTCCACTTGGAGGTTAAAGACACCAAAGTGCAATCAAGAGTGAAAACCTAAGCTACCCACATGCACATGCTATGCAATCTTGAAGCATCATGAAACTGCTCTTGAATTCTTGTATTTAAAACTTTTTATTCTATATGGTCATTATCTCACATAACGTTGATACTGAATTTACATATCGGAACTAGAGGTCGCTGATTTCCTAAACCAATAAAATCTGTCTAGTGGAACACTTTTCGTCTGTGAATGGGTCAACCAATACTGTAACTGCAGTACTTTTGTTTCAGAAGAGAACGGTTCTGGAGTAAAAGATTTTTTAAAGATTTGATTGAAGAGAGAACAGAAAAAAAGAGAAAAATCCAAAAATCGCTGCAGGAGGATCACTTGGATAAACCTGGCAGAGATCTACCCAAGGCACATTCGCACAAGTTTGAAGTGACTCTGCAAAGTGGTGTTGGATAAGAAGTCGAAAATGTGAATTGTGGAAGCCAGACACCATACACTGGACGCCAGACGCCAGACGGAGGACGGACAAAAACCCATCACATAAGGCCAGCTGACTGAAAAGTAAATAAGAAAATGAAATATTATTTCCATGCGTGCATTGAGAGCGGTTGTAAAGCATGGACTGAATGTGCATAAATGATGTCTTCTAAACAATAGGGATATCTTGGAACCAAATATTTAATGCATTATGCTACTCCATGGATATTTTATGAAATGGAAGTGAACTGATGAACTGTGATGGGAACATGTATCTGTACTGCATATATGTGACAGCTTTCTGCCAGTGATACTTGATCACCACAAGTTTCAAGCTTTTATTTCCTAACCTAAATATCTTTTTAAATAAACAAAATGATTGATAAATCATGTTCGATATATCCCTTGGAAATTATGACGAAATACATCATTTAACGATAGATAATTTCCTGCTGATAGAAGAATCCAGCTGAACAATACAGTTGAAGTGTGCACCAAGTGTTTCCAGCAACCAAGAGGCTTCCACCTGGGAAACTGTTTCTCTGAATCAGATAATCATCATAAATAAACACAAGGTCTCAGATGCCATATAGTCCAGCCGGCCTTTAAAGTACTTGAGATTTCACATTTAAAGCATCCTGAAACCAACATGGTACATGTTCACATGGTTAGGTTCTGTATAATGGTATAAACACAGAGCTGTCTAACTCATTGTTCACTGGATTATCTGCTACCTTGGTTTGGGTGTGCCGGGAGTTGATCTCTGTCCTGTTGGTTGAAAGTTTTACCCATTGGTGCTTTTTGGATGCGTTTTCCTTATTATTCTTGACAGCCTTGAAATGGTTAACTCTCCATAAGTGCATCTTCAATTGGTTTCGAATTGACATTTGGTGCTTCTTTGTATGCGTGGATTTCGATTTTTACTTCAGGTATTGCTGAAAATGTTTCAGCTCTGATGACCATAGGCCACAGAGCTTATGTGATCAGTCATATCTGTCTGTCTGTCTGTAAACGTTTACTTTTGGGTGCAATTCAGCCCACAGTTTTCAGACTAGCATCATTTAGCTTTCAGGACTGATCAAGTGTATAAAAGTCAAGGTCAAGGTTCATATATATGATGCCACATATAGTTTTACGTAAATTACGGGCCAAGATATGAAAATGTAGAGCATGCTGTTTTCGAAGAGATGTTCATGAATCATCAAGAAATGATTTATTTTGTATGGTCATTACTTGTGAGCTTGTCCACGTGCATCAACATATCATTACCAGAATATTATTGGGACAAAGGTCTTTCAGGTTTGGAATCATGGTACTGTCTCATGTATTTTAGTACATTAAAGCCCTTTGAGTAAAAAGATCCTTAGATTGGTTGAAATGTGTTGTATTAATGGCTATTCGAAAACCACATGGAAGCAACAATAAAAAGTTCATGACAGCCTTTGACTTTTGCTATTTACAAGGTATAACCCTGTTTGCACGGATATTTTTCTATGGTAACACATATACTACTACAGATTGATGTTACCAAACAAATGGTAGTTTAACAATACAGTTTTTAAAACCGTTAAAATATGTGCTGGCAATTTGTAATTCGTACAATGTATACGAGTATCGTATCAAAATTAATTCACACACGCTGTACAAACTATCCTTTCATGGTACCACATGTACTAATAAGGTAGTTAAGTGTAAATTGCTCCGTGCTCTGTTTTATATTTTATTTTTATATTTTTAATGTTTACATGAAAAATGCATAATTTAATACGAATGGCTATGTTAACTCCAACTTATTTGAAAACTCCACGTATTTCTTAAATCATTAATTTAACACCTGTATAGTTTTGAACTTTTAAGATAGTGCCAAAATCTTAACACATGATAAACTATCCATAGAGTGCTTCTTAAAATATACACATATCATTGGCCAAATAACTTTGTCTTGGGAATGATGATGCATGTCATAGTTACTTTTATATGACCTTAAAAAGTCTTTTAACTTATTTCTCTTCCACAGGAAGGTGATGGATTCAAGAGCTGCACTGAAGCAGAATCATATGCTATATTGGATCGTTTTGAGGAGTGGGGAGGCAACTTCATTGACACAGCAAATTATTATACATATGGTACTTCAGAGGAAATTATTGGAAGATGGCTTGCCAAGTAAGAGTTCCATCAAGCTGCTGTGAACTAAACTGACAACGTAAAAATAACATGTCTGTCTTTCAGATGTGATTTTCGGGCATTTTAGAGTTTGTGTGTACACACATTATCCCTATGCTACGGTTTCTAGCCACTCTTATTTGAATTGGTTGTACTCTGTTACTCTTGCATGTGCATTAGCAGGATTTGACCTTGGCGGCATGGTATACCGAAGTATAATATGTACACAGGTTACGCATATTGCTAAATTAATATGTTATGGAGGCTATTGAGTAGCCTGAACTATCAGTACACCTCATGAAGACGAAAAAAGGCTGGCCCTTGTGATTCCAGTCTCAACTCCTGATATGCTGTAATAATAATAATAATAATAATAATAATAATAATAATAATAATAATAATAATAATAATAATAATAATTATAATATGTATATATATATATATATATATATATATATATAAATAAGTAACATTTCAACGACCTGTCAGTGATTAATGCTTGAATTGCTTGCACACTGCAATATCCTCTCATGTGTAAAGTTTTGAATAGTTTGAAACTTTATTACTAGTTTTAGATGGAACTTGTGTTAATAGCCCTGTTGAGCAAATGTTGCCCTTTGTAAAAGGACAGATATGAAAAAAAGCTTACTTGGAAATTTCAGTTTTTCACAACATTTAATCCATAGTGCCTTAATCTACAAGGACTGAAAGAGGTTGTTTGCACCCATTTAATCTGGTGAACCATTTCAACCTTGGTAAATCTCTCTCTCTCTCTCTCTCTCTCTCTCTCTCTCTCTCTCTCTCTCTCTCTCTCTCTCTCTCTCTCTCTCTCGCCCTGCCTCCCTCCCTCCCTCCCTCTCTCTCTCTCTCTCTCTCTCTCTCTCTCTGTCTCTTGCTCTCACAACTGTCACACCCATGCCTCTTTCTACCTCACTGTGGCACCAAACGGACGGATGATTGCTTTGGAGGTATTATAGCTGCTCCTCAAGTCCATATATGTGGCACACATGTTTCAATCACTTTGCACTTGATTTAAATAAGATTTTCAATATTTGGATATTAAGATAGAAAGTGGCAAAACCTCGAGCAATTTACCACAGAGGGACACACACATCCAGACATACTGACAGACACACAGGCACACAGAAAGAAATAGAGAGAAAGAGAACCAGCTGGGGTGATCTTTACTTAGCAAGATTCTTGCTAAGATAGTCAAAACAGTGCTGTTTTTACACATTCCAGGAAGGATAGGAAAAAGTTTATCATTGCAACAAAGCTGTTTGCTCAAATGGATCCCTCTGATCCAAATGGAAAGGGCTTGAGCCGATTAAGCATCATGCGTGAAGTGGAGCAAAGTTTGCGTAGGTTACGGACAGACTACATAGACCTCTACCAGGTGCGTTACAAGTTTAGATTTATATCACATTTCGCCTAAAGAATATCTATCAATATTCCAGATTGCCGTAGATGATGACTGCCTACACTTGGTTTCTTATGTTTACATTTATGCAAAAGTTAAGGTGGATGGCTACCTTGTGAACCTTGACGAATAACCACTCTTTTACATAATGTCTGGAGAAACACATATTTTTTCAGACAAGAGCACAGATAATACCGTAATGAGATCATCTCTTAAATAAATCCAGCCATTTTTATAACTATGGATTTTCTTTTCAGTTCACCATATTGGTCTCATCATGCACCCCTACCCCTAAGTAGCCACGGATCTTCTTTTCAGTTTACCATATTAGTCCCTGTATGCACCTCTACCCTAGTGCATCATACCCATTTGTCAGTCAGAAAAATTCTAAAATATGAGAAAAAAAAATCTGATTATTTACCTGTTACAGATAAAGTGTTCCAAATTTAGGTTATCACCCAAGGACCCTGGGTGCATGACAGGGATTATGTGGCAAATGTGGGCGCAATTTGTTCCAGTATTAAAACTAGATCAGATTACACACCACTTTCATATGGAACTAATATGAGTTTACCATATTTTCACTGTATCCATTTTCATATAGCATTATGTGTATACATTATCTTGAAAAGGATAATGAAATAGAGGAAAAAAGGTTTGAAGATAATTGCAAGAGAAATTCACTGCTAATATAACCAAATAATTTTAACACCGTATGAAAGACTTTACAAGCAATTCAAAAATTAAAGTGCGGTAAGGATGCCATGAACTTGAAGTTGGATTGTCTTCAAAATTGGCGAGAATGACCATTGAGTCAAGGATCCCGTATAAAAACATATGTCCATGTGTATATTCAAAAGTGGCATTTCTTCTTTAGAGGTTAGATAAAGAAATAATCATTAAGCATTTTTGTCTAACATCCGGAAAAGAAACACCAGCTACCATATTTTGTCGCAGGTGGCAGTTCATCCAAGAAATTGAAATGGAATGAACTGTGACTTACAGAAAGAAACTATGACACAGATGCAGATTGTTGCAGTTCTCTTCCATAGGCCCCATATTACCATCAAAACTACCAAAACAACCCCAGGTTACCTGGGAGCATCTTTGCCACTGAATTATATTAGACCATATAGTACTTAGATCCTTATAATTGCAATAAATATGAATTAAGGTTCTGCACCCAAATGAAACAAAATAGTCGTCTTATGCTTAACGAAACGGGTTTACAAGAGGTAAGGTAAAGTATAAAAGTTTAACTTTTGACAAATTAACAAAAATGATTTATTTGCCAGTACGTAAATACAAAATATCAATTAAAAGTTTTTGAGTACTTGTATGTCTGTTCATTGATCATTGCCAGAACATGTATGTTAAGAAACTGGTGGACACCGGAAAAACTTTAGGATAAAGATATATTCATGAACCAGGAAAAAGTACTGTCATGGTTCAGTTAGGTTTTACTCTTTCATTTCATTGTTGTAGATCTAGAAAACTTGATAACACAGTAAACTGACAAAGCCTATCGCTTTTGTAGCAGTACAATAACAGCAGCAAAAGCATATAACTTCTAAAATGTCTTTGAAATTTAAAGAACATATTACACTATACAATAAAAATAATGACAGCAAAACTGTGAACATCTAAAATGCTATATACATTTACTCAGCACATTACACCTGCCAGTAAAATAGCAGCCGCCAAATTGTAACTTGCCACCCATGATATTATATTTCCCCCACAAAGCTTACCAAATATACTACTACACAGTAGGCCATTTCTTGAGAGACTGCTACAATGCGAGATCACGTCTTAAAAGACAGCCTTAAATTTGGGATAATAAGCTTGGTGCTTAAATCTTATTTATACCTGTTACGAAAGACGACCTGTCAAGAGACTGCAATTATCACAGGTAGTGGTGTTTGAATACAGGTGTCATTGTCGATTTCAGTCTAATAATTTTAATAGATTCGTACGTCTTAAAAGGCATCATTTAAATTTGGGATAATTAGCTTGGTACTTTTATCTGATTTATACCTCTTGTGAAAGACCACCTTTCAAGATACAACAGTTATCCCCATGGATGGTCTTTCAATACAGGTGCCATTGTATCAAATTTTATAATTTTCAATAGATTGGTTCCACAGCTGTCTTTGATTTCCTTATATATTTACTTACATTTAATATGAAGACTGTATGTTAAAGGTAACTATGAGAAGTTTCATTCTAAAAGCAACATGGGTATAACCTTTGTAATATGGAATGAATTAGGATGTTGTGTATTGATGATTCCATTACAGATGCACTTCTGGGATGACGGTGTTCCACTTGAGGAAACTCTGCGTGCGCTGAATGACCTCGTGCGTGCAGGCAAGGTTCGCTACATTGGTGCCAGCAATATGTTAGGATGGCAACTGCAGAAAATTGCAGAATTGTGCAAATTTAATGGATGGGCACCAGTGATTTCTTTGCAGGTTGGTTTGCACTGTCTTCTTTCAGCCTTTCTCCTTGAATTAAGACTGACTGAACAGCTTTTGTGGGTGTAGATCAGTCCCAAGCACATGTTAACTTGAAATATGTTGTCGTGGTGACAGGTCTCATTTAAAAATGCCATGCAAATATAAGATTCATATTAACTACACTGCTAGCATAATATCGATTTTAAATGCTACTTACTTTTGCGAGTACCTGCCTTGCGTTAGGAGTGAGATACTTTCCATCATTGTGCATTTCATATTCATTCATCACTTATATAATAATATTCTAAAGTTTTTTGGTATATTAACCTTGGACTTCGGGATATTCACTTTGCTTCTTTAAAGACAGGCGGATTGTGGTCATTGATGGTTGCTATTTCCTCGGATCTTGGGTGTAGTGCCTCTGGCATTCCTAAAAACTGTTTTCTGCTTCCATTTTTAATGAAAGTATTCATCACTATATTGTCAATTGGTGGATATTCATATCCTCCACTCATATCTGGTGATTTTCACGCTGATGGGCTTGTCAACATTGGGACTGATTTCCCCTCAGACTGATTTTAGACTACAGTATTGACACTTAATGGTCGGATACTACATTTTAGCCCATGTCACTCAACAAAGAAAATACCCATATATTTGACTGCTCCCTGTACCAAACAGAGCAAGATATGCTCTTCCAGCAAACTTAGCAACTTTGTAAATCATTAACTGTTTAATAAGTGAAAGTCATATTCCACAGACAGATTTGTAGGTTCATATAAGATTGAATTATGATTTGTTTGTAATACATGTTCTTCCTTACTATAAATTCTAGTAAAAACTTTGTGCACCAATCATTATGTCATCATTACGGTGGATGATTGTTACGATTGCCTGGCAGCAGGGTTTGAGGTTTGACAGAAAAGCAATGTCTCATTTTGTTTGCTATTACTTTTTAAGTAAGCCAAACATCGAAGCAGATGACGGTTAACCGCAAGCTGGTTTTGACTGTGTTGAAGAGGGAAAGCTATGATTTGTTTTTAACATGTTTAGGATGTGACCAGTTCACCTTTGGCTTATGAGCAATCACTGGTCCAAAACGCTGGCAACGCATGTCAATTTATTGTTCAGATGATGTGTAGTTGTGAACACTAAGAGTTTAACCATATAATGAAGGCAGGGGATTGGGCTGTCTGCCTGTCTGTCGGTCTCTTTCTTTACTCGCATCACATTTTTAGCTCAGCTGACTGACAAGTCAGCTGAGCTTATCTTATGGTCCTCCGTCTGTCGTCCGTCAATCCGTCCGTCATCAACAATTTACATTTTCGACTTCTTCTCCAAAACTACTGGCCAGATCCACTTCAAACCTGGTGGGGATGTGCCTTGGGTGGGTTTCTACCAAGTTTGTTCAAATGGTCACAGTCCAGTTATTTTTGGATTTTTTATGAATTTTTTTTTTTTCATTTTGGGGGCTAATCTTAAAAAATCTTCTTCTCCAAAACAGCTCAGCAAATTGCTTCAAATTTGCATAGGAAGACTTCTGGGGACCCCTAGACCTTAATTTGTTCAAGAGGTGGTGCTGCTATTTTTTTTTTTTTTTTTGAATCTTTGTGTGTTTTCGCAAATTTCGACTTCTGTAGAACTGTCACACAGAAAAAGCTGAAACTTGGTGGATATGTTTCTTGTGAAAGGGTCAAACAAAGTTGTTCACTAGGTGGCACTGCTGTGGATTCCTGATTTGTAACGATTTTTTTCAATTCGGGTACTTATCGGTAAATGCACCTTTCCTATTGATTAATATGTAAGTCAATGGGCATTCTAATGCTAATTCACATTTTCGACTTCTCCGAAACCGCCTGCCAGATTCACTTCAAACTTGGTGGCAATGTACCTTGGGTGGGTCTCTACCTAGTTTGTACAAATGGTCATGGTCCAGTGATATTTTTTTTCTTTTTTGGCAAATCTGAAAAATTCTTATTCTCCGAAACTGCTCACCCAATTGCCTTGGTATCACAGAGCAATACTCCTAGGGGCTCCTTGCTGTGAATTTGTTCACCAGGTTGCGCTGCAATCTTTTTCTATATTTTTATGATTGTTTGTGTGTTTTCATTATTTTGAACTTCTTCTCCAGAACCATGACTCAGATTGAGCTGAAACTTGGTGGATAGCTTTCTTGTGAAAGGATCAAACAAAGTTGTATACTAAGTGGCACTGCTGTGGATTCCTCATTTTTAATGATTTTTTCAATTCGGGTACTTATCGGTAAATGTATCTTTCCTATCGATTACTATGTAAGTCAATGGGCATTCTAATGCTAACACACATTTTCGACTTCTTCCCCAAAACTGTCAGCCATGTTTCACTTCAAACTTGGTGGCAATGTACCTTGGCTGGGTTTCTACCAATCGTATTCAAATGGTCATGCTTCAATGGTTTTTGGATTTTTATTGAATTATTTTGTGCTTTTTGGGGGGCAAATCTTAAAAAATCATATTCTCCAAAACCGCTCACCCAATTGCTTTGATATCACACAGAAACACTCCTAGGGACTCCTAGCTCTGAATTTGTTCACCAGGTGGCACTGCAATCTTTTTCTATTTTCAGGTGCTTATTGGAAAATACACCATTCTTATTGATTACTATGCAAGTCATCGGTCATTCCAATGCATATTCACACTTTTGACTTCATCTCTGAAACTGTTTGCCACATTCACTTCAAACTTGCTGGCAGTGTACGGTAGATGTGTCTGTACCATATCTGTTCAAGCATAGGTCAGCTGAGCATGGGCTGTTCACACAGCCCTCTTGTTTATTAGTTATTATCTCTTTTCATATATTATCAACAATATTTGACAGGTCAGCAACTTGCGTATGACAAGTCTTGTCGTTAGTTACCTAGTTGGAAAATCCCCCCCCCCAGCCCAAAATGACAATGTAAAACTAAAAGCTTATGGTATTGTAAATGATAGATCAAGGAGTCTGAGCAACTTAACATATTTGGCCTGCCCTGGATAGCAAAAAAGAAAGCAAATGGCATGTGTCAAATGAACATCATGATGACGGTTGATATACATTTTTGTGTTTATAGCAACAATACAGCCTCTTGTGTCGTCACAGTGAACTTGAATGTACCGATGTCTGTCTCAATGAGGGAATTGGTATGCTACCATATAGCCCACTGAAAAAGTAGGACTTTCTAGACACACAAATCTAGATGTACACCTGTAAACTGTGAATTTACTCAGTCTCATGCATCCAGTTTCAAACACAACCAAATGGTTACTTTTTTATTGTTGTTTCTGCGCCAAACCAGAGCGAAAATCTTCATGCATGTTTTTTTCTAGCATCAGTTTGTACCCCCAATTCCTACACATAACTAGGTCATCTCTTGTACACCGTGGAAAAAAGAGATACTCAAAAACACTCTGTTAAAGTTTAAAGTTTGTAAAGGAGCTGTTTTCTCTGAATTGAAGGTATGTCAAACGTTTTTTTTATTTCACACATTATAGTCATGCAAAATTAAACGTCCTTTATATTAGCAAGAAAAAAAAGAACATCAACAAATTGCTATAGTGGCTCTTAAATGTGATTGTTCCATATGCCTATAAATGGTGTGGTATATATATATATATATATATATATATATATATATATATATATATATATATATATATATATATATATATGTACATTAATAATATGAAACAATGGAGAAATATACCTCCAAACTGTAGAATAACTAGGTTGGTGATGTTTTATTTGTTTATTTTAAATGTTTTTTATGCCTTTTCAATAGTGGATGGCTTAGTGGCAAATTTAAGCGAGGCATGAAGGACCTACCTGACTCACGTATTGGACAGTCCTCAGCCAAAGATGCACCCAAGTCACTTATCCCCACCTACCAGCAGTTTGACAATGATAGATGCTGGGCCTTGCTGGACAAGCTTGGGGAAATGGCAAAGAAGCGTAGTAAGATTATATGTGTACCATTACTGTTATTACATGAGTTATGGCGATGGCCCTGTCAAAAAGTACAGGACTATTTTTGGATTAAAAATGGATTGTTCGGACAGGGTTTGTTTGTAATTGAAAATTAATCTTTTGAATGCCTTGTAAAAGGAGTTAAACTGGAGTTACTGGATTTCTTTTTACTTTTACTGGATTCTTTTCAACTCATTGATTGTAAGTGAGTCCACTATTGACCACCATGATGACAAGGTTCATGTGCTAAGTTCGCAGGTTTATAAAAGTGCCAACACATTATGTTTAGGTAATCAATCAATGTGTAGTATCTTGTTCTATTTCCACCACACCCTTCATAAAACGTACATTATCGTGGATTAAATTGTGTAATTTTTTGAACATCAATCAAGCTTTACCGTTTTTTTTTTCAGGCATTTCAGTTGTCTTTTTTAATTTCATGATGTTGGTCTTAGTTCCTATCATACCAATGTAAAAAGATTATTTAACTGTGTTTGCATCGTCACTGCTTTGTGCCGATTACAAGCAGTAAGATATCGACAAAAACTAAAGTGGATTTACAATAGAGAAAAGGTATAGATGCAATCATATACATTTGACTTACAATATATTACAGCTGTGTATTCTTCTTGAAGGTCTTGCATTCAGCCTAAGAGGCATAAAACTGCTTGTATACCATGCAGTATACAATGCTTGTATACCATGCTATATGCAGAGCTGCTGCAGTAAATGTAGTCTGCAGCCTGTTTTGTCCCAAAGATCCAGCAAACATACAATCTGCACCAAAATGGCTACTTTTCTGCGACAAGTACAAATTGGAAGGATTGTCTATGGAAGAGCAAGGGTAAAATGATTCAGTGTCCCTCTTGCAGGTGGCACCTCAGTCAGGAGGTCTTACGTTGAATATCCCCATTTCTCTCCATTCTAATTTGCAATCAAATATTTTAAACACCGCCGCATGAAGCAACACTCAATTTTGATGGGAAACCGAGGTGTGTGACTCAAATGATACTAGGATTTTTGCTTTATCAGCCTCAGAAGTAGCAAGTTTATTTGAAATTTCTTTAATATGTAATGCAAAGGAAAAACACAACTCTGGCCAACAAGAACTTTGTGCATTGGTAGTTGTGTATTGACCTGAATAGTCATGAAGGCGCTAGTCATGCCTATTACACATTGTGTTGGTCTATTGCGTGCACAGTCAGGAGCTGTGTGTTGCCCATGTTGAATTGTTCAAGTTTGTACTTCTGATAATTCTTATTCAAACGCCATAAAAATCTTTTCTACACTTGATCAAGGCTACTATTCATGCAAAAGGTATGCCTAAAATTTGTGTTCACCAGTACAGTGTATAATCTTTTTCGAGTACACTATAATAGAATTTTTCAAGATACCTTTTTCCAAATTAATCCTCAATTAGATTCAATATGTGTATGGTAAATAATCCCCATGTATTATATACTCACAAAAACGTCTGTGGAAAAAGTCCGAAGGAACACTGAATAGCGAGATCTGATATAAAGAACATACAAGAAATGCAGTTGTTTATACTCAGATGCCTAAATATTTTATGACTTTCAATATATTGCATGGCATTTGATTAAAAAAAAACGTATTTTTCTATAGACAATGGGATTTCCCTTAAAGCACCTTATTGTGCCAATAATGGCTCCAATTTGACATGCGCTTGCAAAAATATCAGGTCAACAGCGTGAAACTTTTGCTTCAATTGCATTTATATCAAGATGGCATGCCTCATGCACTATTCTCCGTGGTTCCAGTACATGCTTTCAGTGTCACATGACATTTTTAAACCAGTGCCTGAAGTGTGTTTTGTATTTCCTTGGGTGTCCAACTGCAATAAATATATACTAGGAGGTTGTGCCACCAACAGCAGTCATAGCCCATTGCCTGAAATATATTTCGAAGGGTATGACCTCTAGTTTATAATGCATATAACAAAACAATTTAATAATTTTTGGACCACATTGTACATTTTGCAAGGCAAATAGTGGTGTAATACCTGGTATTTTCATTAATTAAGTAAAAGATGGCACCTTTGATCTGACAATTTACATGGTAATTTCGAATACGTTTTATTGTGTTCCAGACAAATCTGTACCCCAGGTGGCACTGCGGTGGTTGCTACAAAAGCCAGTAGTATCATCAGTAATCATTGGTGCGCGCACCCTGGCTCAGTTGGATGATAACCTCGGAGCTGGATCAGGATGGGAACTCAGCACTGAGGAGGTGAAATTTGCATATACCTTTCCTCCAGTCTAAGTCATGGAGTAGCCACACTTGTGTAAACTGACCACCAGCCATGTCCATCGTATTTATGAACTCAGTGTAAAACATTTCTCACGTTAGGTGGTTTATATGTCATAGCCACAAGCAGCTTTTCCTTGACATGCTAGGGTGCACTTCTAGAGCAATAGTTTCCAAGTTTTACTACTCCAGAGGTTTTACCCTACAACATGGTATCTCAGAACGCACATACACCATGACACCCCCATCCCCACCCCCACGCATTTATTTCATCTGAACCTGCGATAGCCATGGACATGGAATTGGTCATTGGGGAAGGTGTGGTCAAGTTTTGTTTCTGCAACTTGTACAATGTCTACATGAGTATTTTGCGAGGTGTCTCTCCTGTCGATTATTGTACATCTAAGGCCATTTCTTTTTAAATAGGAAAAACTTGAAGCCCTTGGATGCTTCCAGCGTATCTTATTAAAAGGATTTGTGCCCTCCATGCCTATAGGAACTTCCGAGTATGGGCCCAAATTTATTGATGTATGAGAAGATTTGAAATAGGGATCACTGAATTGGTAATGGCTACAACTGACTGGCCGCATGCCTGTGGCTTGTTATCAGACATCTTAACGCAATTTGAATGATACCAGAAGTAGCAGGTTTTACAATTAATCTGATTTTGATTTTGTTTAACATGTTTCATACATGTTGATACGGGTTTATGATTTGGCCTCGCTGATAATGTGCGTCACCATAAAATAAGATGTCGCAATAGCTCAGCCTTAGTTATAAAATATTATGTGTGTCCATGTGTGGAAAAATAAAGCTGGCCAGACTAGGGTCTCTTGCACTGTTTATGAACAATACTGGTATTCCATGAATGGGCAAAGTATAGATAATCAATGGTCTTGTTTGCATGATCCTAACAAGTTAACATATAGCATGCTTGGACCCATTGTATGATCAAGCGAAGTTCGATAATCATTTTTAGGGGTTGAATTGGATTGTTTGCTTGTTTGTGCGGTCTAAAATAGTGTCTACATCAATACAAATGCCAGACATATGTTAACTGACTCCATGTGTGGTGTATGTCTCTGCTTTCTTCTTCCTGCTTTTCGTAATTGTAACATGAAAATTCCAATATGCTTCCAGTTCTATCCAGGATCCATCTACAAGCAAAAGTGGTAGTGCTCAGGTATATGATGAGATGATCCACCTGAAAATATTTGCTCCCCAGGCATAAAAAGTCAGAACAAATTGTCCAAACCTGCAGAGCCCAATCACTGCTAATCTAAGTGCAAGGGGCTGTTCCTGATGTGCAACATTTTGAATTCTGATTTTCTCGAAATTCGTGCTGTCAATCTGGATCCTCGTCCCAAACAACCTTTGATATCTACTTCAAAAGTGCATTTGAGGGCAGTTTACAGGTTTTGGCTGTTCAAACAAACAATGCCCCAAATTAGGTAACTGCTGTCATTCCTAAAAGGGTAAAATACCTTGTGCTTGCATATGCCGTGTACGATATTAGTAAACAACAAAGATAGGACATTAAATAATTCCTCTGGACAGGATAGACATAGATATAACCCATTTTCAAAATTATTATTGGGCCACTATAAGACCAGTATCCATTCAGAACTATCATTCTAACAACTGATTGAAGTAGATGAGAATAGTGTGTCATAAAAGTGAATCAGAAAGAGTAATGTGCAATCAGAAGTTTGTGATAATTTTCTTATAGCATCAGCAGTGCATTTCGAAGAGCCGAGCTGCAAAGCATAATTGGCTTCTTATTTTGCTGAGAGCCTTCGAATTGACAGGGTGGTCGTATCAATATTTGTATTCACAGTGATGCTTTTCGATACTTGCTTGCAGAGTACAGAAAAAGAGATAAAATATATATTTTGTGTAATTATCAATTTTAAACTGGTAAACGTGCCCCATTGGTCTAACAGGAAGACTTCTCAAGCAGCCTTCAAATGTCATATACTTCTTTTTTTTTTTATACTAATTTCATTAGAAAAACAATTTGAATGAGAACTGTAATTGAGACCATATCAATATACATGTAATATGCCCCATCCCAACAACTTTCCTTGGCATGGATGAGATGCTTAGCATGCAACCCATGTCAAAGAAAGCTTTTGACTTAGACTTAGCTCAATAGGACACAATTGACGCAAGATCCAATGGGAATGCACATCTTGTTCTCCAGAATATTATGAGCTGAGCCCGATTTACATGTAAAGTCTAGTCATGGCCCCAACAATGGAAACCCTGTACCAGGTATATAAAACAAAGCCCATGATGACACCTTTGAGTCATTTTTAACTCTGTCCGACCAAATTTTAAATGGGAAAAGTGCAATGGGTGGTATTGTAATTAAATATGATAATTTACTAGTCCGGACATCCTGTCATTACTGTGTGCATGAATGCTAAATTCTGCATGTCACAGATAACTTAAGTGAAAGTGCTTAACAATAAAATATTATCGTTTTAACTGTAGATGGCAGCGCTGGATGATGCCTCTGCTGTGGAAATTCCATATCCCTATGATCTGGTGAGGGCGTTTAACCAGGACCGCAAGAGGAGACCATGAAATAACAATCTTCAAGATACTGCTTCAAAACTAGTTCCTCAAGAGACATTTATGAAATTTGTATTCACATAACTAAAGATGCAATTATGATAATTTTGCAACACCGAAAAGAAAAATAAATGCCATAAGGTCCTCTGTGAAATTACCAAGACGCATTTACAAATACATCTTGCGAGTGATTATGAATCAAGCAAGTTGAGTTGTTGTCCACTTGTTAATTATTAATTAGATGAAGGATATAATTTTGACAGAACGTTATGGAAAATCTGCCAACCATGGACAAAGATAACAATGCCAGTAGAATAGCAGTGCTGTATCGATGCATCAAGAAAATCTTACATTGGAAAATTTGATACATGCTCTGGACAAAGAATATATGTGAGCAAAAAGATAATGGAGGCAGACTGTTGCATTTTGCATGGTTAGCCTATGGATTAACTGTGATCCTCGGGTTATAAGACTGCTCGTTCCACACACAAACACTGCTCTTAAGACTATCTCTCCTAGAAAAACAACATATGCTTCACGCGTCTATCTGGAATAGTACCCCGGCAAAAATGATTGCCCTGTTACAAAGCCATGTCTGAAGAACTTCTAGGCCTCGAACTACTGTGCTGCTGCAGAGAACAGAGCACTAGGCATTACAAAGATAAGACCATCGATGAGTACATGTGCTATTAACATTGTCTTCTTATACAGATATTACAGTTTAAGTTGTATGAAACTAGCATTCTGCAGAATCATAAATTTTGCAAAGGGATAAAATATAACCTGTTCGTTGCAAGCAGATTCTTTTGGGAATTATTGACTCCAGAATGTTTTTCTTCCATACAAAAGCCGAAGCTCGCTTAGGTCAGGTCGTAAAAGGAAACCGTGAAACTTTTTTTTTTTTTTAGTTGATGGAATGATGGTGCCTTCTAATATAAATCATCTTATATGGTTTCCATCAGTTTGTACTCACAACAAAAAAGAGATAGAAAAATGAAACATGCATGCCACACGTGTTTTTGGGTCAATTGATATACAGCAATCTAAGATAATACGTACTAGATGGATGACTACAACGATAAGTGAAAATGAAAAAATATGAAAGCATTCTGATACATCAAGACTGGATCCAGGTATTTGGGAGTGATGAGAACCAAGTGTAAAAAATATTAACATCTTTTATAAAGTTAACGGTGAAGGATCCCTTCACTTCACACTAACTTGGAGATATCTAATGTAACTGAAATTCCTGTCTTTTCATTAATTAAGTAAAAGATGGCACCTTTGATCTGACAATTTACATGGTAATTTCGAATACGTTTTATTGTGCTCCAGCCAAATCTGTACCCCAGGTGGCACTGCGGTGGTTGCTACAAAAGCCAGTAGTATCATCAGTAATCATTGGTGCGCGCACCCTGGCTCAGTTGGATGATAACCTCGGAGCTGGATCAGGATGGGAACTCAGCACTGAGGAGGTGAAATTTGCATATACCTTTCCTCCAGTCTAAGTCATGGAGTAGCCACACTTGTGTAAACTGACCACCAGCCATGTCCATCGTATTTATGAACTCAGTGTAAAACATTTCTCACGTTAGGTGGTTTATATGTCATAGCCACAAGCAGCTTTTCCTTGACATGCTAGGGTGCACTTCTAGAGCAATAGTTTCCAAGTTTTACTACTCCAGAGGTTTTACCCTACAACATGGTATCTCAGAACGCACATACACCATGACACCCCCATCCCCACCCCCACGCATTTATTTCATCTGAACCTGCGATAGCCATGGACATGGAATTGGTCATTGGGGAAGGTGTGGTCAAGTTTTGTTTCTGCAACTTGTACAATGTCTACATGAGTATTTTGCGAGGTGTCTCTCCTCTCGATTATTGTACATCTAAGGCCATTTCTTTTTAAATAGGAAAAACTTGAAGCCCTTGGATGCTTCCAGCGTATCTTATTAAAAGGATTTGTGCCCTCCATGCCTATAGGAACTTCCGAGTATGGGCCCAAATTTATTGATGTATGAGAAGATTTGAAATAGGGATCACTGAATTGGTAATGGCTACAACTGACTGGCCGCATGCCTGTGGCTTGTTATCAGACATCTAAACGCAATTTGAATGATACCAGAAGTAGCAGGTTTTACAATTAATCTGATTTTGATTTTGTTTAACATGTTTCATACATGTTGATACGGGTTTATGATTTGGCCTCGCTGATGATGTGCGTCACCATAAAATAAGATGTCGCAATAGCTCAGCCTTAATTATAAAATATTATGTGTGTCCATGTGTGGAAAAATAAAGCTGGCCAGACTAGGGTCTCTTGCACTGTTTATGAACAATACTGGTATTCCATGAATGGGCAAAGTATAGATAATCAATGGTCTTGTTTGCATGATCCTAACAAGTTAACATATAGCATGCTTGGACCCATTGTATGATCAAGCGAAGTTCGATAATCATTTTTAGGGGTTGAATTGGATTGTTTGCTTGTTTGTGCGGTCTAAAATAGTGTCTACATCAATACAAATGCCAGACATATGTTAACTGACTCCATGTGTGGTGTATGTCTCTGCTTTCTTCTTCCTGCTTTTCGTAATTGTAACATGAAAATTCCAATATGCTTCCAGTTCTATCCAGGATCCATCTACAAGCAAAAGTGGTAGTGCTCAGGTATATGATGAGATGATCCACCTGAAAATATTTGCTCCCCAGGCATAAAAAGTCAGAACAAATTGTCCAAACCTGCAGAGCCCAATCACTGCTAATCTAAGTGCAAGGGGCTGTTCCTGATGTGCAACATTTTGAATTCTGATTTTCTCGAAATTCGTGCTGTCAATCTGGATCCTCGTCCCAAACAACCTTTGATATCTACTTCAAAAGTGCATTTGAGGGCAGTTTACAGGTTTTGGCTGTTCAAACAAACAATGCCCCAAATTAGGTAACTGCTGTCATTCCTAAAAGGGTAAAATGCCTTGTGCTTGCATATGCCGTGTACGATATTAGTAAACAACAAAGATAGGACATTAAATAATTCCTCTGGACAGGATAGACATAGATATAACCCATTTTCAAAATTATTATTGGGCCACTATAAGACCAGTATCCATTCAGAACTATCATTCTAACAACTGATTGAAGTAGATGAGAATAGTGTGTCATAAAAGTGAATCAGAAAGAGTAATGTGCAATCAGAAGTTTGTGATAATTTTCTTATAGCATCAGCAGTGCATTTCGAAGAGCCGAGCTGCAAAGCATAATTGGCTTCTTATTTTGCTGAGAGCCTTCGAATTGACAGGGTGGTCGTATCAATATTTGTATTCACAGTGATGCTTTTCGATACTTGCTTGCAGAGTACAGAAAAAGAGATAAAATATATATTTTGTGTAATTATCAATTTTAAACTGGTAAACGTGCCCCATTGGTCTAACAGGAAGACTTCTCAAGCAGCCTTCAAATGTCATATACTTCTTTTTTTTTTATACTAATTTCATTAGAAAAACAATTTGAATGAGAACTGTAATTGAGACCATATCAATATACATGTAATATGCCCCATCCCAACAACTTTCCTTGGCATGGATGAGATGCTTAGCATGCAACCCATGTCAAAGAAAGCTTTTGACTAAGACTTAGCTCAATAGGACACAATTGACGCAAGATCCAATGGGAATGCACATCTTGTTCTCCAGAATATTATGAGCTGAGCCCGATTTACATGTAAAGTCTAGTCATGGCCCCAACAATGGAAACCCTGTACCAGGTATATAAAACAAAGCCCATGATGACACCTTTGAGTCATTTTTAACTCTGTCCGACCAAATTTTAAATGGGAAAAGTGCAATGGGTGGTATTGTAATTAAATATGATAATTTACTAGTCCGGACATCCTGTCATTACTGTGTGCATGAATTCTAAATTCTGCATGTCACAGATAACTTAAGTGAAAGTGCTTAACAATAAAATATTATCGTTTTTACTGTAGATGGCAGCGCTGGATGATGCCTCTGCTGTGGAAATTCCATATCCCTATGATCTGGTGAGGGCGTTTTACCAGGACCGCAAGAGGAGACCATGAAATAACAATCTTCAAGATACTGCTTCAAAACTAGTTCCTCAAGAGACATTTATGAAATTTGTATTCACATAACTAAAGATGCAATTATGATAATTTTGCAACACCGAAAAGAAAAATAAATGCCATAAGGTCCTCTGTGAAATTACCAAGACGCATTTACAAATACATCTTGCGAGTGATTATGAATCAAGCAAGTTGAGTTGTTGTCCACTTGTTAATTATTAATTAGATGAAGGATATAATTTTGACAGAACGTGATGGAAAATCTGCCAACCATGGACAAAGATAACAATGCCAGTAGAATAGCAGTGCTGTATCGATGCATCAAGAAAATCTTACATTGGAAAATTTGATACATGCTCTGGACAAAGAATATATGTGAGCAAAAAGATAATGGAGGCAGACTGTTGCATTTTGCATGGTTAGCCTATGGATAAACTGTGATCCTCGGGTTATAAGACTGCTCGTTCCACACACAAACACTGCTCTTAAGACTATCTCTCCTAGAAAAACAACATATGCTTCACGCGTCTATCTGGAATAGTACCCCGGCAAAAATGATTGCCCTGTTACAAAGCCATGTCTGAAGAACTTCTAGGCCTCGAACTACTGTGCTGCTGCAGAGAACAGAGCACTAGGCATTACAAAGATAAGACCATCGATGAGTACATGTGCTATTAACATTGTCTTCTTATACAGATATTACAGTTTAAGTTGTATGAAACTAGCATTCTGCAGAATCATAAATTTTGCAAAGGGATAAAATATAACCTGTTCGTTGCAAGCAGATTCTTTTGGGAATTATTGACTCCAGAATGTTTTTCTTCCATACAAAAGCCGAAGCTCGCTTAGGTCAGGTCGTAAAAGGAAACCGTGAAACTTTTTTTTTTTTTTAGTTGATGGAATGATGGTGCCTTCTAATATAAATCATCTTATATGGTTTCCATCAGTTTGTACTCACAACAAAAAAGAGATAGAAAAATGTAACATGCATGCCACACGTGTTTTTGGGTCAATTGATATACAGCAATCTAAGATAATACGTACTAGATGGATGACTACAACGATAAGTGAAAATGAAAAAATATGAAAGCATTCTGATACATCAGGACTGGATCCAGGTATTTGGGAGTGATGAGAACCAAGTGTAAAAAATATTAACATCTTTTATAAAGTTAACGGTGAAGGATCCTTTCCACTTCACACTAACTTGGAGATATCTAATGTAACTGAAATTCCTGTCTTCACATGTACCCAGCATGCCCAATGACGGGGCCAAGTTTGAGAGAAGGAGGTCCAATAGTATAAGAGAAGTTACACACACAATTTTGCATTCGAATAGACGGGCCGGATTTTGAGCAAGAATCCCTTTGAACTCAGTGATATCTAATGTATCTATAATTCGCGCCTTCACGCACATATATATTCACCGTGCCTATTAAGTGTGCCAGATTTAAAAGAGATTGGTGCAATAGTATAGGAAGAGCTGTGCATACAATTTTGTGTCTACAGACAGACATATAGATGGGCAGACAAGCTCATTCCAATATACCCCCCCCCCCCACACACACACACACATACACTTTGCTTGTGGGGGTATAATTATCATAATATGAAAATTTTATGCACTTACATCTAATGCAGGAACCTATGGATTGGACACATGTGATATGTAGTTTCAGCATCATTCCTTCCACATGCATGGCAATGCTGTGAGACTTTCATCTAGTAAAGATGACGTTGTGAAGTCCTCATATTGAGAGAGAGCAAGTGTTTCCATAGTTGGAGCAGTACTACATATATATATATATATATATATATATATATATATATATATATATATATATATATATATATATATATATATATATGTATATATATATCCTGCAAGACTGCAACCATGGGTAGAGCAGTACTCTCAGTACAGATTGCCACTGATACTGCATCCATAGATGGAGCAGTACTCCCTATACATAACTCCTGTGAGAATGCATCCACAGGTGAAGCATTACTCCCTTCATAGATTGCCTGTGAGACAGCATCCATAGCTGGAGCAGTACTACCTATACAGATATCCTGTGAGACTGCATCCATAGCTGGAGCAGTACTACCTATACAGATATCCTGTGAGACTGCATCCATAGCTGGAGCAGTACTACCTATACAGATATCCTGTGAGACTGCATCCATAGCTGGAGCAGTACTACCTATACAAATATACTGTGAGACTGCATCCATGGGTGGAGCAGTACTACCTATACAAATATCCCATGAGACTGCATCCATAGCTGGAGCAGTGCTTTACATACAGACATCCTTTAAGACTGCATCCATACGTGGAGAAGTACTCTGTTTACAGATTGCTTGTGCGACTCTCTCATTACATTGACCTTCACTCTCAACAGAAACTACTTGTCTCATTGCATCAGTTGTTACTGTGCCTGTGGATGGAATGATTGGCCGCCTCTCAGACATGATTTTCTTTTTAATCTTGTCTTTTCTGTATTCCTTTCCATTCTGCCCAGTGTTTTGTACCATCAGAGACTTTTTCATTCCTAGAAATATAGCAAGCATTGTATAAGATTACAATTTACTGCTCACCTATACAGTAGACATGCCCTAACAGGGCTATAGCCCATGTAATAACATGCAGAAATTATAAGATACTTTGAAATATGGATTCACATCTGTGTGATACTGTTTGCCTGTTACTTATTTAGCTAAGATCACCATCATGTGTTACATTAACTGTATAACGTGTTAATAACATCATTACAAGTGCAAATGGGGTTAATTGGTAAAGCTTACAGTGTGTGTGGACTGCAAGTGACACCCTATCTCAGGTTTTTATAAAGCATACTACACATGATATTGTTGCACTGTGAAGCTCATAAGGTTTCTCATAGCCATACCCGGCAGTCAAAATTTGTAAATTTGATATGTAACTCCATAAACATTTTTTCTTCATTAAAACTACTTATGATACTGTGAGCTGGACTAAAAGGGAAGAGCCATCATTAATATTAATGAAGTGATTGAAATAGTGGCTTTCATCATGGCCAGTCACCTTCTTAAGTGCAGCTTTTGTTCACAACAGTTACCCATGGCTACAATTGTTTTAAAAATTGGTTGTGGTAAAGTGTGGTGAGGGCAAAGCTGTCATAAATTGGCCTCTTTTAATTACATTATGATCAACAGGGGGTTACACTGTGCACTTGTGTGACTGCTTTTGTTCTGGGTTAGGATCCTTTGATCTCAGCTGTACATTTTTGTATTTGTATTCAAATGACAAGGTCATTCAGGCCAAGTTCAACTGACCTGATCTGCTTTGGCTGTTTTTGTGCACCCCACTGCACAATATTTTTAGTAGTTTTTGTGAAAGAAAATATAAATCTAAGTAATGTATCATGCTTTTCATTTTTTCACAGTGGGGTATGGGTATGAGAAATCTCAGGAAGTTCACAGTGGTACACAGTCACACATGGTATGCGGTATAAACACCTCAGATGGGGTGTCAATTGGAGCCTAAACACAGTGTATATATACAGTGGTACCTGTCTTGAGAGACCCCTCTAATGAGAGACCTCATATCTTTTTCAGACCACTCTCTCAGAACACTGTGCTATCTTTTCCATGTTATTATACCTCTAATGAAAGACCACCTGTTTTGAGAGACCACATTTTCACCTGCCCTAGGGGTGGTCTCTCAAGACAGGGACCACTGTATATGTATTTTTTTATGTTTGCCAAATTTCTAGTTTTACACAAAAGCATGTAATTTTCAGTCTCCTACCCCTAATCATTCAAAATATCTGAAGATGATATGTACCTACTTCCTTTTCAAGCATTGCGTCCTAAGCAGACCAAGCTCCATGTTATCTGTACTGCACTGGTATGCCCTAGGAAGATAAGATACTATTTCTTGTGAGGGTACTACAGTAGTACCTGTCACCAAAGACCCCCCAGCCCTGGGAGGATCAAAATGTGGTCTTATAAGACAGGTGGTCTCTCATGAGAGGTATAAATAACAAGAGAAGTATTATTAAAAAGTGGTTTTAAAAGGCAGGTGGTCTCTCATAAGGGTGGTCTTTCGTGACAGGTACTACTGTAAAGCTACACTGTGATCCTTCCCCTGAACTGGAACACCAATCAGGAAGTTGATCATTATCGCCTTGGCCTGTGGCAGTCTGTGATACCTAGACTGTTAACATGGTAGCCACGATGGGCCAATCAGAAACTGAGCCATTTTCCCAATAGTAAGACAGTGACCATGTAGAGAAAGGGCAGACCAAGCTCATTATACAGATAACATGGAGCTTGGTCTGCTTAAAAGGCAATTTCAAGTGAATATCATTTAAATCAGTGAATCAAATGTTGATTCCTGCCAAACATGTTCAAGTGCAAGAATACTGTGTGAGGTATTTGTGTAAAGTATTTGTGTAAATTCAACTTGTATAAACATTTTAAGTTATGTCAATAAACTGACTGCATAGAAAGCAAACGGGGAGATTTCACTGTATATTTAAGTAAAACCTGACACTGAAACATTTTTGGGTCTAGGAAAAAGTGTTCAATAATTTGAGGCACTGTGCACTAATCTCACGGTTAACTTATCCATGAATGTGACATGAAGTACCTGGGATGCTGAAAATACATTTGTTCTGTCTTTGAAAGGCCTTTCATAGTGGGAGCTCTTGTATGGTGAACCTCATACTCTTACTAGCTCCAGCCACATCAGATGTCACTCAGAATAGGAATTGAGCACTTTTTGAAGAAAACAATCCATCTGAACATCTACAATGTGCAAAATTAATGACTTCTCCTTTTTTTGTTAGCGGGATGTTCATTACTTTCTGTTTGTAAAAGTTGTGGTTTGGGACCCCAAAAAGCATTCACTGTTCACAAATCGCAAGTGTTCATTAATGAAAAATAAAATCAGTCAATTTGAAATCTCAATATTAAACATTTATAGCAGAAAATGGTAATGGAAAAAGCATTCACTTTTTTAAGTCATGTGTTCGAATGGGCAGGTTTTCCTGTAAGTTAAGTTCACAAAACACCTTTGTAAAGTACTATCATGAAACATAAATGCATACGAGTGATCTCCTCAAATTTTCATCAACATTTAGATTTGTTTAGAATATCAAACAAATTCAAACAGGTAAATCAGGTGGAAATCTTGCTAAGCATAACATTTGAAGATGCATCATGAATTTACTCTCAACAGATGAAACTGTTTCACATTGTTGTTTTTGTTCACCGTGCTTTGTGTAACGAATTCATGGTTAACTGGCAAATAACTAGAGCCATGCCCTGAAGCCAGTGACAGCAAAATAACATCATCCCAAAGGTTTGTTGACAGATGGACCGATGGACATAGAGATGCCCAGAAAATGAGTGCCATATCTCGCCATCACCTAACTTTGGCAAGATAAAAATTGACATGCCAACCACATGCTGAAGTGACATTTTGAGTTGTATAAGTTTCATTATATAGGGAACCACTCTGTGCAAAATTGATGGTACGGCGTAAACATGATAAGTTGCTTTGTAGACCACACCCATTTAATTTCTTCATGGACATACATGTAGTATATGCTAGCCAGCGGAAAACAGAGTTTGATTTTTTTGTTTGTGTGTGTGCGTTTTCTTGTTTTTGTTTTTTTTTTCTTTGTTCTTTCTTTGTTTTAGTCACTTACCTCGAGAACGAAGTACAGCATCATAATGTTCTCTGCCTGGAATTTTCATTTATGCGAATAGAACTTTATAGTCAGATGCACTCAGAACTGGTTGCATTTTTATAGATGGTACTATTTCCATGACATTGTATTTTTCATCCTCCTCACTGGAAAAGATGGTCACAGTCTGCTGGAGAATGTTAGCCGTTGCCAATGGTATTGCATCTCCTGCACTATTATTCCACATGCCCCTTTTTCCAATGTCTTTTGCAATTTTTTTAATGTTTTCACAAGGGAAGAAGGCCTGATATTCTTCATGATATTCAACAATGTGTTTTTCTAAAAGTCTACATATGTCTGTAACCTGCAAATTTGCAGTATTTTTTAGCTCCATCACTGTTAACTTTCACTCTTTTGCATCCACTAATATGTAACAGTCTATCTACATTCTCAAAGTGCTATGTTTCCTCCTTGGCCCTAGGTTTGGATTCACAACTTGACAGTTTGGTTACACAGGTAATATGACTCCTATGTTTCTTGCTTTGATTTGACAGATTTGCAAGAGGAACATCATCACTATCATCAAATGACATTGTGACTGGAACCTGAAAAAAAGGTTAACAAAATATAAACAATAATGTGTACAATGATTAGCAGTTACTGGCTACTTGTATTAGGTTGTCCTGCGTAATTAGCAAAAAAGCACCATGACATGAAATATTAAAGGTAGCTTACCACAAAGACAAAAGCAAGAAAAACAACAACATAAACAACCCCCCTCCTGCCCCCCCCCCCAAAAAAGCATTAGGCTAAGATAGGATAACTTCGGAAGGTCTTTATTTTGAGTTGAAAACATGGTTACAAACAACATAAGCAGTACAGGCTCTTTGCTGACTTGTATGGATAGTATAAAAGCTGCCAGAAATAAATATGGTTAAAATAACTACAGTGTACTTTACTCCTATACATGAAATACAGGATGCATTAACAATACTTTGACTGTTGCATAGTCATGCTAATTTTGTTTTGTATTCATAACCAAAGGTTGCCTTAGTATTAGTGGAACAGACTATAATCAGTTGCTGTGAATAGTTCAGTGTTGCTGATCACCTACAAGGGGTGGGGTGGGGTGGGGGGTAATCTGGCCCTGTAATATTGTGGAAAACATAATCTTGGCTGCAAACTTCTGGAAAAAATACCCTGGCTCAACAACTGTGTTCACATACATAAATGGGTTTCAAATGCTTTTTGAGATACATGCAAGACAAATCTGACAAGTCTAACATCACATCAACATTTTCGGTAAGTTTAATAATAAATAGTTAAGTTATTCAAGAGATGAGCAAAACCCCAGGTGCTCATATATTGATACATGTTCTCACAAAGTTTCATGGTTGTACCTAAAATCCTTTATTTAGATATATGTGTGACACAAATCTGAAAAATCTAACATGGCATGAAAATTTTCACTTATTTATGATTATTAGAATCAACACAGAATAATTAATGCAAAAGATAAACAAAACCCCAGCCCAGAGCCAGGTGTACACCTTCATGTACCGATTAATGTTCCCACCAGGTTTCATAGGTGTACCTCAAATACTTTTTGAGATAAATGCAACACAAATCTGACTAATGTCTGATCAACCCAAGTTAATTAATGATCAACAATGGCTAATTAATCTAAGAGACAAACTAAACCCCAGGTGCACACCTTCATCTAAATGTTCCCACAAAGTTTCATGGTTGTACCTCAAATGCTTCTTGAGATACATACAGTACGAATCTGGTATGTTTAATATCAGACAGAGAAAGGCAAATCTATACCCACCCACCCCACCCCCCACCCCCCCACTAGGGTGAGGGCATCAAAAGGTAGAATGGATAATAAACTGGTTTACTCTGAATGTGTGTGCTGCCAGCAGCCACAAACATGAGTTGACTACGGTGACAAAGCCAACAATGGCAACATTGTATTTGTGTCTTGTTGCCCAGAACCACTTCCTAGTAGTCAATATCCTATTCCGCAGTTCGAACTCTTTACTCTCCATAAACTAACCTGTCCCTGTCTAACCTGTATACATATGGAATTACTATTGTCTATATTGCACACGTTCACATGTACACTGCATTGTGTTTGTGTTAGCGCAATTGCCTCATTCGATAACATACAAAATTTACTTTGTCAAGAGTTAAATTCACCCAGTTCCAAGGCATAACCAGTTCCTTCCTTAATGACACAAAATTCACTTTGTGACAGGCTGACACTTACCTTTCTTTCGCCTTTCCCTTCAACTTGAAGACCACAGCAGTATGCTACTCCCCGTCATGCAGACGACAGGAAGTGAGACCCAATGTGAAAAGGGCAAAATGTGGTGCTTTTCCGTGTTCTACCCGTTACAAAGAGTGATTATGCACCTTATTCACTTTTCATTTTGCATGCAACGGGCAGTGCAACAAGGTGCTATCTTGAGTTGGCACCTTGTGATTGCGGTTCAGATAGACTCATTATTTATACACAATTTCGTCTCTTTTGATTTTGGTCCCGTTTTCGCATAATTGTGTAAATTGCCAAAATGTAAATTTCTGTGTGCGGGTACTTGTAGCATGACTGACATGAAAGAATCAATCAGAGCATATGTTATCTGTGGCAATGTATCACAAGATTGAAACTGGGTCTCTGGTTGATGCAGGCATAGTACATTTATTGCCAGTTCTGGATTGTTCTAAATATTCATTGAGATATACTGTCGAATACAGATAAGCGGATTTGATGTTTTTGTATATAGGCAACAAAATGAAAATGTTTTGTATGGTGATATATTTTATTGGGGATTTCATAGTTTTAAGTACAGATTATACAATTAATTTGTTAATCGGAAAATATAGTTGTCAATTTTACTGATATGCTCATGGTCTGCCATATAGGGTGAACTATTTCTTGTACACAAGTCTGGTGCATTTGGAGTTAATATTTTATGTCTTTTTTTTCTTCTTCTTTTTTGGGACAGCGATCTGGTCACATGTCTTGTTAGCCTGGTTTCATGCACTCTCGTGTAGTTACTGGTATATATATAAAGGCCCAGCACATGTTTCATCGTGCGCGTTAGACAATATGGGATCTGAGGGTTGATGGTTGTTTCAAAGCATGCGTTGTTTGACGCCTTGGCAAGCGTAACAACTAACATGGGGCTTCTACTAATTATGTTATACAGTTAAAGGTTTTCAGTGGCACATTAATCATGTAGTAAGTATGATGATCTGCATTTGCCGAATTTTCAGTCTATCAAAAATTTTGCAGTGTCTTTGGGCGTTTCTTTGACTGGTGCACATTTCAACGGTGTTTTTGTAGCATATACGCACTAGTCGTTTGCACAAGGACACGTTGTGTTTTGTAGTCCGCTGTCCCATGTTAAGAATCCGATTTTCCTCTAAGAAAGAGTACTGAATTTACATGGTTGATATATATATATATATATATATATATATATATATATATATATATATATATATATATATATATATATATATATATATATATATATATTCGGTGAAAACATGTTTTAGCGCCATTCGTGTCTGCTATTCCACAACGCAAGTATGTTTTGCTACATTTTAAGACATACTTTGTTTCAAGACACAATTCATATACATAGACAAGGCTATATATTTCCTTTTGCGTTACCTCCATATTTTCAACAAATATCCAATGATATACAGGTTTAGTTTCCTGGTAAGATGTTGCATGTATTTTGGCAATTAAGGATCCGATAATAGGTATATTGGTATTCTTGCGGTCTCAAATGCGCAGATTTGAGCATTTCATGTGTACAAGATGTGTTTTCCTGTCCACGTATAGTTTCAATATGAAACATATTGGGTTTAAATTCCGGTTTACAGTTGGAATGCATTAGGTCCTTCAATATATTTGAGAGGTGCGTGGGGTGTACTCGTAAACGTGGGGTATTAAAAGAGACTATATAAACGATGGTATTTCCCTATGGAAAAAATCACCATGTACAGCAAACTTCCTGGTAGTTTTTTTTTTTTTTTTTTTTTTTGAGGGTCCACGCGGCCGCAACACACAATATATATAGTGCCCAGAATAAGCAACTTGAAAGTTTGGTCAAGAGCGTGTCGACTCTACTGAACTTATAATCATGTCATACAATGCTCTTCAATAGTTGGTGATACTAAGTTGCAATACTGAAAAAAAAACTTGTCTAAATTGTGAGTCAATTGCTGTAATTATTTTGACAGAAATAAACAGTGTGGAAGGTCAGCGCACATTTACACAGTGCAGTTGGCATGTGCCTGTCACCATTTTCGGCTACGTGATCGGTGTCAAAGGTTTCTGGTTCGAGACCTGGCCACTCCATGGTCATAAAACATATACATTTTCGCTGCTCCTTTGATGCTGATGGACCTACACATGTACAGTCCTCGACCCGGGACAAGTCTGAACACAGCACTTCATTTGTATTGGGATAAGTACAATGAAATGGGGCATGTCGCATATGGCATTTACGCATACCTGCCTCCATTGAACCACCCTTTTTAGGAATGGAGATTTGTTGGTATGTGCGTTTCCCATTTTCGGCTAGGTGATTGGTACCGAAGGTTTCTGGTTCGAGACCCGGCCGTTCCTTGGTCAAAAAACATACAGATGTATTAAAATGGTGAAGCTCTGTGCTCTTCTTCTGTGTTACATTGTATGAACATGCAAAGGGATCTATATAATCTATGAGGTCTGCGGCACGTAAAATGATACGGTACTTGGGTAAAAAATTGCCCAAGAATTCATTTGAACAACGAAAACACTGAACACTGACTAACCTCAACAATGGCTTTCATCTAACATGAACCAGATACATTTGATGTGTTCACCAAACACGTTGGTAGCAATAGGCCTACACATGCAATAGGTGTAAATACATTGATAACCTTATCCAGCTCAAACGTGTGTTCAGACAGTCACCATCTTATAGCCCCAAGGCTAATATCGGAGGAAAGCATGCATGTCATTGAGAGGTTTGTGATATTAATTTATGATAGAACAACTACTTGTGTGAGTATAAACAAAACAAGAAATAAGATTTTGGGGAAAAGAGCTTCAGTAGAGAGCATTTCCATCATTTTGCAGCTCTTGAGCAGTATGTTAAGCGAGCAGTCTATTAGGATAGCTTCATCTGGGGACAAACACTGATTGCACATCCTCAGCTTCCATCATCCACTGACTGGGGCGGGATCAAATCTGATAGATTGTATGTGCCATATTGGACATCACTTTCCATTTCAATTGAAAACTGTGCTAGTTATAGCCAAGATCCCTACATTCAAGCATAGACGCATAGCACAGTAACGCAATACCGTTGAAAATGCCTGTGTCTGTGCATTTTCCAGAAGTCAAACATTTCATATAAACCTAATGAAAGTGTACTTAATCTATTTTATATTTTCTACTTAATTGTAGATAATTGTACGGTGGTAAACCTGTCTGTAACATTCACATCAGAGGCCCTACTTAAGGAGGCTAGTGGTACCTAATGATTACTCCTATGAGTAATATGGCAAAACAGGTTTCCCGTGTATTTTGGGGATGTTCAAGCCATGTGCGAACAGTTCCTCGTAGTGGTGGAAAGTTGCTGCATATGTGGGTCTTTGAAACTCACAATGAGGCAACGGGAAAAATGTCTATGAGCATCTTTGAATACAAATCTTTGTTACCCGGTATAACCCTGCTCATATGCATATTTTCGATGCTTTCACAGATGGTACCTAGGAATGATGTAACTATATTTGCGGAATTCCATGTACATCAAGTGATTTTAGAGTGCTCAGGAGACAGTCATGGTTTACCGCATCAAAACAGCTGATGAATCCAACATAACTAGGAGGAAACCTTTTTGTACGCCTATGGCATACAGGATGTCATTTTGAACACGTAAGAGTGCGGTCTCTGTGCTATGATCTTGTCTATATGCTGATTGAAATTATTCCAAAGGGTTGTTTCGCTTTTGTATTTCCTTCAATAAAATTTAAAATCATGAGGTACTGGTCGACCTGTGGCACAGACGTTATGCAATTTAGTACAGGAATATCTATAACACCTGCTATAGACGGGAAAGATATAATATACATATATAAGATACAAACAACCGAAGATAAATATTTAAAAAACTGACCTTTTGTTGAGTTTTAATTTCATTTAATGGATGTTTACCGCAAGATCAAACATTTGAAAAAAAAGTAATTTTCCTTCATAAACAAATATGAATATACCAACTGGTTAGCCCAAAAATTTAGGGCGGGATTTTTGAAGAACTTTATATAAACTATGTTAAATAAATTGTTGCTGAAATACCAGGAACAGTTTTTGACAGATATAGGTCCAAATTAATTCTGAGGTGTACTTTTAAAATTACAATCTGGGAATAAAAGAAGATATAAAAAGCTTTCTAACAAGTGATGCTGTTAGAAAATGGTTAGAACAGAAAGAAAATAAAGATAAAAGATAGTTATACAAGCTCCCAATGTTACATCCTGGTGGACACTGAAATAAAGATGTACATTGAGAATATTCCATTTTACATGACAAGAGTATTTCAACATGGAAAAGATATTGTTCATGAACAAGATGAAAACATATCGAAGATGTGTTATGCTGGGAGCGACAACTGAACCAGGTGACATAGATTCATGATGAAAGAAAAGACAGAAATGATATTGATTTGACCACGGACAAATCAATAGTCATTACAGTAGTTATTGAACACGCACCAAAGTTTGTCCAAAGTGAAACGGCATTTGAGGGCCCTCTTTACGTCGACAAGAACAACCGAAAATGAATGCAGTTATTGTGACCTGAGATGATTGCATTGTAGACAAGGAGTTGGTGTTATTTGGGAATCCGTTCCTCTAGAGTCTTGTCAAATAAGTCTAGCATGTTACCTATACAATTGAGAAATAGTATGAAAAGACTAGTGACTAGGCGTGAAAAAAATTATCATAGACACCATCAATGTGAATGGACAACTAAGGCAGAGATTGAATTATCTAATGTGAAGGAATGGAAAATTTGTAAATTTAGGAACAGTGAAAGGCTCATCCAAAGATTCCTACCCACGCTTTTAAGAGGCCCAATAAGTGCATACGTGATATTAAGGACAAATCTAGAGCATATACAGGAATACGCCCCGGCATATTTTTGCAAATATAATAACTTGTCAATCAATGCTTTTAACAAATACAAATATCTGTGAAAATCAGACGTTGGGTTCAGTTCGAACGAGATGCCAAATAATTATTAAGTATAAAATGCACCAGTCTGTGAGAAAACTGATGGAATTCAATCAATTTCAAATGGTGCAAGCTAAGAAAGTACCAGAAAAGATGAATGTGAAAAAACACTATCTTTCAGAGGGGTTCAGCTGCACAAGACAAGCAACATAAAATGACACCAGGTGGTGAAAACGATATAGAAGATGACGCATTTTGCATTTGAAGTATGTTGGTACGACATAAGACAGGCTTGTTTTAAGACCGCAATGATGATATATTGTGATGAAGTACAAGTTGTGTGAGACCATAATGCGTGAATATCATAGCTGAAAACAGTTCCAAGTCAAGTCCCGTCCAAATCTTGGTAAATTCATCAATATTAACATCATAAGATATAACAGCAAGACCTAAATATCCACCAAGCAATAAGCAAAGTAGATTTAGGGTTGCATCAATCAGTAATGCAGAAAACATTAATAACATTACAATTGTATCAGCCAATAAGGTTTGTAGTGAACTAAAATGCGGTCACCCGAGACAGCTTTAAAAATTTGAAAAATGGAAATGGATTTTCCGAGAACATGTTCAAAAAAACCACTTCATTTAGACGTACAATACAGCATGATAAAGCTTCTGATATCCGTAATGCGAACACCTGTGTTAACGCTATTTTATAAATGCATTTAGGGTACATATTGGAGAAACTCTAAATTTCATAATGTTTCTGGAGCCATTAGAAACCAGTTTAAAAACTATCATGCGCAATTGGTGTGTTTCAATGGAAGGAACCTTTTAGATGCAGTCAGTGAAGACATAACAAAAACACCTTAACCATTTTATTATTTAGACCTACGATACAGTATGATAAATCTTTTGACATCCTTCAAACATTTTCTCACTATTTCTTTTAACCCACCTTTCTTAATCCCATTGTATAAACGCATTTAGGGTATCTATAGGAGAAAATCTAAATCCCAAAATGTGTCGGAAGCCATTGGAAACCAGAAAAAAGGCTAGCATGCACCATTGGAATGTTTCAATGGAAATGAACCTTGTTGGTGCATTCAACTTGTTGCACAGTGACAAAGCATTCAACTTGTTGCACAGTGACATTCCAAAAACACTATTACCAGAGGTAAGATACAATTTGAAAGTTATTTAGAAAAGCGGCACTTCAGTTAAGCATGGAAGGACACTTTCACTGCTGAAGTTCTGTGTAAAATTATAGGTGATCAGTGTAGGAAACTATTAGTTTTGAAGGATAACGTTACAGAAAGGAGTTTTAAAGAAATAGATGAAACGGAACGCCACAGTCATTTGAATAAATCAATAGCAGAACTTGTGTGGAATTTAGTTTACATGAATTTGTTGAGGAATATTGTACACACTGGGAAGGCAAGGAGGAAACTAGTATCTCGCTTGAAAAAAAAACTGAACTAATCAAGGCCAAATGAAGTTTATAAGTGCCAAAGGAGGGAAACGTTGTAAGCACACTTACAAACCACATTTGAGATGGAGATTTGGACAGTTTGTGGCCCAGCTGACATTACAGTCAGCTGAGCGTATCTTATGGTCCTCTGTCCGTCGTCCGTACGTCCGTCGGTCGTCCATCGTCCGTCAAAAATACACATTTTCAACTTCTCCAAAACCGTTAGCCAGATCCACTTCAAACTTGGTGGGGATGTGCCTTGGGTGGGTGTCTACTAAGTTTGTTCAAAGAGTCACGGTCCAGTGACTTTGGGTTTTTTTAATGAATTTTTTTGTACTTTTTCGGCAAATCTTAAAAAAAATCTTCTTCTCTGAAAACACTGACCCAATGGCTTTGATATCACACAGGAACACTCCCTGGAACTCATAGTTCTTACTTTGTTCACCAGCTGGCTCTGCCATTTTTTTCTATTTTTTTGCTTTTTTTTTTTTTTTTTTTTTTAATGAATTTTTGTGTGTTATAACTTTTTTCGACTTCTCCTCCAGAACCGTCATTCAGATTAGGCTGAAACATGGTGGATATGTTTCTTGTGGAAGGGTCAATAGAAGTTGTCCACTATGTGGGAACGCTGGGTGTCCCTGGTTTTTAACGATTTTTTCAATTCGGGTACTTATCGGTCAATGCAGCTTTCCTATTGATTACTATGGAAGTCAATGAGCATTCTAATGCTAGTTCACATTTTCGACTTCCTCTCCAAAACTGTCGTCCAGATTAACGTCAAACTTGGTGACAATGTACCTTGGGTAGGCTTCTACCAGGTTTTTTCAAATGGTCATACTCCAGTGATTTTTGGATTTTTAGTGATTTTTTTTTTATTTGCTTGGACAAATCATTTTTTTTCTCCGAAACAGTTTATCCAATCACCTTATTATCACACAGGAAGACACCTAGGGACTCCTTGTTCTCACTTTGTTCACCAGGTGGCGCTGCAATTTTTTTCTATTTTTAAATGAATTTTTGTGTTTTATAGTTATTTTTGACTTCTCCAGAACTGTCACTCAGATTACGCTGAAACATGGTGGATATGTTCCTTCTGGAAGGGTCAAACAAAGCTGTTCGCTATGTTGGAATGCTGCGGATTCCTTATTTTTAATGATTTTTTTTTTCAATTCGGTACTTATCGGTCAATGCAGCTTTCGTATTGATTACTATGGAAGTCAATGAGCATTGTAATGCTTATTCACATTTTCGACTTCGGCTTTGTACCAGGTTTGTCTAAATGGTCATGCTCCAGTGATTTTTGGATTTTTCATGATTTTTTTTGGGGGGGGGGGAAATTGCTTTGATATCACACAGGAAGACACCTAGCAACTCCTTGTTTTAAATTTGTAAACCAAGTGGCCCTGCAATTTTTTTCGAATTTTTTATGAATTTTTGTGTGTTATTTGTACTTCTTCGCCAGAACCGTCTCTCAGATTAAGCTTAAACGTGGTGGATATGTTCCTTGTGGAAGGGTCAAATAAAGTCGTTCATTATGTGGGAATGCTGCGGATCCCTGATGTTTAACGACTTTTTCAATTCAGCTTCTTTTCGGTAAATGCACCTTTCCTATTGATAACCATGTAAGTCAATGGGCATTCTAATGCTTATTTACATTTTTGACTTCTTCTCCAAAACTGTCATCCAGATTTACTTCAAACTTGGTCGGGATGTACCTTGGGTGGGTGTCTACCACGTTTGTTCTAATGAAGTTTGGATTTTTTTTACGATTTTTCTATTGTCAAAAACCTTTACAAAAGTTTTGATAGGAAAGTTTAACATGGGAATTTCTTGTAATGGTTAAATCTTTAATAATTTTGGCCAGATTTACTTCAAACTTGGCGGGGATCTGCCTTGGGTACATCTGTACCAAGTTTCTTCAAATGGTAACGCTCTATTGATTTTTTTTTTTTCTTTTTTTTTTTGTGAATTTTTTTGTTCGTTTTTGGGGGCAAACCTTAAAACTCTTCTGCCCTGAAACTGCTCACCCAATTGCTTTGATATCGTACATAGACACTCCCAGGGGCACCTGATTCCCAATTTGTTCACCAGATAGACCTATTGTTTTCTAAAGAATTTTTTGTATGGTTTTGCTATTTTTCACTTGTTGTCAGAACCGTCACTCAGATTAAGTTGAAATGTGATAGATATGTTCTTGTGGAAGGGTCAAACAAATTTGTTTACTAGGTGGCACTGCTTTGGATTCCTGATTTTTAAGGATTTTCAATTCAGATACTTATCGGTGAATGCAGCTTTTGTATTGATTACTATGTTAGTAATTGGGCATTCTAATGCTAATTCACAGGACAACTGACACGAAATTTACTGTTTATTGATAACTTGAGATCTGCTTTGAGTTAGCACCGAGATGCTGCACATGTTAATGTTTCTGTATGAAGGTCATGTTTAGACAGTACATGAATGACCTTGACCTCGTTTCTGGGGTCACAGTGTAACATACATGAATTTTACTGTTTATTGTAACTTGCGAACTACTTGAACCTTGATGTTGCTCATGTTAGTGTTCTTCTATAAAGGTCAGACTTACTCAGAACATGAGTGACCTTGATCCTTTCCCAAGTTCATAGAGCTGCAAGTGTGATGAATGTCAAGATCAGCTGAGCATGGGCTGTTCACACAACCCTTTTGTTCTACGCCTATAACCAAACTCCCCAAACATCTAAAAGTTCTAAAATTCAAGTAAATACAGAGTACTGCTAAGATTCAGTAAGCTTACGGATGGAACTTTTGTTTGAGTTCAATGATCTAGCACATAGGATGATCTATGGTGAGACTGTAAAATTGTTACCTACTGAAGTAACTTGAAATTTAGAGGTAAGTGACTATATTTGTAGCTTAACATACTATAAAATATTCTGTCCATGTTGTTTAACCGTCCAGTCTGCCTGTTTGGAGAAGTTGTAAATGTTAACCTCCATTGCAATTCTCGTTGAATTATATGGCTCTCAATGGGAATACTTGCATTAACTGACGGGTACCCAAGTTGAAACATTCGTTTATAAAAGGATTCAGACTATCACTTCCTAGAAAAATGCTTTGTTAACCTTCCCACAACCCACATGACAACCAAGTTTCAGAACAATCTTAGTGATAGTTTTGGAGAAGTGAGTCTGGGTGGCGGTTTTAGAAACGAAATCCAAAATGTGATTAGGAGACTATAAACAGATGGACGACAGGCGTCTTACCAACACATAACCTCAGCTGACTGACAAATCAGTTGAGGTAAAAAAATGATAAACATAGTGATTATTTGCCATGTTGCCTGCTGAAAAGAATAACATATAGACATTATATATTCATATTTTGGGTTTGGGATGTTACCCGGTCAACATTTATAGTAGCCTTGACTTGTAAATCTCTTGTCCAATCATAAATAGTCATACGCGAACTGCTGTTTTTCATGATTAAATTATTATGGTCAAGTAGTCATGCAAAATTTATAATGAGAACTCTTTATTGTCGAACTTAGTGGCGGTATATATAGCGGTATATATATGATGATATTGCTAAATATTCTTCCACTTATGTGTCACTAGCATACATATGGTATACTTGAACTACTATACTCCAAAGGTAATGGTCAGCAATGATACGAGGTTGAGGATTTTGGCAGATATTAATCACCGTTAAAATACAAGCTGTGATCATTTAATCCAGTCCAGACTTTGAGTTTAGGCTGGGAATATAAAAATATGTGATGCAGGTTCTCTTGTGTGTAACGAAGTATATTTTTAATACCCTATTTTCTTAACTATGCATGGGTATTTCAGGACGAACAAGGAGTGACGGCAAAGTCCCCCCGCCCCCCCCCCCCCCCCAAAACAGCCACGTATTCTCTAGAAGAGCAAGTTCAAAATATTTAGCCAATCATTCCTTGAAATGAGAAAAAGTAGATACCCTTTTATTTAGAACAAAACAACTCTTTGTCTCTCTGGAAAAAGTTTATAAAATTGGATACGTTTCTTGGCAAAGATGTATATTTTAGTTTCCAGGACAATTAAATTCAAGTGTCCTCCTTTTGTGTGATGAGCTGGGGGGGGGGGGGACTCCAACAGGTCAAAATTGTGAAAGTTAATGTCAGAAATCATATGCGCACATTTGGTTTAATAACACTAAAAGCCTCGAGATTTAGACGTAATTGTATGTATATTCGATTCAACAGAACATTTTCAAGGAGAAATAAAATTATATTTCATTATGGCTTGCTTTATTTTAATATATATATATATATATATATATATATATACATATATATATATACATATATATATATATATATATATATATATATATATATATATATATATATATATGTGTGTGTGTGTGTGTGTGTGTGTGTGTATGGCTATAGCAGTCCCTTGTAGTATTTAGTACGCATCCCGAGGCTTGGACCAATTGCAAAAATTTTCCAAGGGCACCGAAGTTGCAGCGGCAGAGGAGGGCTCGTGCCTTAAAAAGTCGTATTAATTTGACTGCATGCCTATATGATGTTTGCTCTGATGATGACCTTTGAAAATACCCACAAGCAGTTACATTTTAAATTACTGCATATATTGTAAACATGTAGTATTGTTATTTTGTCACTGATGGACGCATTTGAAATAGCAGAATGTAAAACCAGACAATTGGGACACTTTTGGTTCTTACAGTTTATTAGGGTAGTCCACATCATTCATGTGGACTACCCCTGACGCGCCCCCGCATGTCCTACTATATGCTTTCATAGGCCCTTATGTGCCTTCATACGCCCTAATATACGTTCTCATATGCTCCAATATACGCCTCGTTTGCTTTCATATGCCCTAATATACACTCATATGCCCTAATATACACCCTCATTTGCCTTCATATTCCCTAATATACGCTTTCAGATGTCCTCATACGCCCTAATATATGCCCTCCTATGCCTATGCCCTTAGTCCCGTTTGTTCAAAATTTATACGTTGCAGGCAACATCTGTAGAAACAATAATCCAAGCAAGCTTAATGCACACTTACATCAGGCAAATGGTTCGGTCAATGCCGATATATAAGAATGGTTAAAGCAAGTGGTACTCATTTCAAGCGACACAGAAACTCTTGAAGGCCAAGGGACACACTTTTGGAGGCAAGGGTCACTGGTTTAGGGACCAAGCCCACTGACCGATACAAAATTAATCTTTCTTTGGCAGTGATTGTGGCGGCCCCGATCGGTTTTGGCAAGACGGTATACGTGTGCAGTCTTTTACAGAAAGCCAACCAGACCATTGCACTTTCACCCGAGAAAATAATTATTTGTAACATACATTGTTAGTCTTCTGATGACAAGATGCCAGACACTATTCTAAACATTGGATTTAAGAGAGGTATACCTTCAAACTTGGACCAAGATAGCTTTCTGGAACCAAACACGAGTTATCATATTGTATTTATTCGACGGCCTGATGAGTGATATTAGCAAATATGAAAAAATGACTGATTTTTTCACCAAAGGAAGCCATCACCGAAACTTGAGTGTCATCACCCTCATGCAACATTTCTATGAGCTACACACAGTAACCATGCATCGAAATACCTCATACGCATCTCAGCCTGCGAAATTATCGGCTAATCACTTGAAATCCCCTATGTCCACAGGCGCTCGTAACCTTCAGTCAGTCAAGCTTCCGTGCTAATACACGCTTTGGAGGGGGAGGGGGAGGGGAAGGAGGGGGTGAAGAGGTTGGACCTGGAACGTCTGTGCGTTCAATAACCCACATAGGGCCATATCTGCAATAAAATATTGTGTATTCATCTGTGCAGTCAATTGTTTGTGCTAATAAGATGGTGGCGGATGGGCCTAAAATCACAACGTCGTCACATGGAGCTCCTATCTATATAGAAAGAAAGAAAGAAAGAAAGAAAGAAAGAAAGAAAGAAAGAAAGAAAGAGAGAGGAAAAGAAGATTTGCTTGAAAGCAAATCTGTCTGTGTGCCTTCAAAAGTTGTAAATATTAAATGCTACAACTTTTATCCTTTGGTACATCACATTACATTAAGCTTATGGCTGGATGCAAATTTCCAAGTCCAATTGACCTTGACCTGTGACTTTTGCAGGTCACATGTATATTGCAAAGTGTTACAATACCCACAGTGCACAGTGTTACAATACCCATAATTTAAGCCCAACATGAACCAAATCGGAGTAAAATTGACCAAGGTATGGCAAGATGAAACTTTCGAAGGGCCAAATGACCTTGAACTTTGCCTTTTTGAGGTTACATGTTCTTATAAAAATGTCCAGTGTAGCAATACCTACAATTTGAGTCCAACATGATTAGAATTGGATGGATATTGGCCAAGTTATGACTGGATGAAACTTTCAAAGGTCAGCATGACCTTGACCTTTGAACTTCAGAGGTCACATGTACCTTTAAAAATGTGCAGTGTTACAATAGCTACAATTTGAGCCCGACATGATCAAAATTGGATACAAATTGACCACGTTATGGCTAGAAGAAAACCAAAAACAGAAAGTGGCCTTTGACCTTCAAATGACCTTTGACCTTGAGAGGACCTCCACCTGAAGGTAACCTTGACCTCAAAAATGACATTTTGGCTTAAAATTGACCTTTGACCTTGACATGTCCTTGACATTTGAGATGACCTTTACCTTGCCATGATCGAACTCCTATACACTCGGAACCACATCTACTATAGTATATAAGATATTGAACATTTAAAACTTTAATTGGCCCTCATTTGCATAATTTTGAAAAGCATGACCTCTCATTATAAAAAGGCCAGACTTTATCCATAGAAGTATAATTGTGCCAAGTTTGGAGTTTCTACATATAGTACTTTTTCAAATGAAATGTCGGACAAATTTGCCTGTAAAGAAAGAAAGAAAGAAAGAATTCCTAGAAAAACAGAAAAGTGTGTGTTGACACACACACTTTAATTAATGTGCGAAGTCGAGTAAGTGCCACTGAAAAGTTAGCATGGTACATGCATTCAGTGATTTCCAGCAGATGTTATTTCAGAGAAAGACCAATATTGTGTGTGCACTTGAGACCCACAGTATTTTTGCTGTGAGATACATAAGTTTTTTTAACTTAACCTTGCATCAGGTGAAATATATTTATACATAAAATATATGGTTCTGTCTTGTCAATTTGTCTTTAATTAGCCAGGTGACCACCAGGTGTCATCTTTCTACAGCCATAAAACAATTCCGCCGAAAACTTTTTTGAAATTTGATCAAAATTGACTGATTCAATCTTGCACTTTTATTGCAATATTTTGGTTTTCCTTTAAAATATTACTGAAAAATGTTATGGGCCTATACATACAGCAAGATTAACAAAGAAATATATAGGCTTTTTAATTCTTTAGAGCACCCTTGACTTTCACGGACGCCTGTCGTTCAGAATGATCTTTCCCTGGTGGAGACACACGGAGTTACTGGCCTTGGGTATACACTATAGAAACTGTGATGCTCCCAGAGTACAAACATTTGCATGCCCCTGTGGCTGGGTCGATGTGATGTGTCTGCACACGGCTCACTATCAAGATTACTTTGCTTTAAAAGCCGACCAAGTCTATGTTGCATCAAACCAGTTAACACGACTTTCGATTCATTCAACGGGAGAGAAATTATAACCACGACCAGACCTGAGGCAAAAGATGGCCAAATCAATTGGACCCAAGCTTACTTACAATTTCTGGGGGCAACTCAGGACTGAAAGTTTCAATCTCTGCCTTGGTGCAATGACATTTGGCCACTGGCAGGTAAGTGTTCCTTAGGTAACAATATATTGAATAATTGAAAAGGCATGACGAAAAGTCATCGGCTGCGGGCTTCTGCTGGCAACATTGACTTCGGCCCGCACATTTGTCGGCTGAAAAGCTGACCCATTTTTTGCTATCTGATATAATATTGTATATGTTTTTACGCAGTACGAGAATGTGTGCGATTCCGGAATGATGCTGCACATTTTCGAAAGTCCCCAAGCACGCGTCAGTGGGGAAGGACAAGAGCAGACCTGCCTGAAACAGGACACTGCAGTCACTGGAGGGCTAGGGTTGTGTATTCCCATTACTTTATATTGTAATTTTCAACTTTATATCTTGAAATCAGCTGCACATGCAGACACCAAATTTGCTAGAGTAAATCTAGATGCGCAAACTAATATCTCACAAACATCATATAATCACAACTACTAAAGTGACCAGTTTATTTAAGGTTACTTTAACATGCAAGCCAATGGGAATACGCAGCTCTGGCCCTCCAAATATTTGTGTATTTGGTTGAGTATTAGGCAAATACACACTTCAGAGCTAATTCTGACCTTTCCTATTCCGAGATCGCACACAGCGTCCCTAGGGTTGCACTTACAGGAATCAATATATCGGCGGAAAGTTCTGAAGTGAAACACTGGTGCCACGTCCATTATTTAGTTGATCATACACGAGTGCAACTGGTGAAAACGGTAAACTGAAGTTGCAATACCATGGGTCTCATTGCAGTATAAAAAATGGTAAAGAAATGATCTGTTGTTTTGGTTGATCTGCCTTTTTTACCTTGTAAGTTTTACTTATTTTTGGTAAATGATCAGGTTTATACAACAAAAAGTTTAACACCAACAGTTCTGTCTTTCAATAACAATGAAAACAGAAGATCCTGCATCATACCCGTGTGTTCTTGAGTGTGATTATTCTTGTGACTACTTGTATAGAACTACGAGACTATTTATTAAGATAGAAAGTTGTGGTTACCTTCGCAGTGCACTTTCTTAGTGAGAAAACTAACAATTGTAACAACTATATTGTTGAACTAACTTGTATTTGACTGACACGACCTGTTAGAAATGGCGATAAAATATACATGTTTTCTTCATTTATAAAGTTCAGTTGAAATTTTATTGAATTAAATTCGGTAATATTTTTCTTCCAATTTAAGACAGCACCGAAAGAAATTAGCATTCTTAATATATGCTGCGTTTTTCTTGGATACTTCAATTGTACAATACCTTTGTTCAGATAAGCTTGGACGAATGGAACTGTCAGGCCTGTACAGGTCAAGCTGTTTCTGCTGAGCCTTTGAAACTATAAAAAATGAAGACTACTTGATAGAAAGAATATATGAGGATTACATTATCTTAAGCTTTTCGTTGTGTATACAATTCCCCTAGTACTGTACCTTTATACGTAAATGTATAATTGCGCATAGGCTATTTGCTTAAATAGTTCTCTCACAGCGCTTCACTGTTTGTAAAAATTATGGGGCATATTCTGTTGTTTGTCCATTGTATTCATTTTTCAAAGATTGTTAGGGCTCTGCAGAACTATTTTTCATATTTGCCAACAACTTTATTTCACGCAAAGTGATATCAGAATTTGAATATATTGATTTTGGAAATGTTTCGAGAGTTGCCATGATTCCCATAGCGTTTTGTTTATCTCGAAAGTCTTCGTTGTCTGTAATTGGAGTACTTTTCTTTTAGAAGAGAATGGTTCTGGAGTAAAAGATTTTTTAAAGATTTGATTAAAGAAAGAACAGAAAAAAAGAAAAAAAAAATCCAAAAATCGCTGCAGCAGGACCACTTGGACAAACCTGACAGAGGTTTACCAAGGTACATTCGCACAAATTTGAAGTGTACTTGATCCCCACAAGTTTCAAGCTTTTATTACCTCACCTTAATATTTTTTTAAATGTACAAAAGGATTGCTAAATCATGCTGGATGTATCTCTTGGGAATGATGAAGAAATACCTTATTCAACGACAGATAATTTCCTGTTGATAGAATAATTCAGCTGAACAATACAGTTGAACTGTGCACCAAGTGTTTCCAGCAATCAAGAGGCTCCCACTTGGGAAACTGTTTCTCCTAATCAGATAATTTTCATTAATAAACACAAGGTCTGAGACGTCATACAGCCTAGCCGGCCTTTAAAGTACATAAGATTTCAAATTTAAAACATGCTGAAACCAACATGGTACATGTTCACATGGTTAGTTGTGTATATTGGTATTAACACAGAGCTGTCTAACACATTATTAACATTTTATCTGCTACCTTGTTTTGGGTATGCCATGAGTGGATCTTTGTCCTGTTGGTTGATAATTTTACCCATTGGTGATTTTTGGATGCGTTTTGCTTATTATTCTTGACAGCCTTAAAATGTTTTCCTCTCCATAAGTGCATCTTCAATTGGTTTGGAACTTACACTTGGCGCTTCTTTGTATGCGTGCATTTCAATTTGCACTTCAGGTATTGCGGAAAATGTTTTAGCTCTGATGACCATAGGCTACAGAGCTTATTTGATCAGTAATATCTATCTGTTTGTAAACGTTAACTTTTGGATGCAATTCAGCCCACAGTTTTCAGACTAGCCCCATATAGCTTTCAGGACTGATCAAGCGTATGAAAGTCAAGGTCAAAGTTGATTTATAAGATGCCACATATAGTTTTGCGTAAAGTATGGGCCAAGATGTGAAAATGTAGAGCATGCTGTTTTCAAAGAGATTTCCATCAATCATCAAGAAATGATTTATTTTGTATGGCCATTACCTTTGAGCTTGCGCACATGCATCAATATATCCTTCCAAGAATATCATAGGGACAGAAGTCTCTCAGGTGTTGAATCATGGTATTTTCTCATATATTTTAGTACATTAAAGCCCTTTGGCTAAAAAGATCCTTAGATTGGTTGAAATGTGTTGTATAAATGGGTATTCGAAAACCACATGGAAGTAACAGGGAACAGCCCATGACAGCCTTTGACTATTGCTATTTACCATGTATAACCCTGTTTCCACATAGTACAGAAAAACATGATCCATATTCATTAATTCCAAACCCAACAATGACAGCAAAGAGATTTCAGACCTGCCAAAGCATCAACATTTCTCTTCCAATACCAATGTCAAGAAACAAATTTCACTCCTGACTTGAGACAGGCAGTCACCCATAACAGGCAACTGGTATTTTCGATGGTAACACAGATGCTACTTAAGATTGGTGTTACCAAACAAATGGTAGTATGACATTACACTTTTTAAAACCGTTAAAATATGTGCTGGCAATTTGTAATTCGTACAATGTATACGAGTATCCTATCAATGTTAATTCACACACGCTGTAAAAAGTATCATTTCAATGTGCCATATGCACTAATGAGAAAGTTAAGTGTAAATTGGTCCGTGTTTTGTTGTATGTTTTATTTTTACATTTTTAATGTTTACATGAAAAATGCATAATTTAATTCGGAGGGCTATGTTAACTACAACTTATTTAAAAAACTGTGTTTCTTTAATCATGAATTTAACATATATATAGTTTTGAACTTTTAAAAAAGTCGAAAATCCAAACACATGGAAAACGATCCATAGAGGGCTTCTTACAATAAACACATATCACTGGCCGAATAACTTTGTCTTGGGAATGATGATGCATTTCATAGTCACTTTCATATGACCTTTAAAAGTCTTTTAACTTATTTCTCTTCCACAGGAAGGTGTTGGAGTGAAGAGCTGCACTGAAGCAGAATCATATGCTATATTGGATCGTTTTGAGGAGTGGGGAGGCAACTTCATTGACACAGCAAATTTTTATACACATGGGAGCTCCGAGGAAATTATTGGAAGATGGCTTGCCAAGTAAGAGTTCCATCAAACTTCTGTGAACTAAACTTGCAACGTAAAAATAACATGTCTGTCTTTCAGATGTAATTTTCGGGCATTTTAGAGTCTGTGTGTACACAAATTATCCCTATGCTGCGGTTTCTGGCTACTCTTACTTGAGTTGGTTGTACTCTGTTATTCTTGTATGTGCATTAGCAGAATTGAAAAAATTGGCCATGGCGGCATGGCATACCTAAGCATAATATGTACACTGGTTACGCATATTGCTAATTCAATATGTTATAGAGGCTATACTCTCATTTGAGTAGCCTGAAGTATCAGTACACATCATGAAGCTGAAATGTCACTTATATATATATATATATATATATATATATATATATATATATATATATATATATATATATATATATATATATGTATATATATATGTATATAAAAGTGACATTTCAACGACCTGTCAATAATTGATCAATGCTTGTACATTGCAATAAGCTCTCATCTGTTATGTTTGTATAATTTGATACTTTTATACTAGTTTTAGCAGGAAGTTATGTTCATATCCCTGTTGAGCAAATGTTGCCCTTGGTATAAGGACAGATATGAAGAAAAAGCTTACTTGGAAATTTCAGTTTTCTCCAACATTTCGTCCATGCCGCCTTAAAGTACAAGTACTGAAAGAGGTTGTTTGCACTCATTTGATCTGGTGAATCATTTCAACTTAGGTAAATCCAAGCTCTGACATGCGTAATCAGTGCAATGCAGTAGGTCAGTTTTATTATTATTATTTTACAAATGTCACAAACAAATGGTTTATGGAGTGTGGAATTACAGTAGAAGCAAGCTTGTGTGCATTTGGTATTTTTGTAGGATTGCTGAATGTATATAGTGCATAGAATTTCACTCTCTGTTTCACGTATAATCCCTTCATACTCTCAGTGGTTCTCATAAAAATAAAGAATGAAGATGGAGGAAGCACGCTCACAAAATTTTATTATTTTATGAGTAAAATCCGTGAAACATCTCTTCTTGACACAACCCTTTAGTGTTAATATTTCCAATGTAATCATTGTGCATGCACTCATGTGAAATAAAACTTGGTTGGAAATTTCAGTTCTTCACAACAATTATAAGCAAATTTCCTGGAGCAATGTTATAGTTCAGAAATTCCCCATAACGAGGAATGCAAAATCAACTAAGGCATCAGTGAGAAGATAGCATCTTGCACAATAGTCTCTCTCTCTCTCTCTCTCTCTCTCTCTCTCTCTCTCTCTCTCTCTCTCTCTCTCTCTCTCTCTCTCTCTCTCTCTCTCTCTCTCTCTCTCTCTCTCTCTCTCTCTCTCTCTCTCTCTCTCTCTCTCCTCTCTCTCTCTCTCTCTCTCTCTCTCTCTCTCTTCTCTCTCTCTCCTCTCTCTCTCTCTCACAACTGTCATACCAATGCCTCTAGCTACCTCCTTGTGGCACCAAACGGTAAAATAGCTACTCCTCACCTCCACATATGTGGGACGCATGTTTAAATCACTTTGTACTTGATTTAAATTAGATTTTCAATATTTGGATATTAAGATAGAAACAATTACCACAGAGAGACAGATAAACAGACAGTTAGACAGATAGACAGACTGACAGACAGACAGACAGAGAGAAAGAAAGAGAGAGAAAGAGAACCAGCTGAGGTAATCTTCACTAGGCAAAGTTCTTGCTAAAATAGTCAAAACAGTGCTGTTTTTACATATTCCAGGAAGGATAGGAAAAAGTTTATCATTGCAACAAAGCTGTATCTTCAAATGGATCCCTCTGATCCGAATGGAAAGGGCTTGAGCCGATTAAGCGTCATGCGTGAAGTGGAGCAAAGTTTGCGCAGGTTACAGACAGACTACATAGACCTCTACCGGGTGCGTTACAAGTTCAGATTTATATTGCATTTTGCCAAAAGAGTATCTATCAATATTCCAGATTGTCATAGATGATGACTGTCTACTGTTGGTTTCTTCTGTTTACATTTATGCAAAAGTTAAGGTGGCTGGCTACCTAGTGAACCTTAACGAATAACCACCCTTTTACATTATGTCTGGAGAAACACATATTTTTTCAGACAAGAGCACAGATAATACCGTAATGAGATCATCTCTTAAATAAATCCAGCCATTTTTATAACTATGGATTTTCTTTTCAGTTCACCATATTCTTAAAAGACAGCCTTAAATTTGGGATAATAAGCTTGGTGCTTAAATCTTATTTATGCCTGTTACGAAAGACCACCTGTCAAGAGACTGCAATTATCGCAGGTAGTGGTGTTTGAATACAGGTGTCATTGTCGATTTCAGTCTAATAATTTCAATAGATTCGTACGTCTTAAAAGACAGCATTTACTTTTGGGATACTTAACTTGGTACTTTAATCTGATTTATACATCTTATGAAAGACCACCTGTCAAGATACAACAGTTATCCACATTGATGGTCTTTCAATACAGGTGTTATTTTATCAAATGTAATAATTTTTAATAGATCGGTTCCACAGCTGCCTTTGATTTCTTTGTGGTTACTTAAATTTAATATGAAAACTGTATGTTAAAGGTAACTATGAGAAGTTTCATTCTAAAAGCAGCATGGGTATAACTTTTGTAATATGGAATGAATTAGGTTGTTGTGTGTTGATGATTCCATGACAGATGCACTGCTGGGATGACGGTGTTCCACTTGAGGAAACTCTGCGTCGCTGAATGACCTCGTGCGTATAGGCAAGGTTCGCTACATCGGTGCCAGCAATATGTTAGGATGGCAACTGCAGAAAATTGCAGATTTGTGCAAATTTAATGGGTGGTCACCAGTGATTTCTTTCCAGGTTGGTTTGCACTGTCTTCTTTCACCCTGAATTAATACAGACTGAACAGCTTTTGTTGGTGTAGATAGGTGCCAAGCACATGTCGTAATATGTTGTGTTGGTGACAGGTCTCATTTAAAATAACCATCCAAATATAGGATATTCATATTAACAACACTGCTAGCATTATATCGATTTTAAATACACTCAATTTTGGAAGTACCTGTCTTGCGTTAGGAGTGAGATGCTTTCCTTCATTGTGCATTTCATATTCATTCACTTGTATAATACTTTTCTAAAGTTTTTGGTATATCAACCTTGGACCTCGGGATTTCCGCTTTGCTTGTTTAATGACAGGCGGATTATGGTCATTGATGGTTCCTATTTCCTCAGATCTTGGGTGTAGTGCCTCTGGTATTGTTAAAAACTGTTTTCCACTTCCATTTTTTATGAAAGTATTCATCACTATATTGTCAATTGACATCTTATCATCTTTCAATTAGTACAGAAAAAACATGATCCATATTCATTAATTCCAAACCCAACAATGACAGCAAAGAGATTCCAGAATTGCCAAAGCATCAACATTTTTCTTCCAATGCCAAAGTGAAGAAAGAAATTTCACTTCTGACTTGAGACAGGCAGTCACGCATAAAAGGCAACTGGTGGTTTTAAACCGGTCCTCTCAACCTTAGAAATATTCATCATTAACTGCAGACACTAGTTCTTTTCCAAATTGTACAGGCCTAACCACCCAAAACACAAATTTCATTACTTCTGCCAAAAATAAAAAGATACCTGTTAGGCCTATCACCTTTTAGTTCTCCCGACTTGTCAGTAAGACAAGTTTACAGCAAAAGAGTAAAGTAGGCCTACATCGTTTTTGTGATATTTATGAATCTGGAACATTATAAACACACTCTACCTCCACTATAACTATGAGTCGGAGAACAAAGCCCACAGCACAACATAGCCAATGAAGTAATTTTCAAATAGTACAGAAAAAACATGATCCATATTCATTAACTCCAAACCCAACAATGACAGCAAAGAGATTCCAGAATTGCCAAAGCATCAACATTTTTCTTCCAATGCCAAAGTGAAGAAAGAAATTTCACTCCTGACTTGAGACAGGCAGTCATGCATAAAAGGCAACTGGTGGTTTTAAATCGGTCCTCTCAACCTTAGAAATATTCATCATTAACTGCAGACACTAGTTCTTTTCCAAATTGTACAGGCCTAACCACCCAAAACACAAATTTCATTACTTCTGCCAAAAATAAAAAGATACCTGTTAGGCCTATCAATGAACAATGTATTGCTTGGTGGACATTCATATCCTACTCTTATATCTGGTGATTTTCACGTTGATGGGCTTTTCAACATTTGGACTAATTTCCCCTCAGACTGATTTTAGACTACAATATTGACACCTAATGGTCGGATGCAACATTTTAGCCCATGTAACTCAACAAAGAAAATACCCATATATTTGACAGCTCCCTGTACCAAACAGAGCAAGATGTGCTCCTCTTGCAAACTTAGCAACTTTGTAAATCATTAACTGTTTAATAAGTGAAAGTCATATTCCATAGACAGATTTTTACGTTCATATAAGATGGAATCATGATTTGTTTGTAATACATGTTCTTCATTAATATAAATTCTAGGAAAAACTTTGGTGTACCAATCATTATGCCATTTTTATGGTGGATTACCGTTGCCTGGCACCAGGGTTAGAGTTTGGACAGAAAAAACAATGTGCATGTCTCATTTTGTTTGTCATTATTTTTGTAAATCAGCGAAACATCGAAGCAGATGATGGTTAACCACAAGGTGGTTTGACTGTGTTAAGGAGGGAAAGCATAATGCTGTGATTTGTTTTTAACATGTTGAAGATGTGACAAGTTCACCTTTGGCTTATGAGCAATCGCTGGTCCAAAACACTGGGTAATGCATGTCAATTTATTGTTCAGATGATGTGTAGTTGTAAACACTAAAAATAAAACCATATAATGAAGGCAGGGGATTTGGCTGTCTGTAAGTATGTCTGTCTGTCTCTTTCTTTCTTTGCATCACCATTTTTTCATTAGTTATTGTCTCTTTTCATATATAATCAACAATACTTGACAGATCAGCAACTTGCGTATGACAAGTCTTGTCGTTGGTTAGTTAGATGCTCCCTGCCCAGCCCAAAATAACAATGTGAAACCCAAGGCTTAAGGAATTGTAAATGATAGATCAAGGGGTCTGAGCATCTTAACATTTTCGGCCTGCCCTGGATAGCAAATATGAAAGCAAATGGCATGTGTCAACTGAACATCGCAATGATGGTTGATATACATTTTTATGTTAATAGCAACAATACAGCCTCTTGTGTCGTTACACTGAACTTGAATGTACCGATGTCTGTCTCAATGAGGGAATAGGTATGCTACCATATAGCCCACTGAGAAGGTAGGACTTTCTACACACACAGATCTAGATGTACACCTGTAAACTGTGCATTTATTCAGTCTTCTACATCCTGTTTGAAACACAACCAAATGGTTACTTTTTATTGTTGTTTGTGCGCCAAACCAGGGCGAAAATCTTCATGCATGTTTTTTCTAGGATCAGTTTGTATCCCCAATTCCTACACATAACTAGGCCATCTCTGGTAAACCGTGGAAAGAAGAGATATTCAAAAAACACTCTGTTAAAGTTTGTAAAAGAGCTATTTTCTCTGAATTGAAAGCACGCCAAAGTTTTTTATTTCACACATTGTAGTGATGCGAAATTAAACTTTCTTTATTTTTGCAAGAAAAAAGAACATAAGCAAATTGCGAAAGTGGTTATTAAAGTTGATTGTTCCATTTGTCTATAAATGTTGTGGTACATCTATGTACATTAATAATGTGAGACAATGAAGAAATATACCCCCAAACTCTAGAATAACTAGGTTGGTGATGTTTTTATTTGTTTAATTTTTAATGTTTTTTCTGCCTTTTCAATAGTGGATGGCTTAGTGGCAAATTTAAGCGAGGCATGAAGAACCTACCGGACTCGCGTATTGCACAATCCACAGCCAAAAATGCACCCAAGTCACCTATCCCCACCTACCAGGAGTTTGACAATGATAGATCCTGGGCCTTGCTGGACAAGATTGGGGAAATGGCAAAGGAGCATAGTAAGAGTATATATGTACCACTACTGTCATTACACGAGTTATATCGATGACCCTGTCAAAAGTACAGGACTATTTTTGGATTAAAAATGGATTTTTTGGACAAGGTATGTTTCTAATTGTAAGTTAATCTTTTAAATGCATTGGAAAATGAGTTAAACTGGAGTTATTCGATTTCTTTTTACTCACGAAATTTTATTGGATTCTCTTCAACTCGTTGATTGTAAGTGAGTCCAACATTGACCACCATGATGACAAGGTCATTTCACTGTCCTTTTTCAATTTCATGATGTTGGTCTCAGTTCCTTCTATACTAATGTTAAAAGATTATTTAACTGTCTTTTCATCGTCACTGCTTTGTGCCGCATATAAGCAGTTAGACATCCACAAAAAATAAAGTGGATTTACAATTGAGAAAAATTATAGATGCAATCATATACATTTGACTTACAATATATTATAGCCGTGTATACTCTGGAAGGTCTTGCATTCGGCCGAAGGGGGATAAAAAATCCATGTTGAAAAATTTATAGCATGGTATACAAGCATTGTATGTTCACTATATATGCAGAGCATTTCCTGCTGCGGTAAATATAGTCAGCAGCCTGTTTTGTCCCAAAGATCCAGCAAACATACAATCTCTCTCTTTAGAGAAGTTTCTCAGCGTCATTTCACCAAAATGGCTACTTTTCTGCAACAAGTATAAATTGGAAGAGACAGGGTAAAATGATTCAGTATTCCTCTTGCAGCTGGCACCTCAGTCAGGGGTCTTACGTTAAACATTCCCATTTCTCTCCATTCTGATTTGCAATCAAATATTTTAGACACCGCTACATGAAGCAACACTCAATTTTGATGGGAAAACTCATCCACTATTCTCTGAGGTGGAAGTACATGCTTCCAGTGTTACATATGTGCGTTTCCCATTTCAGCTAGGCGACTGGTGCCAAAGGTTGCAGGTTCGAGTCCCGCTCGTTCCGAACATGAAATATGACATTTTTAACCAGTGCCTGAAGTGTGTTTTGTATTCCCTTGGGTGTCTCCACCTCCTATAAATAGATACTAGGAGGTAGTGCCACCAATAGGAGACATATCCCATTGCCTGAAATATTGCAAAGGGTACGACCCTTAGTTTATGATGCATACAAGAAAAAAATTCAGTAATTTTTGGACCAAATTGTAAATTTTGCAAGGCAAATAATGATGTAATACCCGGTATTTTCATTAATGAAGAAAAAGATGGCACCTTTGATCTGACAATTTAAATCATAATTTCGATTACATTTTATTGTGTTCCAGACAAATCTGTACCCCAGGTGGCACTGCGGTGGTTGCTACAAAAGCCAGTAGTATCATCAGTTATCATTGGTGCGCGCACCCTGGCTCAGTTGGATGATAACCTGGGAGCTGGATCAGGATGGGAACTCAGCACTGAGGAGGTGAAGTTTGCATATACCTTTCCTCCAGTCCAAGTCACGGAGTAGCAACACTTGTGTAAACTGACCAACAGCCATATCAATCATTTTTATCACCTCAGTGTAAAACATCTCATTTCTCACGTTAGGTGTTCTTTATGTCATAACCACTAATAGCTTGTCCTTGACAGCCTAGGGTGCACTTCTAGAGCAATTATTTCCAAGTTTCACTGTTCCAGTTTTAACCTACAACATAGTATGTAAGACAGCACAAACACCATGACCCCCCCCCCCCCCCGCCCCAAGAATTCATTTTGTCTATACATGCAATAGCCATGGAAATGGAATTGTGCATTGGGGAAGATGTGATCTAGTTTTGTTTCTGCAACTGGTACAATGTCTACATGTGCATTTTGCAAGGTGCCCCCCCCCCCCCGGTCGATTATCGTACATCTAAGGCCATTTCTTTCTAAATAGGAAAAACTTGAAACCCTTGGATGCTTACAGCGTATCTCATCGAAAAGATTTGTGCCCTCTATGCCTATAGGAACTTCCGAGTATGGCCCCAAATTTGTTGATGTATGAGAAGAGTTGAAATAGGGATCACTGAATTGGTAATGGCTACAACTGTCACATACCTAGCCACCATTTGACTGGCCTCACGCCTTTAACTGGTTATCAGACATCTAAACACAATTTGAATGACACCAGAAGTAGCAGGCTTCACAATCAATCTGATTTTGATTTCGTTTAACTCATTTTACACCTGATGCATACGGGTTTATGATTAAGCCTCGCTGATGGTGAGTGTCACCATGTAATAAGAGGTCGCAATAGCTCAGCCTGAATAATATGTGTGTCCATGTGTAAAAAGAAAGCTGGCCAGATAGGGGTTTCTTGCACTATTTATGAAAAATACTTGTATTCCATCAATTGGCAAAGTATAGTTAATGGTCTTGTTTGCATGATCCTACGAAGTCAACATATAGCATATTTGGACCCATTGATTATATTGTGTAATCAAGCGAAGTTCAGTGATCATTTTAGGGCTTGAAATTGGATTGTTAGCTTGTTTGTGTGGTCTAAAATAGTGTCTAATTCAAAACAGATGCCAAACATCTGTTAACTTAGTCCTGTGTGATGTAATTCTTCCTTTCTTTTCCATGCTTTTCGTAGATGTATCATGAAAATTTTAATATTATTCCAGTACTATTCAGGATCCATCTACGAGCAAAAGTGGTAGTGCTCAGGTATATGATGAGATGATCCACCTGAAAATCTTTGCTCCCCAGGCATATAAAGCCAGAACAAATTTTCCAAAACTGCAGAGCCAAATCAGTGGTAATCTAAGTGCCAGTGGCTGTTCCTGATGTGCAACATTTTGCATTCCGATTATCGTGAATTTCGTGCTGTCAATCTAGATACTCCTCCCCAAAACCTTTGATATCTACTTCAAAAGTGCATTTATGACAGTTTCCATGTTTTGGCTGTTCAAAAATAAAAAACAAACAAAAACAAACACAAAAAACAAAAAAATACAAAAATTAGTAAGCCGCTGTCATTCATAAAAGGGTAAAATGTATTGTGCTTGCAGAAGTCAGTGCATAATATTAGTAAGCAACGAAGACAGGACATCAGAAAATTTCTCTGGACAGTTGTGCATAGATATGGCCCATTTTCAAATTATTATTGCGTCACTATTAGGGAAGTATCCATTCAAAACAATCATTCTAACAACTGATTGAAGTAGATTAGAATAGTGGGCCATAAGCGTGAATCAGTAGAAGTTATATGCAATCAGAACTTTGTGATAATTTTCTTATAGCACCAGGAGTGCATTTCAAAGAATAAATGTATCCAGGAAAACTACACTGAACCAAAGGCAACAGTGGTTGAATAAATGATATTCCACTTCAGCCGAGCTGCAAAGCATAATTGGCTTCTTATTTTGCTGAGAGCCCTTGAATTGACAGGGTGGTCATATCAACATTTGTATTCAGAGTGATGCTATTCGATACTTGCTTGCAGAGTACAAAAAAAGATATCAAATACATTATTTGTGTAATTATCAATTTTAAACTGGTAAACATGCCCCGCTGGTCTCTAATAGGAAGACTTCTCAAGCATCCTTCAAATGTCATATGCTTCTCTTTTTCTACTAATTTCAATAGAAAAACAATTTGAATAAGAACTGTAATTGAGACCACACCAATATAATATGCCCCATCCCAACAGCTTTCCTTAGCATGGGTAAGATGCTTAGCATGCAACCCATGTCAAGGAAAGCTTTTGACTTAGACTTAACTCAATGAGACACAATTGACGTAAGATCCAATGGGAATGTACATCTTTATCACCAGAATATTGTGCTGGGGCCATTTTACATGTAAACTGTAGTCGTGGCCTCCTGTTAAAATTATGCACCTTGGGCTAAAACTACACTAATTAGGCTACTTGTTGCCCCGGGGTCAACTTTTTAATCATCTAGTATATCAATATGTTTGGCTGATCTATACTAGTGGCTTTATGTCTAGAACCACTTCCTGGTTGACCCTAAGCTCTATACACGCCATAAGCTAACCTGTCCAAGCTAACCTATATAATTATGGAACTACTATTGTGCATATTGCTCATGTTCCTCTTTAGAATTTTAACCCAGAGTGCATTAGCCCCAATATACTAAAGGGGAAGTTCAATGGGTAACTACTCAGAGATAGTTTCGGAGCCTGTAACCGTCCATATCTCAGTTAGTAGTAGCTCCTTGTCTAAGCTAAATATTCAGCAAAGACAACCAACATAATAATGAATAGATATGAACTTGGCAAATGATGCATTCGCAATATAAGTGAATTTTTGCTTATAAATGCAGAGCTTCAATATCAATTAAGAATAAGCATCAAACTAAAGATAATTACTGATTGTATAGAAAAAGTTAAGATAACAATGATTTGACTTATCCCAGATCTAGTATATACCCTTTCAAGTACTGTAACAATCGAAATCCTGTACCAGTTATGTAAAGCAAACACCCTGATGACACTTTGAATTACTTTTAACTCTGTCCAACCAAATTTTTTATAGGACAATTGCAATGGGTGGTATCATAATTAAGCAATATGATAATTAAGTAGTCCGGACATCCTGCCATTACTGTATACTTAAATGCTAAATTCTGCATGTTACAGATAACTCAAGTGAAACTGCTGAACAATAAAATATTATCGTTTTAACTGTAGATGGCAGCGCTGGATGATGCCTCTGCTGTGAAAATCCCATATCCCTATGATACAGTGTGGGCGTCGAACCAGGACCGCAAGAGGAGACCATGAAAAAACAATCTTCAAGATACTGCTGCAAAACCAGTTCCTCAAGAGACAATTATGAAATTTGTATCCACTAAACCAAAGATGCAATAATGATAATTCAGCACCATCAAAAAGAAATAAATTCCTTAAGGCCCTCTGCGAAATTGTTCGGACGCATTTACAAATACATCTTACTACTAATACTTACAGGTGTAACTATACTTTTATAGGGCCACGCATAAGAAGTGATTCAAGCAAGTTTTGTTGTTGGCCACAAATTTATTACTGGTTACATGAAGGATATAATATTGACAGCATATGATGGAAAGGATATATCTGCAGTGGGAATTCCATATCCCTATGACGTGCGGAAGAATAACCAAGAGAGTAAGAGGAGGCCATGAAATGACAATCATCAAGGCAGACCTTCAAATTTTGTTCCCCAAGAGAAAATGATTAAGCTTGTCTCCAAAGACCCTCAGATACATTCGATTATGATAATTAAGTGGCACTAAAAATAAATGATTATATAGCTAGTCTATGGGTTACCCATGCAACAAACATGGCTCACAAGGCAATTTATGTGGAGAAAAACAACATGTGCTTTATGAGTGTATTTGAAATATTGCCCCTGAAAGAACGGTTGCCCTGTTGTAAGGCCATGTCTTAAAATGTCACTGGTTCGAACCACACTGCTTGTGTAGAGAACACAACCTCTGATATTATGAAGATGTTTGGCCTCTGTTTGGTATTATTCTGATGGCCTTGTTAACCAGAGGTAACTACGTAATTTGGATGAAAGTATGATTGTAAAGTTTTCCCAACGGTGGTGTTCCCTATTTTTGCAAGCAGATTCCCTAGGAAATGTTCGGCTGTTTGTTTATAAAAAAGTTCAATCTAACTTCAGGCCACATCGGAAAAATTGAAATTCATAAAAAATCATATTTGCTTTTAGGATCATGAAATGAAAGAGTTGAGGGTATAGGCCATTTTTGTTGCAGCTTTTACAAGTTTAACCTCATGATAAAGAAAAACAAAAGAACAAAGATTTTTTTTTTACATGTACATTCAACACAGGTAATTCCAAATGATATACAACAGTCAAATATAATAAGCACTGCATGTATGACTACAATGATGAATTTAACTGAATTATGGAAGCCTTGTGATAAGTCAGAGCTAGATCTGGGAGGTCGGGAGAGATGAGGCCAAGTGGAAGAAATATTTCCGTTTTTCACACAAACAGAGGTCAGGTGGTCCTTTTCAAGAAACTGTTGAAAGAATAGGGTGAAAATAGTGGACTCCAAGTCATAGGAAGAATAGAGCATAGGAAATAAATCAATGAGTTCATGTATTTGCTGGATATGACCATTACCTATCAATATTATAGTCAGAAATAGCATAACCTCGGTCCAACAAACATGATGGAAACGCTGCTTTAGATGAAGGGTAGCCCCTTACCTCTAGCAGATGAAAGGCAGGTCAGGTACAGTGGAGGGTCCAGGTTAAACTTTAATCTGTTCCTTGGTATGGACCTTATGCTTATTATGCTGTTAAGGACAGCATGGTGCCTACTGTACGAATATGGTGTACAAAGCAAATAATTAGCATCTGCTGCCATTTGGTACTGGGTCACTACTTAAATGTCTCTCGACTTTATTATTTATTAGTGATAAAGCTGGACTGCATGACGTGGCTGAACATACACCTACTTGTTCCTAGTTCTAAGGGAAATTTTCCAGCACGAAAATGCTGCCTGTGCAAAGTGAGGTCACTTAAAGCTATAACTATAAATCGAACCATCTTTATATATTTGTTGTTGATTTTTTGCACACCTTAGAATAGATCCAAATATATACTATCCTTTTCCGGAATCCGACGTGTTTAGAGTGTGCTTTGCTTTTAACAGATTGCATCCTTACTGCTCTGGGCCACTTAAGGTGCTCTTGTTCTCCAAGCAAATATGTATGTGGTTGTTGCTGCATGAACGTATCAGATAAAGCCTCACTGTGTATTGATGCTCGATGGCAATAGTTAAAATTACAAAGAATGTTTATTGTCAGCCAATGTTTTTGTGCATAAAGAACAAAATAAATAGAAGATGAGCACAATTTCACTTCGTACTGTCTTGTTTTATTTTTATTTATTTATTTTATTTATTTATTTATTATTATTATCTTTTTTTTTTTGATAATTTTTTTATTTGTCAACTATAAAACTGTATATTTATGTGTGCCAGTACTTGTTACATTACTGACATGGAGGGGCCAGTCAGATTATTTGTGGTCTGAGACAATGCATCATAGGTTTCAGACTGTTTCTGTAGTTGGAGCAAGTGGAGATCATTCATTGCCATTCCCGCTTTACCAAAAATGTTTAAAGTGATCTGTTGCCCATATAATCATCTTCAGGCGACCTTAAGGCTTGGCCAAGGCGTGTCGATTACTCACCAAACTTTGGACGTCCTCATAAAATGACGTGATAAGTGCTCTTCAAAACACTAGAAGCCCAAGCAAGTACCACATTCTACATTTTGGCTGATTTTCATGTTAATTAAATTATATTGTACTGTGGCAAGTAAAACCAAGTACCGTCAACTGCACTGTGCTGTACTAAGTGAGGACATATAAAAATCCCCTGGGCTACAGCAGGGTTATCATAACTGTTGGGGGGCACAGAAATGCCCTCATCTAGCTTAAGAATGCACTACGCAATGGTTGGAGTGAAATCAGCTGAAAGTAATAGCATACAAAATGTCACAGCACAAGGACATGAAACATTCAAGAAAAGTCGCTGCTTATGAGCTTTTTGTCCTAACTGGAAATGTTGGCCAGATGTAACAATGTCTTAAAAATATCTTAACAAGCGAACCCAGATATCTTGTAAATTTACCCACTGGGTGCTCTCACACTACACTGTTATAAGGTACAAAATGCAAGGAACAGACTACTACAAGTCCCAATTGAAGTTCTACAGACGGACGTCTCTGGTATGATTCACTTATGTAGAAACACATATTCCATGTTCATAAATATCAAACCCAGCAATAACAGCGAAGATGTTCAGACTTAGCAAAGCATCAACATTCATCTTCCAAAACCAATGTGGAGAAACTAATTGCACTGCTGACTTGAAAAGGGCAGTCATCCACAAAAGGCAACTGCTGGTTTTAAACCAGGATATCTCAACCTTTCAAATATTCTTCATTAGATACAGACCATAGTGTTTCCAATATGTATAGGCCCAACCATTTAAAATCCACATGTATTGCTTCTGAAAAAACATAAAAAGATAATTGGTAGGCCTATCGCTATTTTGGTTCTTTTGACTAATTCGTCCGCTGAGTTTATGCCAAAGTAGAGAGTACGCCTATATCGTTTTTGTAATATCTATGAATCTGCAACATTATGTAATTCCTAAGTTAAGTGATTAAATCATTGTTATATAGTATTAAATGCAAGGAACAGACTTCTACAAATCCCTCACTTTACAACTGAAGTTCTACAGAGTTACGTCTCTAGTATGATTCAATTATGTAGAAACACATGTCCCATGTTTATTAATATCAAACCCAGCAATGACAGCAGAGAGATTCCAGAGTTACCAAAGCATCAACATACCTCCTCCATTACCAATGTGAAGAAACAAATTTCACTGCTGACTTGAAAAGGGCAGTCATCCACAAAAGGCAACTGCTGGTTTTAAACCGGTCCTCTCAACCTTTCAAATATTCTAAATTACCTACAAACAATAGTGTTTCCAATATGCATAGGCCCAACCATTTAAAATCCAAATTTTACGACTTCTGCAAAAACATAAAAAGATAATTGGTAGGCTTATCACTATTTTGGTTCTTTTGACAAGTTCGTCAGCTGAGTTTATACCAAAGTAGAAAGTAGGCCTATGTCGTTTTTGTAATATCTTTGAATCTGCAACATTATGTAATTAATAAGTTAAGTGATTTAATCACTGTTATAGAATTTCAAATGCAAGGCTCAGGCTTCTACAAGGCCCTCACTATACAATTGAAGTTCTACAGCCGTACTTCTCTAGTATTATACATGTATGTAGAAAAGCATGGCCCATATTCATAAACATCAAACCCAACAATGACAGGAAGAGATTCCACAGCTACCAAAGCATCAACATTCATCTTTCATCCACAAAAAGCAACTGCTGGTTTTAAAGCAGGCCTCTCAACCTTTCATATATTCTTCATTCAATACAGACTACAGCGTTTCCAATATGTACAGGCCCAACCACTCAAAATCCAAATTTTATTACTTCTGGAAAAAATAAAAAGAGAATTTGTAGGCTTATCACTATTTTGGTTCTTCTGACTAGTTCGTCAGTTCAGTTTATAGCAAAAGTAGAGAGTAAGCCTATGTCGTATTTCTGATATCTATGAATCTGAAACATTATGTAATTAATAAGTTAAGTGATTGAATCACTAATATACACAGACCATGAGTCCATGCATGTTCCCAGACAAGCCAAAGTATATGATGGACAAGTCCAAAGAAGCCACCTCTAAACCATATGGATTTGTGTTGATTGATCTAACACCGACAACACCCGACCGCAAACGACTGAGCACAAATATTACGCTATACACATCAACCATATAGACTTGTGGTGATTGATCTTATACCAACAACACCCGACCACGAACGACTGAGTACAAATACCACGTCATACACATCTCAGCCTGCAAAATGTCAGCAAATCACTTGAAATGCCTAATATCCGTACGTGAGACATAAGCCTGTGGCAAAGACTGACAAGCAATTGTATATGAAATGGCGACAAGACAAGATAAGGTCCTCTGCAATTGAAATAATTTCTCAAAAGCGTAGCTCATCATAGTGATATAGATGAATCACTGATCTGGAATAACTAAGCAGTAGCACATTTATGCATGTGAGAGTTGAACGGCGTGAGACCACATCGTTAAAACACCTTTTTTCGTGTGTCCAGAGGCAAGAGTTACTTTTAAGCTAATTGCGTGTGATTGTTGTGGGGGTATTGATACTTATTTACCACCAAATACAAGTAAATAGTGGCTTTTGTGCAAACACTGTGAAACTATATGGGAAGTAGATCCAAACTTGACGTTTAAAATATTGGTGCATTACCAAACTTGTAAGAAAACTTCATTTGGTCAAGTGAAAAATAACAAGAAGAATGTGGCGCATAAGAGGATCGATAGCATTGACATGGAACCTATAGACCGAAAGGTCTATGCGTAGTGGTAGTACAAAAACAAAAACAAAAAAACAAAAAACAGCAGGCTACCTCGTAATACTGTAAGATAACGAACTTTTATGTGTTGCTGAGTGGTGAAGAGAGTGAACTGCAATTCCCTGAAAACCATGGAAACGATTTCCGTCTACAATTTCCACAGGAATTAAATTTGTCGGGGCATTGGGAAGTTTCTGAGGGTGATATTCATATTAACCAAGCAGACGGACAAACAATTTAACCGGTTGCTGGCGTGTTGTGACATTAGAGAGTTATAGATTTGCCTCACGCGAACGTCCTGCTCACGAGTACACTGTAAAAAAAATCTGTACAATTTACGGATTTAATCTGTATTCGCGATTGATTTACCTTTGAACAATTATCAATTTGCAGAGATTTAATCAGCACAATTTCTCTCATGAATAGATCAGAAACGTTTGGCATCTTTATTCAATGTGCACATGTGGGGCATGCATATTGAAACAATGAAAGCAGTTAATGTCTTAATTGTAAGATGCTAGGAAGTCAAAGTTTAGAAGAATAAGTACTATATATTTCAACAGTGTATTTTATGGAGGTCCTGGAATCGAAACACACTTGGATTGGACTATCTATGCATGTATATTTCCTGTTTAGTTACAATTCCATCCCCACCCCCTCTCGAGAAAGAAAGAAATAGATTAGGATGTGGATAGTAATGGCTTTTATTTTTGTACTTGAGCCCATCTTAGAATGCGCACTGATTGACCCATATATTAACAGGAAACAAACGCCAGTTTACTGAGGGGTCCTGAAACGAAGGAAGAGCTAGTTAATACACGAAGCTTGTGAATAGTGTGTCCATGGGGGAGGGGGTTAGTTAAAAGTTCCGGAAGCGCTTTTGTTGGTCAATTACAACACGCATTTATTAAAATAAACATTCTTTAGAGGTGTATGTGCTAGTATTCAGTAGTGTCCTTTCTTTTCAAAAGAATGAATGAATTGTACCCTGTCTGTTAATTATTTCCATGTTTTGACAACCATTTTTTTTACCAACTACATCCAAATAAATGACAAAATATACGCTTCATGGCGGCCTTAACAACAAAACAATTGTATTGTGTTACATTTCTACCAACACATGGCTATCTAGAATTATACTCTTCAGCACCCAATTTCTATTGTTTTCAGCGGAGTCTAATTTTCATAGAGCTCCTTTCCTCCCAGGAGTCTAATTGAATTAGATCCGCTGAAGTGCAAGTGACCTCATGACGGATCTTTGCAATGGAACTTCGACAATTTTTGTCTACACTTTTTAATGAAAAAATACTTTGTCCCTGGCAGGGTTCGAGCCAGGAATTCTGTGATCTACGGCTGAGCGTGCGGTCCATTACGCTAAACAGCTGAGACGATGCTTCACTGATTTAACATAATATTTATTCCAGCGTGTCTATTGTTGACCAGCATTGAATAGGGTCAGGGAGCGTGACAGGTCAAGTGTCAAAGGTCGTTACATTATGTACTCTTACTTGTCGCTTTTCTCTTCGAAATCAAGTCTTTTAACTTTGTTTCAAGTAGGAAATACTTTTATAATACCCATCTTTTGGAGTATAAGTATGTCAGACGCCTCGTAGAGTTTTCCAATTGAATTAGAAGACGAGCGCTGCGCGCTCGTCTTCTAATTCAATTGGAAAACTCCACGCGGCGTCTAACCTATACTTAGATGTCATGACATGCTAAATGAAAACTGTGAAACTGCATGTCACTGATACAGGTTTGAGCAGTTCAACCAACAACCCGACCTTGACAGGTGCCCCTTTCTTATGTTTGACACTGCAGGAAAGGGTGGCTGCTGAGGCAAGATCCCTATGCTGGGTGTTTGACACTGCAGGAAAGGGTGGCTGCTGAGGCAAGATCCCTATGCTAAGTGTTTGACACTGCAGAAAGGGTGGCTGCTGAGGCAAGATCCTATGCCGGGTGTTTGACACTGCTGGAAAGGATGGCTGCTGAGCAAGATCTCTGTCCCGGGTGTTTGACACAGCAGGAAAGGGTGGCTGCTGAGGCAAGATCCCTTTGCCGGGTGTTTGACACTGCAGGAAAGGGTGGCTGCTGAGGTAAGATCCCTTTGCCGGGTGTTTGACACTGCAGGAAAGGGTGGCTGCTGAGGCAAGATCCCTATGCCGGGTGTGCTACACTGCAGGAAAGGGTGGCTACAAGAGAAAGGTTTTCTTTGCCATGTATTTCACACCTATTGTTTAATCTTAGAGGACTTTTTTAATATAAAAATGACTTCTCCATTAAACACCAAAGGGCTCGATATATGCAAATTCCATGCCACCTTGTAATATTTTACACAGTATTCTGTATCTGATTGATTGCTACATTTTTCAAATATTTTTGGTTCACCCTATACAAGGCAAAATCCAACTGTTTTGTCTTCACAAACAAGTGCCACCAGTGTTGTTCAATGGTATTTGCAAAACAATATTTTATGCAATCGCACATATACTACAGAAGAAATCAGTATTGTGAACTGTTGATCACATAGTATTTTTTTTAACTTCTGTTTTAGATGCTTTGCCCAGATCAATCTATCTGGTAAGACCAGAGTTGTCAAGACGAAAGGGAAGGAGCAACAGACTGGTGTTATCCAGTTGTATTGTCCCTGCTGCACGAACTGGCATTGTTTGATTTGTCGCAAGAGTAGTTTGTAATGTGTTGGAATCAGCTTTCATTGATTGTTTATTTGCTATGACATCAGAATTTTGGTCAATTTTGAAATTTTGGATGATCAGTAGAGCGACTAAACGTAATACATTGCAGTCCCTGATTTGTACATTGCATAATATGTAACATAATTCTAGCTTGCTGGTTTAGAGGAATGTCTGTTTTTGTTTTTTTTTTGTTTTTTTTTTTTTTTTTGTTTTTGTTTTTTTTGTTTTTTTTTTTTATCCTCTTATATTTAATAACAATATTTTTGTTGCCTCTTGCTATGTGTTAATGATGTACTTCTGGTATTTTAGCTACAAAATCAACGATCTCAAAGTAATAACCCAGATGGGTGTTTAGCTATTTTAGTGTTTAGAAATGGCATTCGCAGTTTTCATATATATATATCTTGATCGAAACTTATATGTACATGTAGGTCCCTATTTATCATTTAAGAATGAGAGACCACAAATAGGGCAGGTCAAAAAGGTGATCCGTCAAAACAAATAGTCTTTTGTTAAAGGGTGGATAACACAATGCAGGTTACCTGTCCCATACTAATTTTGTCCTATGGCATCCATCATAGTTAATCAGTTTTAGTGAACATTGAAAAATCTTTCAGCATGGCCATGTTGCTGTCTTAAGCCATGAATTTGCACAAAATATAGGAGGTATACACAATGACTTTGTTCATAAAAATCATCCATGAACAAATTTCTTGATGGACAGGTACTTATTTTATTGCCTTGGCCCAATGTCAAGCACTTATCTTTATTTAATCTTATCTTATTTTGTATTTGTTTGTTTGGATTGGATTTGCGTGCAACATTTGTATATATGTATATATATATATATATATATATATATATATATATATATATATATATATATATATATATATATATATATATATGTATATATATATATATATATATATATTTGTATTTTAAACTTAACACAAGTGTAATTTCTGACTTGTATGTAAATTTGACCCTTGTTAAAAGGTGTGTGATAAAGCTGTAATTAGTGGAAGTTTTTGAACATTTGTCAAGATCTGCCAGTACAATCACCTTGCTCAAACTTGTACGTGCCTGCGGCCTATATTACTTTTCACTGATTAAATTATGTATGAATTGTGTTCTTGTAATAAGTCAGTACTTCATGTACATAAATATAATTAAGTTCATGCAAACTTATTTATACGTTTTCCTTTATCCAGTTTATCTCTGTGCTGGCTCACACACACACACACACACACACATATATATATATATATATATATATATATATATATATATATATATATGCATTTAAAATATGGGTGGATAACACAATGCAGGTAAGAAGCTACTTGTGTTGTCAGATTTGGAATGCAGACAGCCTTTGAGTTTCATAATGTGTAAGGTCAATGGTTGACCATGCATTTATAGGCTTTTTCAAAAATTATGTTGTAACAATGAGCTTCAATAGAAAAAACTGAGCAATATTGAAAGGCATATGCATGTGTGATGATTTTTGTAGCACTTGGTGTCCCCATATTTACAAATCATTGTGAAATACCAACTAAAATTTTCTTTTGGGTGTTCCTATGGATATGTTTCAGCTGTACCTGAGCTTTTATCTTGCAGTAATATTCTGTAAATGTACTAAATGATAGTGTTTTGCAGAATTGGCCTGCTAAATGACTTTAATTTGCATCTGTAAAATTGACTTGAACTACACAATATTTCTAAGCAAGACCCATTTTCCAAACATATATTTTCTATGGTTATCTCTATGTTAACAGATTTTAACTGTAAAACATGATGAATATTACAGAATGTATCCATAAAATGACCAAACTCCCTACAGAATAACTCTGTAAAGTGCTTCCACCGACTGACCTCCCCTGTAAAAATGACTCAAAGTTTACAGATTTTAGCCGTAAAATAATCTCGTCTCTACAGAAAATTTCTGTACAAACACTTATTATCACGGAATTTTCCCGCAAAATCCTGCTAAGTTTGATTCTAGCGATTTCAGATATTTTCCGTAAAATTTACAGTTCTCCGTTAGAAGTACGGAAATGAGTAATTACAGATTCCGTAAATTTTACGGAAATTTTTTACTGTGTAGCATGCAAATGTGTCACGTAATTATTTCGTCCTGACTGTGGTCACATTGAGTTCAAGATCCAGCGGTGCGCGAGCAACCCTGTCTCTCTTCAGCAATATATTCAGCAGATAAATAAAGCTGTTTGAAAAAGATTTCAATCATGAAATAACTATAGAAACATAGAAACATGCTACTCAAATTGAGTAAGTGCATTTACCATGACATAAATTTTCAAAATATACGACTTATGCGAATCAAACATAGAAGTTTACGAAGGTGGCACGAGTACAGCAGCCCTCTATCGGCACGTGGAGGACAGATCTCAAATACAACCTGAAGGTATCACCACGCCTCTGGCCGCCAATGAACCAAGAGGCCATGGGAAATCAAAGCCTGTTGTCACTTGTCCAGTTTTCGATCAAGCAATTGGAGTGACTCTTTCTCGCGCATATACTTTACATGCGTACAAGAAATTGCAACTTTTCAACTTAAAATTAATGACATTTTCTTCTTAAGCTTTTTCTTACCTGTGGACTGAATCAACATCTTCTCCACGATGCTCTTTGACGCGCTGCGTCTAAAGCGTATCGAGGAAAGCTGTTCATCCGGATAATTATTTTTTGTGGAATTATGATCAAATCGGTATTTAAAATTTAATGAAAGGTTTTCCACAAGGAATTTGAGTCCAGTGAATTTTTTATCATTCAGAGGAGCTGCCGTGGTCTTTAGTAGTTCGACTTTAGTGGCAGTTGACAGTGAACGAGTTAACTAAATACTTTGTGGTCATTATAACGTTTCGATGGCACCCTTTCTCTCCCCAGTATCAGAGCAACATACTGGTCACAGAAATGGCTAAAATAAAGGTTTTGTGCTGAATTGTAACACGCAGTTACATAAAACCAAGCGTAAATGGAAGAAAGTGTAATGTATAACATTACAAAAGCATGATTGTGAAGAAAGAAAGAAAGAAAGAAAGAAAGAAAGAAAGAAAGAAAGAAAGAAAGAAAGAAAGAAAGAAAGAAAGAAAGAAAGAAAGAAAGAAAGAAAGAAAGAAAGAAAGAAGATCTACATGTTGCCTTTTACAAAGGCAAATCTTATTTCGCGGTGAGTGTGAATGATGTGCTATTGAGGCTGAAACATATATACAATTCGATCTTACACAAAAACTAGTTCTTTAAACCTTTGTCTCTGGGCTGTTCAAGTAACATGACTTTCCAATTGTGTTTACTTTACGTTTTATACAAGCCATATCGGACGTAAAGCCCGTATGGTTTCCTTCCTACAAGGGAATAACGACACGTGCCACGACCGGCCACAATGGTCCAGCCCGTGAAAGAACGACATCGATTTATTCGTGTCACGTTCTCCTCGGATCTTACACTTATTTTACTCGTTAAGCTTATTAAAGTATATTATTCAATAATGAAGTAAGAGTCATGGATTCGAACCTGTCACCTTTCGAATGTAAGCTATCCACTCTAACCATTGTGCCACACAGGTTTTTGACACTTTCGGTTAGCAGGCAGACAACTGGACGTGGTGCTATAATCGCTGCTGTACCACAGAGCAAAGGAAATCATGTAATTGCTGTAAAATATTCAGTTAATGTCGACAACAACATACATATCCGTTTTCCAACACTTTAAGTTTATTATGATTGAAAGAGAATATGCGATGCGAGTCTAATAATAATACTTTTACTAATAAAAATAATGATAATAATAATTATAATCAAACAGTAATAATACTAAATATGATAATAATAATAATAATAATGATGATAATAATAATAATAATTTATTGCACACCCATTCTTTTGGGAACATAAAATACAGCAAGTAGATCTGAAAATAATAAAATAAGGATGACACTCATTATGTTGAAACTACGCTCTCCATAATATGAAAATGTATTTCTTGTGTGATGGTAGTAAACAAATAAATGATTATAATAATTGAATAAATATATACATTATATAATTACTTTATGAAGAAAATAAATAAATAAATGATTAAATAAATAAAAGCACTACTAAGTTAATAAATAAATCAATAAATTTCAATAAACACATATAAATAAATATTAGAAGCCCCCAAAAAAGGAAAAAAAATCCTTGTACCTTTTACACATCGAATGCGCCATCATTATTTCTACCGTACATCGTCATAGCCATTATTCCACATAGCTGACTGGCTTGTAAACAGTATATTAGAGTGACAATACGTAGCGCTTGAGTGCCGTTTGCCACGCACATGAATTTCCTTTTCAAGTACAGCAGTCATGAAGAATTACTTCTTCATTTATTGTTACTCCTCCGATTTGATCATCAGTGACAATGCTATATCTTTATAAGTCTATAATCACCGCGTGGTTACAAATTTTTTTTTCTAATGTTCTAACGTATGCCGATTGGGACCAGTACAAAGCATGTCCATGAGACGATATACTTCACTTTGACCCCCCTGAGTTACATAGTGCATGTATCAAATTCCTTCCGATGAACACATTCAAACATATTTATGAAGTATGAACAGTTCTTCCGTCAGAGTTGAATAGTAACTTCTATGTTCTTGTACCTCTTTTTTTTCCATTTGAAATAAAGTCGGGACGATTACGTGTCGCTCTTGCTTCAGGGTACACCTCCGAACAGCTTGTGGTTTAAAGTCATAGGAAAGCACGAGGGTGACCCCTGAGAAGTGACATAGGTCACGGTTGGAGAATTTCTTTATCTCTCTATGTAGACTATACTATAGTCGGGAACAATTTAAGACAAATATTGCGCATAGTATCACCATCAGATAAACAATTTGTTACAGAACAGTTCACCCGTGTTTCAGAATTAAGTCCGACATATACACATTTCGCATTAGACACTGAAACACAGCGGATAACTATACGTGATTGTGACGTCACATTACATTTTCGGGGGTCTCATTATTAAGATGAAAAGCAATATACCAGGGTTTGGGGCCTTCAATGAACCATGGCGACTTTCTGGACCACGAAGAAGGGGGAATGGGAGCAAGAGAAGAAAAAAAAAACATCCCCAGCTATACCCCCCCACCCCCACCGTTGCACAAGACCTCCAGATGAAAGCCATGCTACAAAAGAAGAACTGCATGAAGACTGAGCCTCAGAGCGATCCTGATCGTGGCATTCCTGCGTAATGGAAGAAAATAAAGTGATGATTATTCTAAATGAGAAGCGCTTGTCTGTTACTTCTTTAATAAGATACAACTTTAGCTCTAATGTTCCTAAGCATTTACTGTTGTCTAAATATACCCAACCCCCCGTCACACACCCTGTTTGGACAATCATGTATAATGCAAGTTTGGTGGACTATACTTGTGCTGCTGCATGAGGTGTTCCCCATTGTTTCCTTATCAGTAATCCTTCTTTTGTGTTCTGTGAAATTGTTGACAAGATAAATTGAAAGCATATCTATATCACATGAAAACCAATGTGAAAGTATATATGACCAAAAACTCTCATAAATCATCCGGCTGAAATGCCCCCGCGGGGGGGGGGGGCAACTCTCAAAAACATGTTGGAAAACTTTCCTTTAGAACTGGGAACAATAAGCTGTATATTCAGTCCAGCTTGATCACTGATAAACGATTAACGTAGCGAGATACAAATGTGGTGCAAATCAGAATGGACAACTTTACGGCCCTGTAACTTTTAAGCTGTTCACATGAACACAGTAAAAGTATACATTTTTGGATTTACCTAGATCTGAACTATATCTTGGAAAAAAAATTGGGACAATACTGATTGTAATTGTTGAATAAACAAACCATGAAGAAGAGCATGTCGTTTATCTCAGACCCCAGCGCTCCTGGCTAATACCTTTTTGAATGTACACAACAAACTTGCAACAAGTACGCCATTTTATTGGAAATATACCAAAATTCAAAATTGCCCTTTTATTGGGCTGTATGTATTTTATTTGCGTAAGTGCAGGCATTCAAACACGGGGGCATTACTTAATCAGCTAAATGCATTGAGCATTAACATTCCATACAAGATTAAAAACCAACTAGTAGGCGCAGAGAAAAATAAAAAAGACACTTTAAAACTCCACACAATAACCTTTCCAGCCCCGTTTATTTGAAGGAAATCGGCCGGTAAGTTTTGCGAAATAAAATTAACGAGTTCGAGTAGACGGCCTTTCATCTTTGTTCAGGAATGGCAATCAAAGGTTCACTCGTCATCTTTGAACCGGGTCTGAGAACAATAACTCGCACAATTTTTCTCAAACACTCATGGATTTTTGCATAGCAAGAGTTCAGAGTATGTTTGAACAAACATGATAACTGTCACTCATGTTGTTTACTTCTGAAGAGCTTAATCGCGTTGTTTATTTGCTATTTGCGATAAGGTAACAAAACATGGTTTCTGTCAAGCGTGCCCCTTTGCTATGCTTCATTTTGATTGGCCAATTGTGGTGACGCGAGATGCCAATCATCGTCGTGTGGCCTCTGCTTGACGATGGCGGGCTTACATTTCAATAGCATTGATATCACAGTTTGCTTGCCGCAGTTTTGAAGACTTTGTAAAAAAAATCACAACTTTTATTCAAAGCATGGCAAGTGTTTTATATGATTATACATTCTGTGAGCATATGACAGTTGAGTACTGGTTGCAACGGAAAGTACACCTACAAGACAAATTGGCAACCACAATGGGGAGAGAAAAAATAAAGAAATGTCCGATGGACCCAGCAAAAAAAAGCAAAGGCTAAGCACAGAGTACAGCCAAGGGCGTTGGGGCAATAACAAGGGACCCACAGAATTATTCAGTGATTGAAAGTAATTTCTAGACAACTGGACTCTAGTGAAGTGTAGGCCTCTATGCTTAGGTTGTATGTAAGTGTACTGTTCAGCATGGTAACGTTTCATTAGGTAGGCTCCTTCTACCTATATATGGTACTTTCAAAGGATCAAATAAAACGAGATATTTTGTAGCAAGAAGTAAGCTGTACCTTTACTTACCCACAACAAATACAACGATATCGAATTACAATGTATATTTCATCAAATTGCCACCCGATTAGTCATGCTAATTGATAGTTTTGGGACCGGGTTAGCGGGTCGGACCCTACGATAATATCTGAATTGTACATACCCAAGCTCAGTCATTCTGTTCACCAGAATCTTTTCTTGCGTCGGTCGTAGCATCTGTTGCTGGCTGCATCGCTGATTTTTCCTTTCTAACTTTAGGTATTTTGAGACTGATTGTGCTTGCTTAGCGATACAACTCCTGACGAACGTACTAAGATAAGACAACAAATGCAATTACCAAGGCGCAAGCGCGGGTTCTGAGCTCGCAAGAACTTCAGATACAATTTAGACAAATGCTTTAATTTTTCTGTTGAATTCAAATGTAAACAGAACTTGTGCGTGAATTATTAAATCTGATCAGAATTATTGGTTTGTTTGGGTGAGAAAACAATCGCTGCCACGTCGGTGATGGAAGACGGCGTTGAAACAGCGATGCCTTTGAAGTAGGATTAGGACGTGCAGTCATGTCATGATCTCGGCTGACTGTACAGCCTGTGTTCAACACTTTTCTTCGGATTATATGTTAAAAACTCAAGATAGCATAAAGAAGAAAACAAACAAACAAACAAACAAAGTACATGTAACAAGAGCGACCTAATGCATAAATGTATAACCATATGGTTTGGGAACCACGGCGCTAATGCATCAGCTTCATCGCTAGCGCGGACACAACGGTGCCCATTTTTAAACGAGCTGTTGCCACAGCCGGTCATGTGACCACTTTCTCAAGCCCATCCCCTTCACACTAACAACAAACACGGTCGGCGTGACTGTCAACGCTCAGCAAGAAACTCTACTAAATACCCCCGTTTTTCTCTGTTTTGCAATTTCAGCAGAAATTTGACAGATACATAAGATATTCATCCATGCAAAGATTAAAAAAAAAAACATTGGGGGCCGAAATTTCGGGTGATTTGTATCTCGCTACCCTAAGTGGGAAGGCATTTAATTTGTGTCCCAGTACCAGATAACAGCAGGTTTTAATCATTAGGCACCCCGCTGTCCTTTTTAGCATAATAAGCATAATGTGCATGTCAAGGAACAGATAAAAGCTTAGCATGGAGCCCCCATTGTACCCGACCTGGTCTTTTATCTGTTAGGGGCACGGAACTATCCTTGGTTTAAACATATTTTATTGAAGCAATTAGGAAACAGGGCGGTGCCCTATATTAATCCTTCTTGCACACATAAGAGAGAAATTAGAGAAGACGATTGACAACACTTAGGACTGATGCAAAGAAAAGCGCTACAGTAACAATGACAGATAGGGTGGCAAGCCACACGACTGGAAGAATGACACAGCACGATACGTGTTCACAGATAGAGATAGGAACTATCCTTCCTCTAAAGCAGTGATTTTATGCCATTATGAAATTTGAAATCCTTCTTTTCTCAAGGGATAGTACCGTTTCCAAGCTTGATTTAACTATACCCGCCCAAAACATGTCCCAGCACATTTCAGAATTCATACCATGTCTATTTTCAATCGTCATGAAGCCCTACTTACTACAAACAATATACATTATGATTAATTTATATACTTTGACTTATTTTTGCATAGGAATTACTTTTTTCACCATGCCTTTCAAAAAGTTGGCGAGCGAATTTCACCTATACGCTCAGGTACTTTGTTCCTTATCTTAACAACACACTAATAAACCCGTTTGTTTACTTCTTAAACCCTGCTACCCCAGGGCAAATTGAGATAAGCATGTTTGAGAATACTTCCCTGTTTGAATGAACGCAAACACACGAAATATATACAAAGTTAGGGGGAAGCAAAAATGAACACCAGATCAGCAGCAACAACAGCCGCAGCAGCAACAACAACACAAGACAGCTCAAGACCCGTTCTCTGCAAGTAAAACCGCAGCAAGGTGAAGTCTGCACGGAAGGCTACGAAATTACCTACTAAATGCGCATGTGCCAAGACCCAAAAGGTGTTCTCAGGTAATTCCATATCAGTCTTGCGGGTGTAGGTCAGGAGGGGTCAACAACATCCCGAACGCATGTAGGTGTGCAGTTAAGGCTTCAGCCGATCCATTGACCTAGCTGTACAGTGATTGTGTCCTAGCGGTTGAGGCGAGAGCAGATAATTGGGTATCATCCAGTCGTTTGACATGTTCAACATGGGTGGGAGGTGGCGGCGTCTAACATAAGACATGACAGGCCAGGTTGACAGTCGCATGTAAATATTTACCCCGGGAGCATTAATGCTTCTTCCATAGTATAAGTATATACGCAAAGCCAGTAACTCCCTGTGTCTCAGAACCAAGGAAAGTCAGTATTAAGACGAATAAAATACATATTCCTCATTTACATATGGTAAAATCATATAATATGTACGTTTCTTTTCTCTTATTGTGCATACGGAACATATTTTTGGTCCGTTTTAAGCATGCGCCATACTGTAGAGTTGCGTTAACTTTCACGGACACCTGTCGTTCAGAATGATCTTTCCTGGTGAAGGCACACGGAGTTACTTGCCTTGCGTACATACTATAAAAACATTGATGCTCCCGGAGTACATATATGTACATACCCATGTGGCCGGGTCCATGTGCTGTGTCTGCACACGGCTCACTGTCAATATTACTTTGCCTTTAAAAGTCGAACTAGTCTACGTTGAATCAGACCAGTTAACACCACTTTCAATTTATTCAACGGGAGAGAAATTATAACCACGACCAAACCTGAGGCACAACATGGCCAAATCAATTGGACCCAAGCTTACTTACAATTTCCTGGGCAACTCAGGACTGAAAGTTTCAAATCTCTGCCTTGGTACAATGACATTTGGCCGCTGGAAGGTAAGCGTTTTACTTGGGTAACAATATATTGAATAATTGAAAAGGCACGGCGAAAAGTCATAGGCTGTCGGCTTTTGCTGGAAACAATAACTTTGGGCCCGCACATTTGTCGGCTGAAAAGCTGACCCATTTTTTGCTATCTGAAATAATTTTATATATGTTTCTACGCAGTGCGAGGATGTGTGCTATTCCGGAATGACGCTGCACATTTTCGAAAGTCCCAAAGCACGCGTCAATATGGAAAGACAAGAACAGGCGGTTCTAGCCCTGCATAAAAGAGGGCACTGCAGTCAGTGGAAGGCTAGGGTTGTGTATTCCCATTACATAACATTGTAATTTGCAACGTAATAACTTGAAAACAACTGCATATACAGACACCAAATTTGGCACAGTAAATCTGGATGCGTAACTGAATATCTCACAAAACTCATATAATCACAGCTACAAAAGTAATCAGTATATTTAGGGTTACTTTAACATGCAAACCAATGGGAATACGCAGCTCTAGCCCTCCGATTTTTTGTGTATTCGGTTGTGTATTGGGCAAATACACACTTCAGAGCTAATTCTGACCTTTCCTATTCCGAAATCGCACAGAGCGCCCCTAGGATTGCACTTAGCGGATTTTAATATAGCGGCGGAAAGTTCAGAAGTAAAACACTGGTGCGAGGTCCATCATTTAGTTGAACCCACACAAGTGCAACTGGTGAAAATGGTAAACTGAAGTTCCAATACCATGTGTCTTCATTGCAGTATAAGAAATGGCAAGGAAATGATCTGTTGTTTAGTCAAGCTGTCTTTTTACCTGTTTTATCTATTTTTGGTAAATGATCAGGTTTATACAACGGAAAGCTCAAGATCAACAGTTCTGTGTTTCGGTAACAATGATAACAGAAGATCCTGCATCATACCCATGTGCTCTTGGGTGTGATGATTCCTGTGATACCTTGTATAGAACTACGACACTATTTATTAAGATAGAAAGTTGTGGTTATCTTCGCAGTGCACTTTCTTAGTGAGAAAACTAATAATTGTAACAACTATAATGTTGAATTAACTTGTATTTGACTGATACGACCTGTTAGCAGTGGCGATAAAATATATATTTTCTTCATTTATAAAGTTCAGTTGCAATGTTATTGAATTAAATTCGATAATATTCTTCTTCCAATTTAAGACAGCACCGAAAGAAATTAGCATTCTTAATATACGCTGCGTTTTTCTTGAATTCTTCAATTGTACAATACGTTTGTTTAGATATACCTGGACGAATGGAACTGTCAGACCTGTACAGGTCAAGCTGTTTCTGCTGAGCCTTTGAAGCTGTAACAAATGAAGACTACTTTATAGAAAGAATACATGAGGATTACATTATCTTTTTGTTGTGTATGCACTTCCCCAAGTACTGTACCTTTATACGTACATGTATAATTGCGCATACGCTATTTGCTTAAATAGTTCTCTCACAGCGCTTCACTGTTGGTAAAAATTATGGGGCATATTCTATCGTTTGTCCGTTGTATTCATTTTTCATAGATTTTTTGGGGTCTGCAGAACTATTTTTCACATTTGCCAACAACTGTGTTTCGAGAAAAGTGATATCAGAATTTGAATATATTGATTATGAAAATGTTTCGAGAGTTGCCATGATTCCCATAGCGTTTTGTTTATCTCGAAAGTTGTCGTTGTCTGTCGTGTGAATCGCAGACGAAATGTAATAATTTTCAAATTGATAAGGTTTATCTCTGGGAATTACATTTGGCTTCATTTAATTCTTTTGGTCATGTGTTATTTAACATCGAATACATGTCTATCGTCAATATATTAGCGTTCTTAAAAGGCGCTGTGCATTTCAAGAATGTATTTATTTGCTCGAGATAAGCCTCCAGATGTGTTATGATCAACAGTAATTGTAATGACAGTTAACAATTTTATTCTAAGCAATTGACAAGTAAAAACAAAATAAAACATTGATTTGAACAAGTTTGTATGCCAGCCAGCCTTCATGTTTTTAGTTTGAACAACAGATTTATTCTCTTTTTTTTTGTCCTTCAAAGCTAGAGAACCAAACGGAGATACACACAGACAAAAGATAAGCTGAGTCATGAATTGAGCCGAGTCATAGACATATTTGTCAAACCAAGTGTTGCAAGAAATTTAACTCATCGCCGTTTTATATACACACAGACAAAAGATAAGCTGAGTCATGAACTGAGTTGAGCCATGGGTATGTATGTCAAACCAAGTGTTGCAAGAAGTTCAACTCACCGCCGTTTTATATAGGCCTATACACAGACAAAAGATAAGCTGAGTCATGAACTGAGTTGAGTCTTGGGCATATTTGTCGAACCAACCAAACAGATGGCACCTTTAAACATTATTTCAAATCGATTCTGGCGGCCCCTACCGATTCTTATGTCAAAATTCTACATAGGTACGTGTGCAATATGGAAAATATTACTTCTATATGTATTGGTTAGACAGCGACAGGTTAACTTGTAAAGAGTTCGGGCTGCAGAATAGGGCAATGACTACTAGGAAGTGGTTCAGGACAAAAAGACACGAATACAACACATAGGCAGTCCTCCTATGACGCTACGAGGAACAATATTCCAAACATTGCATCTTTAGACATATAGTTTCTAAATTGTGCGGAACATATATTTTGCACCGACAAAAAGCTGCAGAATAGCCCAAAAAGGTCTTAGTAGATTTCTTATCCAATAACGATAACCCATACACGCTAGTGACAAAGATACACCATTGTAAATTTCATATGGGATTATCAACAGCTCATTGACCTCCCTAAGGACACTAGCCGATGGATCATTCTTCAACAGCCACATAAAACCGTTCAAGCTGTGACAATATCTGGTTAACAATAATGTTAAATTAGCTATGAAACTGTGAAACTCTCATATTACCCAGTTCATTAAATGGTAGTGAAGTCTGGAGTATGTTTTGTGTTAAAAACATGAACTCCGATAACGTATAATCTCTGTAACTTGCACATCATTGAAAATCTACACTCTACGTGTGCACAGAAAAGCTACAAATGTTGCTGTTAGGACAGAGTTGGGTAATTTTCACACGCTGATTACACCCGTCCGTAACTGTGCAAAGTACTAAATGCATTGCATAATTATGATAATGATTCTTTAGTGTACAAAGCGCTTTTAGAGAATTCGTCTTCATTACTCAATGACAAAAAACGGATGCCGCTGGTAATAGACCCTAGCATTCCATAATTCTGTTGCAGCATTATTTGCAAGATATGTTCAAACGACAATGTAATGAAGTAATATCTGGAAACAACAACAATTCAAAGAAACATTGCATATATTGTAAACACAATTTTGAATAGGAATTTTATCTACAACAGAAGCTCCCAGTCAAGAAAAAAATATAATTTTATAAATTCACCGTGAGTTTGCACACTTTGGCCATTGACAATGGGAGGTGTTCACGCCGCAAAACACCTGTAGAACATCGTGTAGGTAATTGGTGTACTACAGGCAGTATTGAAGATGAAATGTATTTGATGCGAATTGTGTGTTCATCGAAGAGCAAAGACAAAAATTGTACTCTGATCTGTCAAAATGTCTTAACCCAGATATATCGATTTGAATCAAAGTGGAAGATTTAATTTTCTCGTGAAAATGGGTAGAGGGAATACAGTGATCTTCCCTTTGGTATTAAATTTGTCAACAGTATCATTGAAAGTCAGCGTGATTTTGCTGGAGTGCAGCAGGTCCACTTTTACAGTGTAATTGGCGCTACTTTAATAAACAAGTGAAACATACCCTGTGTATGGCCCAAGGGCTTCATGATCTATCTGTGTATATGTATCTGTATCTACTTGCGGGTGTATATTTGTAATGTTTCATTGATCCACAAGTTTCTTTCTTGTTGAACATCTGTGCTACATGTGTATGAATCTAGAAAATGTCTTGTATTAGGTTCAGGTCAACAAGATTTCACGTTGCATGAGTTGGAACCTGTATATGACATTTTCTTAAAGCAAGAATAACTTCCTCATATATAAATACACGAGTGTTCAATACCCCAATGACACATCAAGCAAACCAGATATTTCCGATTGCCAATGATTACTGAGAAGCCTTCCCCTGCCCTACACCCACGTTGATTGTCGTATCATTTCGCACCATACATTATGTCAAATATACCTACAACGTGCATCCTTACAATTTAGCCATGCAAGTAATCTATTATGAAAAGTAACTGAATGGTGTATAGATAAAACCATCAGATATCTGAACGACCCTGACATATCGCCGCCTTCAGAGTCAAAATTAATTTTAAATTTGTACAATGCTGCAGTTCCTACATGTTGGGCCCACAATGATAAAAATCAGATTAAAATTTAGCACGTTAACGCTACATTGAAACCTTTAGATGGTCAAAATAGCATTGATATTTGACCTGTTGAGGTCACGTGTATTTTACGAAAATGTGTATTGTTACAATACCTATATCTTGAGCACCTGATTAAGACTTTATGAAAATCAACCCATTTACTCCTGTGTGAATATCTGCATATGGCTAAGTGATTCTCACTTTAAACTTTTAGCATTCATATGGAAATGTATGCAGGCTGTCCTTGAGTTAAGATGTGAAATAAACATAACGTCACCCATATCCATTGATACATTGTGTAGTTACTGGCAAAAACAGATTTTGTGTAAGTAGGTCAGGATACCCCCAAAATAGATCAACATTAGAAACCAAATTGACATGTTAAAAGTATATTACATGGGGCACAAACCCTGTCCAATATTGTCACAAAAATTATTGGCCAGTCAGAGTTATGAACTTCCAAATATTGACAAAAATTAAAGGCTGCAAAGGTTATGATCGAGGTGATAAAGACGAGAAGGCTATATTTGAGTGCATGGGCCGCCGCCCTTCCCCTTCCCGCCCAGTCCAGCTGTTCTTTGAGCTAAACAAAAGTTAATTTGGTCTAGAATTTGACAAGTTATTAGATCAAAAGAAAACAAGTTTTATAACCTTTGGTGATTAATGCAGACCCCGAAGCTTATTAAAATGTGCTATCAGAGAACCAAATATGGCTGTTAGCACTTCCTTAAAGTAGGCTTGTCTAGGCGGTGTACATGTGGTGCCCAAGGAAGAAATTGCGTGGCACTGGAACTTATGATTTTGGATTTTGTAGAGAAGCAACAGGTAATTTTTATTGACTTTTGTTGTTGTTGTTGTTGTTGTTGTTGTTGTTGTTGTTGTTGTTGTTGTTGTTGTTGTTCTTCTTCTTCTTCTTCTTCTTCTTCTTCTTCTTCTTCTTGGTTGTTTTGATGGTTGCACAGGTGCAAGTATGCATCATGCAATCGCATTTTTAAATGTGGCTAAAATGGGCGAGTGTGTAAAAACACTTGTAACGGTTCCAGTTGCTAGTTGTGATGAGTAGATATTTATGCATCATGACTCAGACTCAGATCATATTTATTTGACATAAACAAAATGATGTGGCACAAAGGTAGATGGTAATAAACTGAAATAATCATATTAGTATATATAACAAGGTATTAAATCACGATATCAACAAAAAAGGATACGCAGATCCGCTACCGTTGTGGCTAGCAATCATAAACTGAAACATTTCAAAATGCCAAATATTTGAAATTGACCGACGAAACTTTGTTTGAAGAAAATTGGCCATATTAATATATCTCTGAGTTACATCAGGCGGGGAGGAAAAGGATATAAAGGTGAGTAAAGCAATATGATGAATTTTTGATAGGGAACAATGAAAATAAAATCAGAATAGTTCAATATAAATAATAAAGTGCATCGACATTACCAAGGAACCTGCAAAAGGGTTATTGTCCTTGACTCTATACGTATAAAGTATGCATAGAAAAAGCATAGTTTGCTCAGAGGCAAGAAATTAAATATTGCAGGCATACCAATTTACGATTGTACATATTTCAGAACACTGTGTAGCAAAATATTGCTTGACATGTTCTTAGAAAAACCTGTATAAGAATGCGAATGCAGTGTATCCACGGTAATATTGGGTGTGTTATTAGGACCTTTCGTCACACTAAAACAAATGCAATTTTGGGCTGATGAGTGTACAGGTGTGGTGCAACGGGGGGACGTTGTCGTTTCGGGTTGGGCAGTCATGGGCGGCAGGTGTAGCTGAGAAAATATTTTGAAAATATTCAGGAAGTTCATTGTCATAGTCTATGAGGACAACTGTGTCTTTAAATATCTGTGATATATTTATTTATTATCCTATTTTATGTATCTGCTTGCAAGAAGGACCCCACTGGATATAAGTCCCAGGACAATCATGGGCTATCCTAAGCACCATGTTCTTTATATTCTATTTTACCTCGGTATTTCTACTTGTGATGCTGAATAAATCAAATCAAAATCAAATATAATCAAAGTCCATATATAGAATAATGAAAATAAACTTCTTTGTTACAATAAATCTTTAAGCATAAGAGCTTATAGTTTTTTATGTAAGTGGTTGTCTTTGTGCGTTATAATGCGCCAAACATATCAGATGGATCACTTTTGTTCGGACGTTTAACTATTCGATCACATAAACATCCCCATGCACATATTGCACAGTTTATGTGGTGAAGAAACAGCGAGTAGAGTACAAGTAGTAATCTTTTGCTGGTAATAAAAGTACATGAGAGCAGTCAATAAGAAGAACCAACGTTTTCTATCGTCAAAAGTATTGAAATATGTAGAGAATGGGCTTATTGCGTTCACTTTCTGGTATATAAAGTATGCATCGCATGCCAAAATGAAATTGGTGACATACGCTGAGCCAAATACCACAGTGAGAGGCTTGGGTCAATTTGTGAGTCTGAAATGTCAAGATGTCAATTAGCATAGACTGCCATTTAAGCAATGTGGACTATTATTTTGCAGTAAGGCATCACAAGACACAACATTTATTATTAACTTACTGCCCTGCAGGGTGCCCGATTGGCTGAGCATGAAGACGCTCGCCTTTCACCTCTGCGACCCAGGTTCGATTCTTGTCCTGGGCAGTATGTGGAAAAAGTTCCTACCACTTTAACCATGCACGTTGGTTTTCTCCGAGTTCTTCGGTTTCCCCCACCACAAACAAGGTAGGAAGTATAGGCCAACATCTGTGCCATGGAGAGGGACTCGATAAGTCAATGCTTGACTTCTTTCACAATCCATATAAAACAAATGTGTCTATACTTTACTTAATTCCTTCCCGCCTGGAATTGCTGTGGCTTAAGTCCATCCTTCTCCTCGATATAATTTTTCGCGTACATACGCTAAAAATCTGCCATGACTGACCCATGTATTACAGGAACAGGGGTTTCTATGTGTACATAGTATGAGTGAATACAGATCGCAGTTTTCAGTGGTGATATTTTGTTTGCGGTAAAATGTTGGTAGTATGATAAAGCATTGTCAGTCGTTAGTGGCGGGCAGAAGTGTTAAAATCCACATAAAAATGTCGGAATTTGCCTCCCCGTACAGCCATTTTATTGTCTAGAGTGTTTGACACTGTAGGAAAGCCCAGTCTGCTGGTCTTCTTCACATGAACAGTAATTTGACCAAAAAAAAAAGAAAAAGAAAAAAAGAAAGAAAGAAAAGAAAAAAACGCCGCATCCTGCTGTTTAGTAATGGTTTTGAAAACGGGAATACCGATAAGTCAGTTAACTGTTTTCATGGCTTTGTTATGAATTACTTTAACAAGACGACTGTGATAGTCAGTCCTGTTCTCAGCTGACTCTTTATGAAGACAAAATGGATTGATCAATGTCACCTAGTGTCCAGCGTTCTTTAACCCTTCAACAAGAAAAATTTCCGTCACGTTTCAGCAGGTTTCGAAATGGTGGTTTTAAGGTAGATGTTGAAAAAAGCAAAAACACAAAAAAATGTCAAAAAAAGGTGAATCGACACCTGCGTAACAAATCAAGGTATAAGTGTCCCCAAAATGGTCGCTATGCGATTTAGAAGCCTTAGACGAGTGGGTTTCGAGAATATTTTTTCAAAGATTTGACCAACAATTAAAAAAATATATATATATATTTTGAAAAAAAATGCCGGAAGTCTGATCATGAAAATGTGAAATATGAACGGCGGACGGATGGACGACATACAGCAGATGGCTAGTCATAATACTACAACAAGGACCCGGTCATCAAGAGCCATGCAAGCATCATATTGTTATAGTCATGTGAATTTTACCTGGAGGTTAAGGACACCAAAGTGCAGTCACAAATGAATTCCTTGCGCCCTACATACACATGCTTTGCAATTTTGAAGCATTATGAAACTGTTCTTGAATTCTTGTATTTAAAACTTTTTTTTTCTATGGGGTTATTATCTCACATAACTTTGATACTGAATTTACATATGGAAACTACAGGTCGCTGATTTTCTAAAACAATCAAATCTGTCTAGTGGAAAACTTTTCGTCTGTGAATGGATCAACCAATGCTGTAATTGCAGTACTTTTGTTTCGGAAGAGAATGGTTCTAGACAAAAAGAATTTTTTTCGATTTGATTGAAAAAAAAGAAAAAAGGGGAAAATCCGAAAATCGCCGGAGCAGGAACACTTGGACTAACCTGGCAGAGATCTACCCATGGTATATTCGCACAAGTTTGAAGTGACTCTGCAAAGTGGTTTTGGATTAGAAGTCGAAAATGTGAATTGGGATTTTATTTCATTCGCCAGACGGAGGACGGACAAAAAAAAAACATCAAATAAGGCCAGCTGACTGACTAACTAATAAGAAAATGAAAAATAATTTCCGTGCGTGCATTGAGAGAGGTTGCAAAGCATGGACTGAATGTGCATAAATGATGCCTTATAAACAATAGGCATATCTCGGAACCAAATCTTTTAATGTATTATCTTACTTCATGGATATTGTATAAAATGAAAGTGCACTGATGAACTATGTACAGGAACGTGTATCTGTACTGTATATATCTGACGGTTTTCTGACCAGTTATACCTGATCCCCACAAGTTTCAAGCCAGCCCTACAATATTACATTTTTAAGAATATATCGCATGTATACAAAGCAAGCTTCAGTTTAGTCTTGGTAGTGCCATCTACAGTATTACGTGGTGTACAGGCTGAAATGTGGAATTATCAGAACACTCTAGCTTTTTAAAAAAGAAATCAGTTCAATTCACAAAATTTGATTGGAGTTGCCATGACACTAACGCTTGGTGTCGAGGGCCGAAAAGGGTGTGTATTATGGCAAGATCAAAATGGAAAACGAAATCTTATTTGGTACTATGAGTTAGTAATATTTTAGTTGTATTTATGCAGGCATCCAAATTGGATCTGATTGCACATTTAGCCTAAATACAGGAGTGTTTATAGTGTCGATTGATATTTCTATAATACAGGCAATTGAGGGACTATGGATAAGAAAACATTTGTAAAATAAAAAGAATGTCCCTTGTAAATTGCATAAAATCTTCCAGGACCTTATGTTGAAGCCAAACCAATTACGTTTCTTTAAACAGTTTCACAATTGGTAGACATTAATTTACCATGACTGGTTTGTACATGTAGGCACAAAACGTGCTGCATAAAATGGATATATGATGACATCAATAGGACAGACAACATTCTGTTCATAGATGACTCTGCTTTTATTTCCCCACCTCAATATGTTTTTAATGTACAAAATGATTGGTAAATCATGTTGGTTATTTCCTTGAGAATGACGAAGAAATACATTTTTTAACGATAGATAATTTCCTGTTGATAGAATAATCCAGCTGAACAATACAGTTGAACTGTGCACCAAGTGTTTCCAGCAACCAAGAGGCTCCCACCAGGGAAACTGTTTCTCTTAATCAGATAATCACCATAAATAAACACAAGGTCTCAGATATCATACAGTCCAGCCGGCCTTTAAAGTACTTGAGATTTCAAATTTAAAGCATGCTGAAACCAACAGGGTACAAGTTCACAGTTTTCAGACTAGCCCCATATAGCTTTCAGGATTGATCAAGTGTATGAAAGTCAAGGTCAAGGTGAAAATATATAAGATGCCACGTATAGTTTTACGTAAAGTATGGGCCAAGATGTAAAAATGTAGAGAATGCTCTTTTCAAAAATATTTTCATGAATCATCAAGATATGATTTATTTTGTATAGTCATTACTTCTGAGCTTGCGCACATGCATCAATATATCCTTACATGAATATTATAGGGACAAAGGTCTCTCAGGTGTGGAATCACGGTATTTTCTCATGTATTATATACATGAAAGCCCTTTGGGTAAAAAGATCCTTAGAGTGGTTGAAATGTGTTGTATAAATGGTTATTAGAATACCACATGGCGATAACAGGGAAAAGTCCATGACAGTCTCTGACTATTGCTATTGACCATATATGACCCTGTTTCCACATATATTTTCGATGGTAACACAGATGCTACTTAAGATTGTTCCCAAACAAATGGTAGTATGACAATAAAGTTTTAAAAACCGTTAAAATATGTGGTGGCAATTTGTAATTAGTACAATGTATACGAGTATCGTATCAATGTTAATTCACACACGCTGTAAAAAGTATTATTTCAATGTACCATATGCACTAATGAGATAGTTAAGTGTAAATCGCTCCGTGTTTTGTTTTATGTTATATTTTTATATTTTTGATGTTTTTATGAAATATGTATAATTTAATGAGAAGGGCTATGTTAACTTCAACTTATTGAAAAACTCCATGTATTTCCTTAACCATTAATTTAACACATGCATAGTTTTGAACTTTTAAAAAAGTGCAAAGATCTAAAGACATGAAAAACTATCCATAGAGTGCTTCTTGAAATATACACATATGACTGGCCAAATATCTTTGTCTTGGGAAAGGCGATGCATTTCATAGTCACTTTCATTTGACCTTAAAAGTTTTTTCACTATTTCTCTTCCACAGGCAGAGATTGGACTGAAGGGTTGCACTGAAGCAGAATCACATGCTATGTTGGATCGTTTTGAGGAGTGGGGAGGCAACTTCATTGACACAGCAAATTTTTACACACATGGTAATTCAGAGGAAATTATTGGAACATGGCTCGCCAAGTAAGAGTTCCATCAAGCTTCTGTGAACTAAACTGACAACGTAAAAATAACATGTCTGTGTATCAGATGTGATTTTTGGGCATTTTAGAGTCTGTGTGTACACAAATTATCCATATGCTGTGGTTGCTGGCCACTCTTCTTTGTACTATGTTACTCTTGTATGTGCATTAGCAGGATTGAAAAACTTGGTAATGGCGGCATGGTATACCTTAGTATAATATGTACACTGGTTACGCATATTGCTAAATCAACATGTTATGCAGGCTATATTCTCATTTGAGTTGCCTGAAGTATCGGTACACCTCATGAAGATGAAAAAAGGCTTACTCTACGGTGATTCCAGTCTCAAGCCCTAAGTGCTGTAATAATAATAATAATAATAATAATAACAATAATAATAATAATAATAATATTTATATATATATATATATATATATATATATATATATATATATATATATATATATATATATATATATATATATATATATATATATATATATATATATATATATAGGTTACATTTCAACGACCTGTCAGTAATTGACAGTGTTATGTTTGTAAAATTTGATACTTTATTACTAGTTTTAGCTTTAAGTTATGTTCATATCCCTGTTGAGCAAATGTTGCCCATGGTATAAGGACAGATATTAAAAAAAGCTTACTTGGAAATTTCAGTTTTCTCAACATTTGTTTCATACTGCCTTAATTTACAAGTACTGAAAGAGGTTGTTTGCACTCATGTAATTTGCTGAACCATTTCAACCTAGGTAAATCCAAGCTCTGACATGCGTAATTAATGCAATGTAGTAGGTCGCTTTTTTTTTCAATCCAGACATCTCTTTGTAATATTATTTAACAAATTTCACAAACAAATGGTTTATGCAGTGTAGACTTACAGTAGAACCAAGCTTGTGTGCATTTCCAGTTGGGATTTTTTTATGATTGCTGGATGTGTTTAGTGCATGAAAGTTTCACTCTCTGTTTCACGAAAAATCCCTTCATGCTCTGAACGGTTCTCATAATGATAGGGAATGATGATGGAGGAAGCACGATCACAAAATTTTATTATTTTTGAGTAAAATCCATGAAACATCTCTACCTGACACAATATTTTAGTGTTTATATTGCCCATGTAAACAATTGTGTATGTACTCATGTGAAATAAAACTTGGTTTGAACTTTAAGTTCTTCACAACAATTATAAGCGAATTTCCTGGAGCAATGTTATAGTCCAGAAATTCCCCATACCCAGGAACGCATAATCAACTAAGGCATCGGTGAGAAGTTAGCATCTTGCACAATAGGCTCTCTCTCTCTCTCTCTCTCTCTCTCTCTCTCTCTCTCTCTCTCTCTCTCTCTCTCTCTCTCTCTCTCTCTCTCTCTGTCTCTCTCTCTCTCTCTCTCTCTCTCGTTCTCACAACTGTCACATCAATGTCTCTTTCTACCTCACTGCGGCACCAAACGGAAGCATGAATGCATTCGAGGCAATATAGCTGCTTCTCAAGTCCATGTATATGGGACATATGTTTAAATCACTTTGTACTTGATTTAAATTAGATTTTCAATATTTAGATAGAAAGTGGCATAACCTCAAACAATTCAAACAATTTACCACAGAGAGGGAGAGACACACACACATGCAGACAGACTGACAGAAAGAAAGAAAGAAAGAAAGAAAGAAAGAAAGAAAGAAAGAAAGAAAGAAAGAGAGACAGACAGACAGACAGACAGAAAGAAAAAAAGAAAGAAATAAAGAAAGAAAGAAAGAAAGAAAGAAAGAAAGAAAGAAAAAAGAAAGAAAGAAAGAAAGAAAAAAGAGAGAGAAAGAGAACCAGGTGGGGTGATCTTTACTAGGCAAGGCTCTTGCTAAGATAGTCAAAACAGTGCTGTTTTTACTGATTCCAGGAAGGATAGAAAAAAGTTTATCATTGCCACGAAGCTGTATATGCACATGGATCCCTCTGATCCAAATGGAAAGGGCTTGAGCCGATTAAGCATCATGCGTGAAGTGGAGGAAAGTTTGCGTAGGTTACAGACAGACTACATAGACCTCTACCAGGTACGTCACAAGTTCAGATTTATATACCCATTTTGGCTAAAGAGTATCTATCAATATTCCAGATTGCCATAGATGATGACTGCCTACTCTTGGTTTCTTATGTTTACATTTATGCAAAGGTAAGGTGGCTGGCTACCTAGTGAACCTTAACGAATAACCACCTTTTTACACTACGTCTGCAGTAGCACATATTTTTTTCAGACAAGAGCACAGATAATACCGTAATGAGACCATCTCTTAAATAAATCCAGCCATTTTCATAAACATGGATTTTTTCAGTTCACCATATTAGTCACATTAGGTACCCCTCCTAAGTAACCACGGATTTTCTTTTCAGTTTATCATATTGGTCCCTGTATGCACCTCTATCCTCTTAAGTGCACCCGACCCATTTGTCTTGCACAAAAAAACTGAAATATGAAAAAAACACATTTGATAATTTACCTGTTACAGATGAAATGTTCAAAATTTAGGTAATCACCCAAGGACCCTGGGTGCATGACAGGGATTATGTGGCAAATGTGGGTGCAATTAGTTCCAGTATTAAAACTACCTCAGGCTACACACCACTTTCATATGGAACTAATATGACCTTACCAAGTTTTCACTGTATCCATTTTCATATAGCATTATGTGTATACATTATCTTAAAAAGCGTAATGAAATAAAGGAATAAAAGGTTTGAAGATATTTACAAGAGAAACTCACTGCTGATATAACCTAATAATTTTAACACGATATGAAAGACATAATGAGCAATTAAAAAATTAAAGTGTGGTAAGGATGCCATAAAACTGAAGGTGGATTCTCTATAAAATTGGCGAGAATGACAATTGAGTCAAGGATCCCATATAAAAACATACGTCCGTGTGTATATTCAAAAGTGGCAATTCTTCTTTAGAGGTTAGATAAAGAAATAAACATTGAGCATTTTTCTATAACCTCTGGAAAAGAAACATCACCTGCTATATTTTGACGAAGGTCGCAGCTAATCCAAGAAAGTAAAATGGGATGAACTGTGGCTTACAGAAAACAAACTATGACACAGGTGCAGATTGCTGAAGTTCTCTTCCACATGCCCCATATTGCCATCAAAACTACCAAAACAACCTCAGGCTACCTGGGAACAACTTTACCACCGAATTATATTAGACCGTATAGTACTGAGATCCTTATAATTGTAATAAATAGGAATTAAAGTTCAGCACCCAAATGAAAAAAAAATGATGGTTTTATGCTTAATGAAACAGGTTTACAAGAGATAAGGTAAAGTAAAGAAGTTTAATTTTCAACAAATTAAGAAAAAAAACGATTTATTTGCCAGCACCTAAATACAAAATATTAATTGAAATTTATGAACACTTGTATGTCTGTTCATTGATCATTGCCAGAACATGTATGTTAGGAAAGTGGGGGACACCTGAAAAACTTTGGGACAAAAATATCTTCATAAATCAGGAAAAAGTACTGTCATGGTTCAGTTAGGTTGTACTCTTTCATTTCGTTGTTGTAGATCTAGAAAACTTGATAACACAGTAAACTGATAAAGCCTATCACTTTCGTAGCGGTACAATAACAGCAGCAAAATCAAAGAACTTCTAAAATGTCTTTTAAATTTAAACAACATACTACACTATACAATAAAAACAATGGCAACAAGACTGTGAACATCTAAAATGCTATATACATTCACTAAGCATATTACACATGCCAGTAAAATAGCAACCGCCAAATTGTAACTTGCCATCCATATTATTATATTTCCCTACAAAGCTTACTAAATATACCATTACGCAGTAGGCCATTTCTTGAGAGACCGCTACAATAAGTGATTACGTCTTAAAAGACAGCCTTAAAATTTGGGATCATAAGATTGGTGCTTAAATCTTATTTACACCTGTTACAAAAGACCACCTGTCACGAGACTGCAGTTATCGCAGGAGGAGGTGTTTGAATACAGGTGTCATTGTTGATTAAAGTCTAATTATTTTGATAGATTTGTATGTTCTAAAGGACAGCGTTTAAATTGGGGATAATCAGCTTGGTACTTTTATCTGATTTATATATCTTATGGAAGACCACCTGTCAAGATACCACAATTATCCCCATGGATGGTCTTTAAATACAGGTGTCATTGTATCAAATTTTATAATTTTCAATAGAGTGGTTCCACAGCTGCCTTTGATTTCCTTGTATGTTTACTTAAATTTAATATGAAAACTGTATGTTAAAGTTAACTATGAGAAAGTTCATTCTAAAAGCAGCATTGGTATAATCTTTGTAATATGGAATGAATGAGGATGTTGTGTATTGATGATTCCATTACAGATGCACTGCTGGGATGACGGTGTTCCACTTGAGGAAACTCTGCGTGCGCTGAATGACCTCGTCCATACAGGCAAGGTTCGCTACATTGGTGCCAGCAATATGTTAGGATGGCAACTGCAGAAAATTGCAGATTTGTGCAAATTTAATGGGTGGGAACCAGTGATTTCTTTGCAGGTTGGTTTGCACTGTCTTCTTTCACCCCTTCTCAGTAAGACTGACTGAACAGCTTTTGTGGGTGTAGATCGGTGCCAAGCACATGTTAACTTGTAATATGTTGTCCTGGTGACAGGTCTCATTTAAAATTGCCATGCAAATATAGGATATTCATATTGGCTGTAGTGCTAGCATAATATCGATTCTAAATACTACAAATTTTGTGAGTGCCTATCTTGTGTTAGGAGTGAGATGCTTTCCTTCATTGTGCATTTCATATTCATTCACTGATATAATAATATTCTGAAGTTTTTGGTATATCAACCTTGAACCTCGGGATTTCCACTTTGCTTGTTTAATGACAGGCGGATTTTGCTCATTGATGGCTTTTATTTGCTCAGGTCTTGGGTTTGTTGCGTCTGGCATTGTTAAAAACTGTTTTCCACTTCCATTTTTTATGCAAGTATTCATCACTATATTGTCAATATGATATCTTATCATCTTTCAATGAAAAATGTATTGCTTGGTGGATATTCATATCCTATTCTTATATCTCGTGATGTTCATGTTTATGGGCTTGTCAACATTTGGACTGATTTCCCCTCAGACTGATTTTAGACTACAATATTGACACTTAATGGTCGGATACTACATTTCAGCCCATGTAACTCAACAAAGAAAATACCCATATATTTGACAGCTCCCTGTACCAAACAGAGCAAGATGTGCTCTTCTTGCAAACTTAGCAACTTTGTAAATCTTTAACTGTTTAATAAATGAAAGTCATATTGCATATACAGATTTTTAGGTTCATGGAAGATGGACTTATGATTTGTTTGCAATACATGTTCTTCCTTACTGTAAATTCTAGTTATAACTTTGGTGTACCAATCATTATGCCATGATTATGGTGGATGATTGTTACCATTGCCTGGAAGCAGGGTTCGAGGTTAGACAGAAAAACAATGGACATGTCTCATTTTGTTTGTCATTATTTTTTAAGTAAGCCAAACATCGAAGCAGATGACGGTTAACCACAAGCTGGTTTTGACTGTGTTAAAGAGGGAAAGCGTAAAGCTATGATTTGCTTTTAACATGTTGAGGATGTGATAAGTTCACCTTTAGCTCATGAGGAATCACTGGTCCAAAACACTGGGCATCGCATGTCAATGTACTGTTCAGATTATATGAAGTTATGAACACAAAACATAAAACCATATAATGAAGGCAGGGGATTGGGCTGTCTGTCAGTCTGTCTGTCTCTTTCTTTCTTTACTCCCATCACCATTTTTTTATTAGTTATTGTCTCTTCATATACATGTATAATCAAGAATACTTGACAGGTCAGCAACATGTGTATGACAAGTCTTGTCGTTGGTTTGTTATTGGAAAATGCTCCCCCAGCCCAAAATAACAATGTAAAACACAAACCTTAAGGTATTGTAAATGATAGCCCAAGGAGTCTGAGCAGCTAAACATTTTTGGCCTGCCCTGGATAGCTAAAAAAAGAAAAAAATAGCATGTGTCAATTGAACATCACAATGATGGTTGATATACATTTTTGTGTTTATAGCAACAATACAGCCTCTTGTGTCGTCACATTGAACTTGAATGTACCGATGTCTGTCTCAATGAGGGAATTGGTATGCTACCATGGAGCCCATTGAAAGGGTAGGACTTTCTTGACACACAAATGTAGATGTACACCTGTAAACTGTGAATTTATTCAGTCTTCTGCATCCAGTTTCAAACACAACAGAATGGTTACTTTCTTATTGTTGTTTCTGCGCCAAACCAGGGAGAAAATCTTCGCATGTTTTTTAGCATCAGTTTGTACCGCCAATACCTACACAAAACTAGGCCATCTCTTGTACACCGTGGGAAGAAGATATATTCAAGAACACTCTGTCAAGGTTTAAAGTTTGTAAAGGAGCTATTTTCTCCGAATTGAAGGCATGCCAAACGTTTTTATTTCACACATTATAGTGGTGCGAAATTGAAAGTTCTTTATATTTGCGAGAGAAAAAAAACAAACAAATTGCGACACTGACTATTAAAGTCACTGTTCCTTTTGTCTATAAATGTTGTGGTACAGATATGTACATTAATTATATGGACCAATAGATAAATACCTCAAACGGTAGAATAACTAGTTTGGTGATGTTTTTATTTGTTTATTTTTAATATTCTTTCTGCCTTTTCGATAGTGGATGGCTCAGTGGCAAATTTAAGCGAGGCATGAAAGACCTACCCGACTCACGTATTGCAACGTCCACAGCCAAAAATGCTTCCAACGCAGCTAGCCCAACCTACCAGGAATACGACAATGAAAGATCCTGGGCCTTGCTGGACAAGGTTGAGGAAATAGCAAAGAAGCATAGTAAGATTATATATGTAGCATTACTGTCATTACATGAGTTATGTCGATGCCCCTGCCAAAAAGTACAGGACTAAATTTGGATTAAAAATGGATTCTTTGGACAGACGTTGTTTCTAATTGAAAGTTAATCCTTTTAATGCCTTGAAAAGGGAGTTAAACTACAGCTATTGGATTTCCTTAAACACACGGAATTTTATTGGATTTTTTTTTTTGGGGGGGGGGATTGTAAGTGAGTCCACAATTGACCACCATGATGACAAAGTGCATGTGCTAAGTCCAAAAGTTTATAAAAGTACTAATACACACTATGTTTAGGTAGTCAATCAGTGTGTAGAATATTGTTCTATTTCCACTACACCCTTCATAAGACATACATTTTGGTGGATAAAATTGTGTAAATGCTTGTTTTACATTTATCAAGGTTTAACATTTTTGTTTTGTTTTTTTTCAATTTCATGCTGTTGGTCATCGTTCCTATCATACTAATGTTAAAAGATTATTTAACTCTTATAGAGCAAATTTAGAGACTGAGTCAACAGCTTTCCTTGGGGCACTTTCCGCGCGGAAAGTGCCCCAAGGAAAGATGTTGAGCTGTACCAAATTTTTCACTGGGAACATAGGCATGCTGGTACGTGAATGAAAGGTCTTTTAATGAGGAATATGAATCTGGAATCATTACAGTAATCCAGCTTCATCAGCACAGCTTTCGCCGTGACTGGCACTCAAAGGGTTAACTGTGTTTTCATTGTCACTGCTTTGTGCCAATTATTATCAGTAAGACATCCATAAAAAATAAGTTGATTTACAATAGAGAAAAGTATAGATGTAATCATACACATTTGACTTACAATGTATTATAGCCGTGTATACTTCTGGAAGGTCATGCATTCAGCCTAAGAGGGATAAAAAATTCATGTTGAAAAACTTATAGCATGGTATATGAGCATTGTATGTTCACTGTCTGTGGCCTGTTTTGTCCCAAGGATCCAGCAAACATACAATCCCTCTATTTAGAGAGGTTTCTGACTGTCATTTAACCAAAATGACTACTTTTCGGCAGCAAGTACAAATTGGAAGGATTGTCTTTGCAAGAGAAAGGGTAAAGTGATTCAGTATCCATCTTGCAGCTGGCACCTCAGTCAGCAGGTCTTACGTTGAATATCCCGATTTCTCTCCATTCCAATTAGCAATCAAATATTTTAAACACCGCTACATGAAGCAACACGTAATTTTCATGGGAAACGAGGTGTATGACGCAAATGACACTAGGAATTTTGCTTTATCAGCCTCAGAATTAGCCAGTTCATCCGGAATCCCTTTAATATGTAATGCAAGGGAAAAACACAACGCTAGTCAACAAGAACTTTGTGCATTGGTAGTTGTGTATTGACCTGAATACTAATGAAAGTGCTAGTTATGGCTATTACACATTGTTTTGGTCTGTTGCGTGCAAAGTCGGTAGCTGTGTGTTGCCCATGTTGAATTGTTCAAGTTGATACTTCTGATAATTCTTATTCAAACGCCATAAAAATATGTTCCACACTTGACCAAGTCAACTATTCATGCAGTGCCTGAAGTGCGTTTGTAATCCCCTAGGTGTCTCCACCTGCACTAAATAGATACTAGGAGGTAGTGCCACCAACAGGAGACATATCCCATTGCCTGAAATATTGCAAAGGCTACGACCTGTTGCTTATAATCCATATAAGAAAAATTAAGTGAATTTTGGACCACATTGTAAGTTTTGCAATGCAAATAGTTATGTAAAACCTGTTATCTTAATTAATGAAATAAAAGATGGCACCTTTGTTTGACAATTTACATCATAATTTGGAATAAGTTTTATTGTGTTGCAGACAAATCTGTACCGCAGGTGGCACTGCGGTGGTTGCTACAAAAGCCAGTAGTATCATCAGTTATCATTGGTGTGCGCACCCTGGCTCAGTTGGATGATAACCTGGGAGCTGGATCAGGATGGGAACTCAGCACTGAGGAGGTGAAGTTTGCATATACCTTTCCTCCAGTCCAAGTCACTGAGCAGCCACACTTGTGTAAACTGACTAAAAGCCATGTCCATCATATTTATGAACTCAGTGTAAAACCTCTCCTTTCTTACGTCAGGTGGTCTTTATGTCATATCCACTAACAGCTTGCCCTTGACATGCTTGGGTGCACTTCTAGAACAATAGTTTCCAAGTTTTTCTGCTCCACAGGTTTTAACCTACAACATGATATGTCAAACAGCACATACACCCCCACCCCCAAACATTTATCTCGTCTGAATATGCGATAGCCATGGACATGAAATTGTGCATTGGGGAAGATGTGGTATAGTTTTGTTTCTGCAACTTTTAACATGTCTACATGTGTATTTTGCAAGGTGCTTCTCTCATCAATTATCGTACATCTCAGGCCGTTAATATTTAAATAGAAAAAAACTTGAAGCTCTTGGATGGTTACAGCGTATCTCATCAAGAGGATTTGTGCCCTCTATGCCTGTAGGAACTTCCGAGTATGGGCCCAGATTTGTTGATGTAGAAGAACAGTTGAAACAGGGATCACTGAATTGGTACTGACTACAACTGTCACATACCTAGCCTATACTTGACTGGCCCCATGCCTTTAACTGGTTATCAGACACTTAAACACATTTGGAATGATACCAGAAGGAGCAGGCTTCACAATCAATCTGATTTTAATTTCGTTTAACATGTTTCATACATCATGCATACGGGTTTATGATTGGGCCTCGCTGATGGTGAATGTCACCATGTCATAAGAGGTTGCAATAGCTCAGCATTAATAATATATATGTGTGACCATGTGTGTAAAAGGAATAGTGGCCAGATAGGGGTCTCTTGCACTGTTTATGAACAATACTTGTATTCCATGAATTGGCAAAGTATAGTTAATCAATGGTCTTGTTTGCATGATCCTACCTAGTCAACATATAGCATGTTTGGAACAACTGATCATATTGTATGATTAAGTGATCATTTTTTAGGGCTTGAAATTGGATTGTTTGCTTGTTTTGCGGTCTAAAATAGTGTTCACATCAAACCATATGCCAGTAAAATGTTAACTGAGTCCATTTGTGGTGTATATCTTCCTTTCTTTTCCATGATTTTCGTAGATGTAACATGAAAATTCCAATATTATTCCAGTACTATTCAGGATCCATCTAGAAGCAAAAGTGGTCGTGCTCAGATATATGACGAGATGATCCATCTGAAAATCTTTGCTCCCCAGACATATAAAGTCAGAAAAAATTGTCCAAAACTGCTGAGCCCAATCAGTGGTAATCTAAGTTCCAGGGACTGTTCCTGATGTGCAACATTTTGCATTCTGATTTTATTGAATTTCGTGCTGTCAATCTAGATACCCCTCCCCAAAACTTCTGATATCTACTTCAAAAGTGCACTTAGGACAGTTTCCAGGTTCTGGCTGTTCAAAAAAAAAAACCGATGCCCAAATTAGTTTACCAGTGTCATTCGTAAAGGGAAAAATGCCTTGTACTTGCAGACGTCAGTGCACAATATTGGTAAACAACAAAGATAGGACATCAGAAAATTTCCGTGCACAGGTGTGCATAGATATGGCCCATTTTTAAAATTATTATTGTGTCACTATAAGGCCACTATCCATTCAAAACAATGAGAATAGTGGGCCATAAACGTGAATCAGAAGAAGTAATATGCAGTCAGAAATTTGTGATAATTATAATCAGGGGTGAATTTCGAAGAATAAAAGTATCCAGGAAAACTACACTGAACCAAAGGCAACAGTGGTTGAATAAATGACATTCCACTTCAGCCGAGCTGCAAAGCATAATTGGCTTCTTATTTTGCTGAGAACCTTTGAATTGACAGGGTGGTCGTATCAATATTTGTATTCAGAGTAATGCTTTTACATACTTGCTTGCAGAGTACAGAAGAAGAGATCAAATATATCATTTGTGTAATTATAATTTTAAACTGGTAAACGTGCCCCGTTGGTATAACAGAAAGACTTCTCAGCCTTCAAATGTCATATGCTTCTCTTTTTCTACTAATTTCAAAAGATAAACCATTTGAATCAGAACTTTAGTTGAGACCATATCATTACAATATGCCCCATCCCAAGAGCTTTCCTTTGCATGGGTAAGATGCTTAGCATGCAACCCATGTCAAGGAGAGCTTTTGACTTAGACTTAGCTCAATGAGACAAAATTGACGTAAGATTGAATGGGGATGTACATCTTGCTCACCAGAATACTATGTGCTGGGCCCATTTTACATTTAAACTCTAGTCCTGGCCTCCTGTTAGAATTATACACTTACGCTAAAACTACACTAATTAGGCTACTTGTTGCCCGGGGGTCAACTTTTTAATCATCTGGTATATGAATATGTTTCGTTGATCTAAACTAGTGGCTGTATGTCCAGAACCACTTCCTGGTTGACTCCAAACTCTATACACTCCTTAAGCTAACCTGTCCAAGCTAACCTATATAAATATGGAAGTACTCTTGTGCGTATTGGTCATGTTCCTATGTAGAACTTTAACCTAGGATGCATTAGCCCCAATATACTAAAGGGGAAGTTCAATGGGTAACTATTCAGAGCAGGTTTCGGAGCCTGTACCCTTCCATATCTCTTTTAGGAGCAGCTCCTTGTCTAAGCTAAATATTCAGCAAAGGCAACCAACATTATAATGAATAATTATGAACTTGGCAAATGATGCATTAGCTATATAAGGGAGTCTTGCTTATAAATGCAGAGCTTCAATATCAATTAAGAATAAGCATCAAACTAAAGGTAATTACCGAATTTGCATAGAAGTTAAGATAGCAAGGATTTGACTTATTCCAGATCTAGTATATATCCTTTTAAGTATTGTAACAATGGACATCCTGTACCAGTTATGTAAAACAAACATCATGATGACACCTATGAATTATGTTTAACTCCGTCAGACCAAATTTTAAATAGGAAAATTGCAATGGGTGGCATTGTAATTAAGCAATATGATAATTTATTAGTCTGGACATCCTGTCATTACTGTGTACATAAATGCTAAATTCTGCACGTCACATATAACTCAGGTGAAACTGCTTAACAATAAAATATTGTCATTTTACCTGTAGATGGCAGTACTGGATGATGCCTCTGCTGTGGAAATTCCATATCCCTATGATGCAGTGCGGGCGCAGAGCCAGGACCGCAAGAGGAGACCATGAAATAACAATCCACAAGATACTGCTTCAAAACCAGTTCCTCAACAGACAATTATGAAATTTGTATCCACATAACCAACGGTGCAATTATGATAATTCTGCACCATCAAAAAGAAATAAATTCCTTAAGGCCCTCTGTGAAATGGCCAAGACGCATTTACAAATACATCTTGTGAGTAATTATTCACTATACATTTATAGGGCCACGTATGAGAAGTGATTCAAGCAAGTTTTGTTGTTGGCCACAAATTTATTACTAGTTACATGAAGGACATAATTGTGACAGCATATGATGGAAAGGATATATGTGCAGTGGAAATTCCATATCCCTATGACGTTGTACGGAAGAATAGCCAGGAGCGTAAGAGGAGGCTATGAAATGACAATCATCAAGACAGACCTTCAAATTTTGCTTCTCAAGAGAAAATGATCAAGTTTGTCTCCAAAGAACCTAAGATACCTTCAATTTTGATGATTAAGTAGCACTAAAAAGAAATGACTATATAGCTAGTATATGTGTTAACCCTGCGACAAACATGGCTCATAAGGCAATTTTTGTGCAGAAATACGACATGTGCTGCATGAGTGCATTTGAAATATTGCCCCTGAAAGAATGATTGCCCTGTTGTAAGGCAATGTCTTAACAATGTCACTGGTTCGAACCACACTGCTTGTATAGAGAACGCCAGCCGTGACATTATGAAGATGTTTGGCCACTGTTTGGTATCATTCCGATGGCCTTGTTCACCAGAGGTTACTGTGTAATTTGGATGAAAGTATGATTGTGAAGTTTCCCCAATGGATAAATATTCCCTATTTCTGCAAACAGATTCTTTTGGAACTGTTTGACTGTTTGTTTATAAAAAAAGTTCAATCTAACTTCAGGATGCATCGAAAAAAAATGAAACTCATAAAAAGATCATATTTGCTTTTAGGATCATGAAATGAAAGAGGTAAGGGTATAAGCCATTTTTATTACAGTTTTTACAAGTTTAATCTCATGATAAAGAAAAACAAAAGAAAAGAGACTTTTTTTCTTTTACATGTACATTCAACACAGGTAATTCCAAATGATATACAACAGTCACATATAATAAGCACAACATGTATGACTACAATGATGAATTGAATTGAATTATGGAAGCCTTCTGATAAGTCAGAGCTAGATAAGGGAGGTCGAGAGAGATGAGGCCAAGTGGAACAACTATTTACGTCTTTCATGCGAAAAGAGGCCAGGTGGTCCTTTTCAAGAAAATGTTGAAAGAATAGGGTGAAAATAGTGGACTCCAAGTCATTGCAAGCTCAAAGCATAGGAAATAAATCAATTAGTTCATGTATTTTCTTAATACCCCCCCCCCCCCCCAACTTCGCCTCTTTAATTAAATAATAGCATGTGACCATTACACGTCAATATCATTGTCAAAAATAGTATAAATTCTGTCCAACAAACATGATGGAAACACTGCTCTAGAGGAAGCTCTGCTGCAGGATTAGTGATAAAGCTGGACTGCTTGACGTGGCTGAACATACACCTACTTGTTCTTAGTTCTAAGGGGAATTTTCCAGCATTAAAATGCTGCTTGTGCAACGTGAGATCACGTAAAGCTATGACTGTAAATCGAACCATCTTTATATATTTGTTGTTGATTTGCATAACTTAGAATAGATGCAAATATAAAATACCCTTTTTCGGATGTGTTTATAATGTGCTTTGCTTTTTACAGTACGCAGCCTTACTGCTCCGTGCCACTTAAGGTGCTTTGTTCTCTAAGCAAATATGTATGTAGTAAGCGTCACTGTGTATTGATGCTCGATGGCAATAGTTAAAATTACAAAGAATGCTTATTGTCAAATGAAGTTTTTGGTGCATAAAGAACAAAATAAATAGATGGTGAGCACATTTTCACTTCGTACTGTCTTGTTTTATTTATCATCATCATCCTCATCATCCTCATCATCGTCATCATCATCATCATTATTATTATTATTATTATTATTATTATTATTACTATAATCTTTTTGATAATTTTGTAAATTGTCAAATACAAAAATGTATATTTATGTGTACAAGTACTTATTACATTACTGACATGAAGGGGCCAGTCAGATTAACTGTGGTCTGAGACAATGCATCATAGGTTTCAGACTGTTTCCGTAGTTGGAGCAAGTGGGGATCATTCATTGCCATTCTTGCTCTACCGAAATATTTAAAGCAATCTGTTGCCCACATAATCATCTTCAGGCGACCTTAAGGTTTAGCCAAGAGCATGTCGATTCCTCACCAAACTTTGGAAGTCCTCATAAAATGACCTGATAGGTGCTCTTCAAAACACTAGAAGCCCGAACAAGTATCACATTCTACATTTTGGCTGATTTTCATGTTAAGTAAACTGAATTGTACTGTGGAAAGTAAAATCGAATACCTTCATCTGCACTGTCTTGTACTGAGAGAGGACATATGAAAATCCCCATGACGCGGCCATGTGGATATTTTTCTCCCATACGGCGTTAAATCCAATGTTGTTGTTTTTTTCAAAAACCTTCTTAGTTCAGCGTGGTTGAAGCAGCCGTTTCGACTCCATTTTGTTCACTTTCAACATTGCGTTGCTGAAGTACGTAACTCAAGAAAGAACTTTCAGTTACTCTTTTTATCTTGCGTAATCTGATTGGCTTACAAATAAGACAACAACAAATGAGAATGCCTCTTTCATTTCATTTGGGTCATCAAATCGTTCCGCACATATGTTAGAACGATTGTGTGTCAACAGGGGTAATTATGTGAGAAACGTACTTCCCAGGCACTTTGAGAACATGCCTGGGAGCATGAACGGTCTGTTTATGTTGTCAGCACAATTCTAGAACTAGTAGGAACAGGTAGGCAGACCTCAAAGGCGGGGATCAGAGCAGGGTAATCATAATTGTTGGGATAGGGCATGAATATTCCCTTATCTAGCGTACGAATGCATTACACAACGGTTAGAGTGAAATCAGCTCAGACGTGAGAACATGGGAAATGTTACAAGGACAAGAAACCGTCAAGAAAAGTCGCTGCTTATGAGTTTTTGTCTTTACTGAAATGTTGGCCAGATCTAAAAATATCTTCACAAGCAATCCCAGATATCTTGTAAATAAACCCACTAGATGCTCTCACACTACAAATTTCATGGTGGTAGCTCAATTTATACACAGAGTAACGGACGATGGACAGATATGACAACAATATATGTATATATATATATATATATATATATATATATATATATATATAATATATATATATATATATATATATATATATATATATGGTTTATTACGTCCCTATGTAAATATGGGTCCATCAACTATCTTGATAGTAGGTGTAAGTGGTAAACTGGGTCAGCGGTTTTTAGGTTTGCTTTACTGCTATGTAACATACCCTTTAAAATTGCCTTCAGCCCTGCCGAACAGCCTAAAGCATTACAGGTTTCTGTGTATGATCTTGGCATTACATGCCCTTTAAAATTGCCATCATATTGCAAAGAGCCTAAAGCACCACAGGAGTTTTGTACACACTCCTTCACGTTTAAAATAGCCTCTGACACGAAGGCCACGGATGCAAAAATAAACCGAGACTTTCCTCCTAAAGCTCCCCCAAACTTACTAAATTGCTAATTTTTGAAGGTGCTCGTCGGGGACATTTCTGAAACAATACCGATCTTGGGGGATCCTTTGGCGGCCACCGAGAGAATACCCTTTGGTAAACATTGCCTCACAAGCTCTGGAAAGTTGATCCTGCTATTTTAGAGTCACCTGCAAATTATCTGACGTTGTGAAGAAAGTTGTTTTGCTTTACTTGGTCAAACCCAGTCTATACTCCATGCCATTTGTGATGGAGGATATCACATCGTATACATTTACCGAGAGCTCCAGTGGTCTCTTCGGATCAACTGTTGGGTCTGATTTGGCCCCAGCCTCAATGCGCTTCATCTCATGTTTATATGTCCATGTTCACACTGTGACCATGAAGCTGGCAGCCTTGCGATGACGCTACTCAGATGTCATTTAGGCCTAAACGATCTATTTAACATGAAGAGTAAGGTTTTTTTTTTTTAAAAACAATAAAGTCTTATGACGCAAGTGCCAGGAGTTGTTTTCGTTTCATTTGTAGCATTAGCTGATCCTTTCAAACAAGAGTTAATTGTACTGTCGACAGTAAGGATACAGCCAGGGCTTGGGGTGAGAAAGAGATGTTCTGGTAGGTTAATGTTTAAAAAGGTAATTCATTACGCCTGTAGAATGGCTGCATAACAGCATGGAACAGCTCGATGATAATGTGGGAGGGGAGGGGGAATTGTGAGGAATTTTAATGCCTTTTTTGGAATGTCACTGGGTTTATGGTATTTGGTAAAAAACACATATAACATTATGAGTGAAAGCTTCACAGTTCAATTGCTCTAATTTGAATACTTGTTAAAGTATCTACTATTACAAATCACCGGGAAAGAAAGAAAGAAAGAAAGAAAGAAAGAAAGAAAGAAAGAAAGAAAGAAAGAAAGAAAGAAAGAAAGAAAGAAAGAAAGAAAGAAAGAAAGAAAGAAGAAAGAAAGAAAGAAAGAAAGAAAGAAAGAAAGAAAGAAAGAAAGAAAGAAAGAAAGAAAAGAAAGAAAGAAAGAAAGAAAGAAAGAAAGAAGAAGAAAGAAAGAAAGAAAGAAAGAAAGAAAGAAAGAAAGAAAGAAAGAAAGAAAGAAAGAAGAAGAAAGAAAAGAAAGAAAGAAAAGAAAGAAAGAAAGAAAGAGTGTACGGAGGGAGTACTTACATTAGTGACTATAGTATGTTCTCCTCTAAAGGCGATATTTTTTTTTGGGGGGGGGGGAATTTCCGAATCAGATATCAACATTTTGCTGAATATTCTCTAAAACGATGTTACTTGGTGTCTTACTGCCCAGAAGTGCAACCGCAATTCCTTCTTATACCGGAAGCGTGCTATGTTTTGTTTGTGTCTAATGTCAAGAATAAGTAGCATTTTATGTGTTTTGCATATTTAATTTTGCTAATTTTTTGCTACTTAAAGGCAGTGAACTTGCTGCAGACTTCTGTGACTATGCCGCCGATTGCAAAACTTCCATTCGCCTTCACGTACTGAATTTGAAGGTAGGATGGTGGATGATCAGACAATAACCTACATTGCGTAAAAGAATCGCTTGGTCAGTTAATCATTCAACAAGTCTATTGTATCAAAGGTAAACTCCCGGTCTTTTATTGATGAAATTACGTGGTTTGAATAGTGTACATATCATGGTACTGAGGAGTATATGGCAATTTTAGACGGGAAACTTAATTGCACGAGGTATTTAATGCTGGCTTCTTTTACAAACTAGCAAATTCCGCAAAATTCAATACCATGCAAATTAAACACATTAACAGTAAAACTTAATTGTCTTGTTTGACCATACTTGGCTCCAAGGCGAACCAGGCTCCATATTTTCTTTACTTTCGAAGTGGAGTTGAAAAAACACAGAAATTTGTTCAGCAGGCACACTAACACAACGGAATATAGTAAACGCATTTGGTTACTGCACGTGATCATCTGTAATTAACGTAAAAAAACAATGATCACCTTATCTCATTCGCTGGAGGGAAGGGAAAATTCATTTTCTTTCAGTCAAAAAACCCCATCTAGTAAAGAATTAATATACATGGAGTTGAACAAAAATTATTTGGCTCTGTACATGACTAGGCTCCACATTTTGTGAAGCCGACATCTTGACTAGCTATGTGGAAGCGCATGTGTTGACACAAAGTAACTAAACATACATATCCACGGATGATTGCGCCACGACCTTAATCTCATATGATTGCCTGCTTGGGACATGCCAGGGCCTCTTCGACCTGTAATGACACAAAACATTGAACTAGGTAAAAGTAAAAGTCTCCAACTCCCAGGCAGGTATCAGTGTATATTTGCTCTCTGTCTACCTAGCTGCGTGTTTGGGTTATTTTTATTTCCCTGCTGGGGTTCTCGCATGATCAGCTCATTAGTATAATCCCTCCAAGGAAATTCAGACACTTGACGGTCCAGCATAACCAGCAACTTGTGTACAAATATGTAATACTCATATACATAATTCACCTCTATGTTAGCTCATCACTTTACTCAACTTTATTGAATAGTCATGATCAAATTGCGCGTGCACTTTCATCATAGGCAACTTGCAGATGGAGTGTTAAAATGAATAAAATGTGGGAAATGCATTCATATTTACATTATGTTTTAATTCATTGTGCCCTCCTTGTTGCCTGGAAAACAGACCACATTCTGTGTTCTTTCTACCATTCGTGCGGAGTAGACGTAACACAGAACTTTGGACTGATATGGAGACAACTTGCTTTGATAACTACATTGTATTTTGATTTGATTTGATTACTTTATTCTTTTACCAGGGTAACTGGCTCAGTATGGCAATACTGGTCTTCCGCCAGGCCCTGGATGATACATAGTAAAACAATATGAATGACATGAATGATTATAAAAAGAGCAATAATTAAAAGACTGTTGTGATACAAACACTTATAAACTCTGGTAATGCACAATTCAGGTCAAGTAAATAATTGACATAAAAAGTCTATATACATCATTTTACAATGGAAAAACACAACAATCCTCTACATTTCGAAGAAGCTACACTTTGATATTATACATATATATAAGTCTGCCTCAACCGACTGGGATATATTTTTTTATATTTACATCAAGATGAATGAGCTGAAGGAAGCAGATAGGACCTATGATACCAGTCTTTAAACAAAGGGAGGGTTGGTTAAGATCTCAATTGGAGTGGAATGGAATTCCACACCATGGCACCCTTGACTGATATCCGTTTTTTTTTCATTATTGGTTCTGCTAGGTGGTATATGTACGGAACGGTTGAAGCTGACCTTGTGGCATGGTCATAGAGATCAGAAACTAGGGTGAATTTGGAGGTAATATATGTGGGTACCTGGTCATGGAGGGCTTTATACATAAACAAACTGGTATGGGAGTTTCGCTGATCTTGTAGGAAATCGCAGAGAATGTTATCATAATCAAAATGCGGGAGAATCAAAGCCTTGTACAGGGTCAACAATAATTTAGTATCCAGGAACCTGGAAGCCCTGCCAAGGACTGCTAGTCTGCTGTTTACTTTACGGGTAATGGTAATCAGTATGGTTACAGAATGACAGGGTGCAGTCAAGATGTACACCCAGGTATTTGAATACTTGTACATGTACAATGGCTTCATTCAGAATCTTGATTATCAACTCACGGGTAGATGTTAACCTTCAGAAGTTCCAAAAATCAAGAACTTAGCCTTGCCAGCATGCAGAGTGAGCTGCTTTATTTTGAACTAATCAGTGATGCTGGCAAGCTCTATATTCAGGATTCTCTAAATATCCGCTGGGTCACGGTGGGAGAAATACAATGCAGTGTCATCTGTATACGGCATGACTCTGCATTTAGTGATACCATCAGGAAGGTCGTAAATGTAGAGTATACATAGAAGAGGATCAAGGATGGATCCCTGTGGAATCCCACAAGTAAGTGTATGTGGGTCAGACAGAAATTCATCAATGACAGTACGTTGCATTATATTTGTGAAGTAGGGATGAAACCAAAGATGTTCAGTGCCTTCAACACCGAAACCTGTCCTGTCATAATTTGCGGTTTCCAAGGCTTTTTTTTCAGATCAAGGAAAAGGACAACACAATATGTACCAATATCCATGTCATGGTGGATCTTCTCTAAAAATGACTAAAGGCTGTGGTCGTCGATTGAGATTTACCAAAACCTGTCTGATGGGGGGGGGGTGATTAAGTTATTAAAAATCAGAAACTCATAAAACTGATAGTGTACAGTTCTTTCTAACACTTTAATAGTGACCGGAAGCACTGAAACTGGTCGACAGTTACTAACATCAGTCAAAGACCCAACTTTCTAGATTGGGGTGACCGTGGCCGTTTTCCACTCATGTTGGATGTCACTAGATTGTAAAGAACTGTTGAATATATGAGTGAGTTCAGTGCGGAACTGAGATATCCAAGAGATCCATTTCGATTCATTATGGCAGTCACGTTATTACATCAAAATGTGTGATAAGGGCAAGTATGTTTACATAACAAGAGGAATTTATATTTGGATGTGGGTAGCTGCACTGTTTCCACCGAATAGGGCTAATATATATATACATGCATGTTGAGTGTTTATTTCAGAGTTACTCCGATCATGGAGAAAGAAAACTGCGCAGGACCAATCAAGGCGGATCCGTGATCCTTGCGCCTTTGACCTATAATGGAGGAACAATGGGGTCTGGCCAATATGCAAATCCGTCGTTTCTCTGTCTAGTTTTTTTTTTCTTTCATGCCCAGACTGTACGAAAAGTGGTGGCCAGTTAGTTAGGCAGACATTGCTCAGCTTAACTTGACCCAACAGCCGCATAGGGCTTCCTTAAGGGTCTAAGTGAACAACAAGAGAAAAAGGAATGTTATAGGGTTGTTCTTACACTAAAACTCATGCGAACAAATATAGATTCTAAATGATGGAAATTGTTATCACAGTGTCAAAGCAGTCTTGGAAAAAAATAATACATTTAATAAGCAGAGTTAGTGTTTATTAATTTTCCCCAATAAAATCCGATTTTCTTTGTGCTGACTTCACTACAATCTTTGCTTAATACATTCTCAGGGCAGAAGGGATCTTTATTGTTGACCACTGAGCAATTATGATAGCCCTGCTGTGAGCCAAGCCTTTAAAGTCTGCCCGCCTGTTCTTACTGGTTATGAAATAATTATTGTTCTGACAGCATAAAGGGACCATTCGTACTCCAGGGCATGTTCTCAATGTGTCTGAAACATAATTACTTGTACTTACACAGTACATTCTCAAACAAGTGAAGGTACTTGCTTTTACTTACCATCGTTCATTGAGTATAATTTAATTAAATCAAGAAAAACAGAAAAGGTAAAATGTATGACATTTTGGGTTCCTAGCGACAGTAAGTACATGTAATACTACCTTAATGCAGAAGAGTAGATACGCAACTCCTATCTTATTATGAAACGGTTTTTGCAACTTAAAGTTTGTGCACATTACCATTAATATCCCTTTTTGTGACCCCTATCATGGAACCCAAAACCATCTGCCCAGCTTATTTAAACTCCTGCAAGTATATTACAGCACGACTAGTTAATTCCATGATTGTCTTATAATGAAAATGGTTAGTTGTGAAACAGGACAAAGCTAATTAAGGACTTTCCGACAGAAATAAAGCACCTCTGCACAACGGTCTTCTCACCTCCATGTAACTTTGAGAAACCTTCGTTTGCGGGCTTGCCTATGTATTTTTAAAGTAAAATTCTATCCTGCCGCAGGCCTTCACGTGGTTAAATACTCAGAATAAATATTTGCATAGTCTTGTGTGCAAAGTGGCAAGTCAAAATAAAAAGATTTGTATAACAGTCATAGAAGTGAATTTACAGCAGCAAATTGAAAAAACCCCAACTTACTTTGGGAAATTTAGACCTTGGACTCATCCTTAGTTTATCCTCCAAAAATGTTCACATGCATAAATAACTGTAGAATCATAATTTTTTACTATGGTGTGACAGAACAGTAAGCCATTATTTCTCCATATATACATATACATATATATATATATATATATATATATATATATATATATATATATATATATATATATATGTGTGTGTGTGTGTGTGTGTGTGTGTGTGTGTGTGTGTGTGTGTGTGTGTACTGTTCAATGTTTTGTCATTTCCACCATAAACATGTCATGTTATTTATACCTAAATTTAGATTAATTGGCAATAACTTGCACTTATTGCAAATTTAACATTTTCTAGAACAAACAAATGTTATCATGTATATCAATTTTTAATTTTTCTCGACTTTTGGTTCAGAAACAAGCGTGGTTATTGGCATTTAACTTAGAGTTTGGACTAAAGGTTCGAAATGTTTTAACTTGAAAAATATCAAAAATCGTAAAATATTGATCTAATGCACACTTGATATAAATGAAATATAGCTTGATAAGAAAAGTTTTCCACTACAGCTTTGAAGAAAGGATAACTGAATATTTAGTGTTTTTAATACTACTTAACATAATTAAAATGGTCAAAGATGGCAAATTTCGAATTTCCAAAGGTAATTCATTCCATAGGCGTACAATTGACGGAAAGAAAGAATTGTTAAATAAATCAGTGCGGGCTCTGAAATGAGGCAGATGATATCTTTGTCGATTATTATAATATCATGTCACGGTATGCTCCTTTTACATAGCAAACTGTACTGTATGGTTCTCCTAACTGCATCCTAATAGAGAACACCCGAATTTTCTCTGCAGTTCAAGATTTTATTGTGCTCTCTAAAAGATTCACACAAATAGGTATTGACTGAGGAATTATTTGTTTTTCTTACTCAAAACTTTATCTGAATCATGTACTTAGTAAACAAAATTATTAAATACTTTGAACGTATTCGGCCCCCCTATCTGTCAATGTCCAACTGTGACGTCTTCTCACTCTTGTATGGCGGCACGTCGGTGGGCCCTGCCTCAATATGCAGCGATTGTGTCGCTGTTGTTGTCCTGTTTAATTGTTGTCTATTCTTCAACGAGAGGGATTTATACAGGGCTAACCCTCTTCCCAACTGTCAATTGCCGACGAAAATATTGTATTTGTACATTGTTGAAAAAATAGAATACATTTAGAGTAACATAATTAAAATGTTACAGTTTATGAGCAATATTCGCCAAGCGTTGTAATTGTAAAGGTTTTATCCTTGATTTTTCCTACATTGACCGATGAAGTGTAAAATTTATTGACATTTATTTTTCTGTGCATTCGATTAAGACATACATGGTTTTAAACAACTTCCATTTTTCTTAATGCGCATGCAATATACAAAAAGTTAACTTAACTGACTAATAATAATCCTCACCTCTTTCGAGCATAACTATTAATGTATATATATATATATATATATATATATATATATATATATATATATATATATATATATATATATATATATATACATATATATATATTTATGTATATATATATACATTAAAAGTTGTGCTCGAAAGAGGTGAGGTTTATTATTATTCAGTTAAGTTAACTTCTTGTACATTGCATGCGCAATAAGAAAAATGGAAGTTATTATTCATCTGCAACATGAAAGTTTTATGGCAAGATTTTGTTAACAAATACATTTACTTAAGCATTCAATCACCTTTTTTATTAACATTTATCGGCTACTTAGTCACTCTGTCAGGCTATATTTAATTTGTTGTTAAGTTGTGTGTGTTATGTCTTGTAAGTACAGTTAAGAAATATGGCTTGCACAAGCTGAAACTTCTTGTCGAGTTAAAGGTCGGAAAATAGGTCACAGTGACCCAATTTTGGCGCATGACACTCCGCTATTCAAGGAAGCGTCTACACGCAAAATTAGGTCAGCGTGGGCCCAAGAGTATAGGAATTATGGCACAGAATAGTCCCTGCGCAAGGACGGAAAGATGAGCAGATGAGTCGCAAACTTATGAGTCCCTTTCCGGTTCCTAGTGGGGGACTACTTATCGCCTATCATAATATGACATGAGAGTTCAAGCAGAACACCATTAAACAATATTTGCAAACATTAAATGCAAATTGAACTATCTTTCTAAACCCTTTGTATTGAAGGAGATATATGTCCACCGACCCTATATTCTGTGGTGCAGTACAAAATTAATAGTACCACTTATGACATTCATGTGTTTACCGGAGGTAAGCATACAGTTCATGCGACATATAAAACACAGATTATGCTTTCACTCATATGAATGATCATAGCAAACTGGCAAAATGAATTTCAAACACGTGAACCATCAAATGACCTTGCCTGCATAGACATATTCTAAGTGTTAGCATACTTTTCCTTCTTTAAGAATGCTCCTGATATTATTGTGAAATGTGTGACATTTCCTCGGATATTTTTCAATAATATTAGAATCTTTGCTGTGTAATGAAAAACATTTTTAACACTAGAGTCTACAGTCTACACTTTCAACAACCAAAAAGAAAAGCTAGACATCTACAATACGAAACATTGACTGAAGGATACGCATTAATAAAACTGCCATTTGCTTCAGGCGGTCTAGTTATGCCATAGTATAATAAGTGCAATATATCTTGGTCCGGCTCAAAAAAATAAAAAGTGCGCATACAAACATATGCAAAGTATACATTTAATGAAAGGTCATTCACAGAAGTGTATTTTCTGATCAAACAAACTGTCATAAATTTATGTCACAATTTGTGAAAGGACCCTTTTTTTCCTTTTCCACAATCTACTGACCATTACTTATTAAAAAATGTATACATTGCATGTGCCTATTTGAATACTTCTTACAATATGCAGCTAACAAAGGGATAGCGCACTTATGACACTGGGGCATAGCTAAAGAACGTTCAAGTATGTGTTCTTTTTCCTCATTTTGCCAATTCCCCTCCTCCTTTTTGGTTTTACTGTCCATGCCCAGTACAGCCATGGTTGTCGTGGCAGCTGGACTTGGAAAAAGGGGGTTATATGGAGTAGATAGAAATTTTAATGTTCTATTGAAATTCCAATGATCACTTACATTATCATGTTTTCCATAACACAGACACATTTTGAGGATTAAATACCCACATATAAGTTTATAGTTTATCATGCACAGATCTAAAATCACTAATACTTCCAATAATGACCACTGTGCATACAATCATGTTCATTTTGACAAACATAAATCTGAAGCCCCTTGCGGCCCTCATAATGTAATGCAATCTGTCAATTAAAGGGGACAGCAGTCACACGACTGTCCTCACTGTGCTTTCCTGGGACAGGTCAGCTGCCCAGTGTCAGGAAATGGGTTTAAAACTTGTGCCAAGGTCTTTAGTAATACAGTGGTGTAACTGCCCCATGGTATAACTGCACTAGCTTTTATGCATACCGATTTTCTTACACCATGAACTGAGGGGTAACTGAAACTGTGTTAAGCTATACCATGGGTAAGTTAATTACAACTCCTTTATGCATACGGGCCCTGGAGTCTAAGATACTTTTAAAGGGAGACTCTTCGTATGTCCACATGCAATTTGGAAAAGTAAGTTGCCAGGCGACGGGTCTCGCACATAAATATTCAGTGCTCAGGTTGGTCAGGAAGGGTCATAGAGGCCCCACCTGTGCCATTGTCTCGGTTGCCTTCACCACCAGGTGTCACGTCATCATAGTATTTGTCGAGGTCTTTAAGTGCGCCAATTTATATTTCAGACATCTCTCTGACTGCGCTCCGCGGATGTATTTCTCTAATGTTGAGGCACCCATCTCTGGAGTAGCATGACTTCATAGCCTTAACATGCTTAACACGCATCAATTTGCTAGAAGTGAAGAGTAAATTTGAGCGAAACTTTGAGGTTTTCAGAAATGAGGACGCGGCTCTCACTCCTCCGATTTCGATACAATTTTTGGCGTCAGTGATAAGTTACCAGCTGGACAATAATGGCAACGGAGCTTTGAGCCTGGTCTCTTGCGGCAAATATAGATAAATACTTATGCAGATATACAATCAACCTTGAATACCTTTGAATCAGAAACAATATTTCCTTAAAGCAAATTATGATATCAAACACTCACTTGATTTGAACACTGAAATGCCTACAGCTGGATGCAAGGTCATTTACCCCAGCACTGACACTTGTCTTGTGGTGTTTTGCACTTAAAAAAGTGATTATCAGTTTGTATGTGTTCTGCAATTTTTATTTGTAATACATGGTATTTTAAAATGATGTGTGATATGGGATATATTAATTCGGTGCCTGTGGTATGCGATATGCACTAAAAATGGTGCAGTGATATGTAATATCGAAACGTAAAACCCCTGGGACATGTGATATATCATAACCCTATCAGGGCCTCCAAACTGGGCTGTGTACAAACACAACATATTTACCAGGCCTGTCATGCTTCATGTTGGACTCCCCGACCAGGGAAGTGCTGTTTTGTGCTGCTCAGAAAAGCGCGTCCCTTCCCCGACAGTTCTACTGATGCTTACCCAGTTAGAATAAATTGGTTAAAATGAGCTCAAAGTCTGACTTAATTTATATGATCTACGTGAGGTAACATAGTGAACATTCGATTTGATCTGTGGCATACCCTCTGAACTTTTGTCTCATTTCTCATAATTGATTTCCGTTGTGAGCTACTATGTTTATGTCTACTTTGGCACTGTGTGAAAAGATTTAAGTGCAGTTCAAGAGTTTCTTATTTGTAACAGAATTTCTTATTAGTATTTAGCCAACTATATCCCTTGTTCCTGCACACCCAAATTCGGTCCACATGTTCCAAAGCATGCCTTTTGTTTTAAAGTTACCGGCACATGGTCTACCTTTTCAAGAAAATCTACTTTGGCCGACCCGTGAATGACTGCATAATTTTTTGGTGTATTCACGGTTTCTGGACTTGCAGCAGTGTTATTCTGATGCATTTACAATTAGTAATTCGTTACCCTGCTCAAATGCAGTTTATAATCGCTATTGCGTGTGTGGGTTCACCTTACGATATGCTATACTGATTTGCCGGCCGAGCATACCCATCCAACAGTCGGACGAATACTGCACAGTCACCCATCCGGTGACATGTTTTGCAGAAACCCGCCCGGTACATGTACGTGTATGTTTTCTCAAGAACCTGTCTTATTTTTTTTTTTTTTTTTTTTTTTGTCCTTTTTTTTTTGTCTCACAGGTACACAACAGTCAGCATATGATTCCACACTTCTTCAAAAACATAACGTTTTTCAGAACTTTTAATGTCTTTTTTTTCGTCTTAAAATACGTTTGTTTGATGTGGTTTCAACATACGTACGTTTGTGTAGCAACTTGATACAGCTTGGCTTTTGGGGGGGAGGCATAATGTCTGCTGCGGCAAGCATCAGTTGTTTGTTTTACTCTTTAATATTTCGTTATATACATGTTGTACTTGCCTTTTTTGTTTTACTTAATATGCTTCACAGGCAATGTATCTTCAATGTGATTTCTCACAGTGTTTCTGTATTTTTACCTGCATTTGCTTGCTATTCTAACGTGTTTTGTGTCATTCCTTATGTTGGGGCTCCTTGGTGTGTGCACTTACAACTGCGATTGATTGTTAAATCTATTACAAACATGACAGGCCATTATATGTCTGAGTCACGTTGTGTTCTACTTACACTTATTTACAAACTAGTGCTACTTGTGCAAGAACCAATTTCTTTACTAATTCGTATATCGCTTTATGCTTCTTGTGCGTTACAATTACTCATTTTCTACACCATGATGCAAGACCTTCCTGCATTTGTTTCACGAACTCCATAAATGTATTGCCCATTGAGTCCAAAATGATAGATATGGCCTACCTACTGCTTCATATGTTTAAACACTTGTTGCAATCGGTGCTGCAGATGTATTGTAAACTTAAAGTTACATTTTCTAGAACATGTTCTACTTACATGATCAACGTGGTGACTACGGACATTTTTTACCTGATTATTCTTATTTTTCACATTTACAATGAAGCGTTGTATGTATTTATTGGCGATTCTTCCACGATATGTAATATACTTTAGGGCACTGAATTTCCTTGTAAGTAAACCCACCTTTAATGTGGAGAGAACACATGCTTTGACGTGCAAGCAGCACTTGGGGTATTTTGTTAATTTCATAACCTCGTGCTGCACACTTGCCGCTTGCTCGTGCTACGGAAGTTTCTTTTCCTACCATATTGCTTTAACCCATTGTGGCTCAATACAGTTTTATTATGAATACTTTTTGCACCACACTTTGCACTCTGATGAGAGGGATCATGTCACAGATCACTATTTTTATGATGAATACTGGTACTATTTGTGTGCAGCTGTCCTGCACCACAATATGTGCTATTTTTCCGTTCATTTAAAGATGTACATGCTGTATCCCATTTTGTATGTTCTGCTGGCGTAGGACTATTTATTTCTCAACAATACTTTGCCGTTCGGCGTCAAGATCTGGACAGTTCCGAGGTCGAATTGTTATGGGCAGAGATCAAATTACATAACAACAGGCGACCTTAACCCTGATTTTCCTATAGGACCTGGGGGAAAAACTCGACCACTTTTGTGCAACTAAGTTTCTTGTCCGCCATATTAGAGAGCCTACCCCAATCACAAGTAATACGTCCCGTTGTCATGATCAAATTATTTCAAACATGCCCAGCTTGATTTGTATACCTTCTGTCTTGCCAACGATTGCAAGCTGCGATCACAGTGTCGTGTCTGCCTGTATTCTGTTTCAAAGGAAGAAATTCAATATACCATCGTATTAAAGATTTATTTGGGAATAAGAGGAGGAAGATTTTGATCTTTTTCGCACTCATTTGAGTCAAATCAATTTGGGGATAATTCCTTTTTACCCAGTGATATAAAGGAATGTTGAGTTTCGTGGACTGACGGCTTTTCGGAAGTCGTAAAAGCATGTATTCCTAATCAGGAAGTCACCATTAGACCCGATTACCTTCGTTGGTATGACCCCCCCCCCCCCTCCCCGCCCGGTCCCCGTTGGAAAAAGCGTAAGGTCATGTACACATACCACCGGTCGAAAAATAATAATAATGGTCCGCAAAGCACTCAGTTATAGGCTATGTGTAAGCAGCTTCGTAATCAGTACCAGGAGCATCTCCGTTTAGCTGAAGAGCGCCATAATACCATATTACGTAACTCTTTTAGACATCCCAAAGAGAAAAATAAGGCATAGTGGAGGGCGGTTAAATATTTTCTGAATAAAAACCAGCGTCAGGAAATACCCCCATTGTGTCGTACAACCAAAATTTTAAATATTGGTAAGAGATACTTGTCCATTTTGCGTTCCCGTCTGCGTATGGGCTGCAATCAGCTGACACTTGAGTAAGATTGGCGTTGTAGAATCTGCAAGCTGCACATGCGGCCCCGCTACCGAAAGCTTTTGGCACTATTTGCTAACCAGCCCACGACATATCATTGCCCGCAATATTTGTCCACACTTCCATCCGTTCGGGGATACCGTTTTTAATTTGCACTGTTTTGTATGGTCATGATAAATGCATTATGTCCCCTGAAGGAAAGCATCCGTATCTTTCAATTAATTCAACAATTACATGTACTCAGTGCACTGTCCATGGCTAAGGAATCATGGCCCCTCTATCTGTGCTCTGTTAAGTGGTGTCTCCTTTCTACTTGTCGCCTCCGTGCGCCCCTCGTTGAGTCCCCCGACGTGAAGAGAGGTGTAAATTTGGAATCTACGTGCCGTACATGTATGTCCTGTGCTCTTGTCTCTTCTTTGCAAGAAGGATTTGTATAGGGCTCTGCACTCCTTCATAATTACTTACTTCAGAATAAAATATGTTTCAACCAAAATTTACTCAACAGCAAAGGCTCACTCAAGGTGGAGGACAGAGTCAAACAGCTTAAAGTAAATCACGTCTTCAAAATTTTAACAACACTGCACTAGCCTATATCAGCCACAATTTTACAGAATCTCAGAGGTCTACAGTCACTATTTGAGAAAACAGGCTTCTGATTTTTTCTGCCTTTAAGCTTCCAAAGCTCGTGATCTATCCAGCTTCTTTTATACTGTAATTACGGAATGGAATACGCTCGCCTCACAAAATCACGATGACGCCTTGAAAATAGAAAGTAATGACTTCATCTTCTATACCTAGACAAATTATTTAAGGCATCATAGAGCCTTTACAATATTTATAGTTTTTGCAAACTCGTTGATCTGTGATATTCTATACATAAATCATATGCCACAACTAGTCTTAAATAAAATATACTGCTTTAAAGAAAAATTATTCTGCCTATTCAAACGTACAAATAATCTCAATTTTAGAATTTTATTCCATGTAATTTGATTTTTTTGTATACACAAGGACCAAATAGAAATAGGCAGGAGTTTTCCAGCTTTCTTGGGTTATCCTGGAGCCGCCCAATACATATTTTAAAGGTAACGTATTATTTTACATCGCTTGTGATATCTATTATATTACATCATTTTTGCTCATTGTGTATTTTGTTGTTGTCATAATTGTATTTGTGTCTTTTTGTCCAAACCCACTTCCTGGTAGTTATTACCCTATTCCGGAGTCCGAACTCTTTACTCTCCATAAGCTAACCTGTCCCTGTCTAACTTATATACATAGAAGTACTTTTGTCCATATTGCACACGTTCCTCTGTAAAATTTTGACATAGGCTGTATTAGCCCAAATAAATTAAAGGGTCTTCAGTGGGTAACTACTCAACATGTTTCGGAGCCTTTTACCCGTACATGTCTCTCTGAGTAGCGGCTCCTTGTCTAAGCTAAATATTCAGCAAAGACAACCCACATAATAATGAATAAATATGAACGTGGCAATTGATGAATTAGCTAAATACGTGAAGTTTTGCTTATAAATGCAGAGCTTCATATGAAAGAAGAATACCTGTCAAACAAACCATAATTACCAAATTTGCATAGTACAGGTTCAGATAAGAACAATTTGACTTACCCCTGAACAAATATGTACCCTTTCTAGCTGGACAGCTTATCCTAATTAAACCATCCGCCAATGTTCAACTGAAGTGGAAACAAGCTGGGGCATTATATTCAGTCCCAGTGATTGTAAAATAAACAGTTGCAGCTGGACCGCCTGTATAAACCAAGGGAAATCCTAACAAGGACTGCAACAATGTACATCCTGCACCAGAGATGTAAAACAAACTCCATGATGACACTTACTCCACAAACAATTAAGCTCTATTTCACTGCCAACCCCGAGTCAATGTGTCAACGTTATGTGTCAGGTTTGTGACATTTGAGAAAATACTGTCAATTTTATGCATTTTTTTTTAATATTGAGTACATGTGCATTTAGACTTATCAGAAAAGAATGAAAGTCATTAGCATTTATGCCAAAAACATGCTATCACAACAATTTTTCGTAACAGGATTTTAAGTACATTTAGGCAAACATGTAACAGTCGTAGGCCGCTTCTTGCTACCTGTAGCCCCTGGGGGTTTACCTAACAGAAAACATGGAAGCCTAAAATGTCTGAGAGTGAATATTAAAACAGAAAGATGCCAAAAGATAAAATCTAAAAACTGTGAACTATTGTGGCCAAACTTTCTAATAATGTCTAATTTATGTGATTACAAATATATCAACGATTTGATTTTGTAACACGTTTTTATGTTCCTGTGAAGTGCTTTTGGGCCTATTTAGATTTTAGTTTTGTACAATTACGATACATCTGTTAGGCCTGTATTATGAATTTATCTCGATGTATTTTATTTTGTATGCATAGCTTGCACCGAATCAAAAATGAAATCAGAAGTGTCAGGTTTTATTTGTTGTCGGTTTTAGAAGATTCAAGCGCATGGACACACTCAGTGTTCAGGTAACTGGACTGCTGAAAGTGACAGACAAACCATAGTTCGTTTGCCTCCTTCCCCGCCCCCTCCCTGGGCGTGGGGGGGGGGGCAACTAATTGACGATAGTAAGCAACTAAGTTATCTACGAACATGAGTTGGGTCTTTAAATGGCACATGCGCATTATGTATAGGTAATTTTGTAGCCTTTGGTGTGATCTTGACCTTGCTGCAGTTTCAGTGCAAATGGGACGAGGTTGCCAGTACGTCTCGGAGAGGCTGCTCGGATCAGATAAGTGTCCGGGCATGCGCAAACACGTTCGGGCCGCCGACCCAAGTCCGGGCATTCGAGAAACAAGCTTGGACCTGGAAGCAGAGTCTATACAATGCGTGCAGGTTGCGATAACGGTCAACAATATGACAGACCGACACCCACCGTACGAATAAGATTATTTGGCTTCACTTTACTTCAATTTTGAACAAGTGACACGAACCGCAGATTGAACGGGAATAGCGTTTGCAGCCTGAGTTTAAAACATAGGCCTATTAGGATGAACAATAGGAAAATAGCGGCATTGGTCGTCTTTTTAGAGCAAAAAAATTGCAACAATTCAAGTTTGAAGCCATGTTTGCGCTTTCGCTGCTTTCCCTAAGCTTGAAAAGTGCATAATACTTGCTGGAATTATGAAGATTAAAGGAAAAAACAAGCAAACAAATACAGCCTTAATTTCTTTGACCCAAAATGCATATAGGCTTAGCAGGGCTACCTCACAGCTATTGGGCCTAGACCAGACCATAATAACGGGAGGTCTCGGGCCGACAAGAAGTATTTTATACTTCAGATTCTCATGCCATGGGGATACTTTTGGTAATTCGTTATCCTGCCCTTGGGCCATTGTCTTGGCCTATTTAATTGCAAATTTCAGCCAACCAATATGTGGCATCAAACAGCAGAAGGCTTAAACCTTTCCCTCTCAAACCGGCCAAAACCGGCTGGTGGTCAAATGTCGTCTGCTTCAGTGTTTTCAACTAATTTCAGCAGTAATGAAAAACAATTTACTGACAATTGTAGATAAGCCCTATCAAGATCACATGGCGCAGGTCAACAACTTTCCTTGGCATGAGTTTGGCACTAAGTGCCCAACTCATGCCAAGGAGAGTTGTTGACTTTTAGAATACTTAGTTGCCTTGAGTTTTTCCTCCTATCGACGAACCCGTTTGATGGTTTTGTCGGCCGTTTCAAGACCAACGTCATTTGTACCCGAGTGCACTATGACAAGGTTGGCAGGTGGATCATCTTTGTGGTCCTCAATGAAGATCTCTATGCGTGCATTAGTAGTTTCGACCCGCTGGTTGGCTTTCAGTCTTTTTGTGAATGAATCACCTACGATAGTCACCTTGTATTGTGCTGTATGGTCAGTGTCTGCTTTGTCAGAATGTGCACTCCTTTCCATAGTCTTATGCCATAGAGCTGCCCTTGTTAGGTGGGACGCTCACATTGCTGGGTTCATTAATCATTAGGGGTTGTTTTTTGTGATAGCCTTTTTGATCGGCGACGAGGGGGCGTTGGTGATATACAAAGAGTTGTGGTGTTTGCGGTTTGGGCGATTATAGCCTGTTTTTGTTCAGAAGGAGGTGTTTGACACTTTGCAACCTCCAGTTCAACTTTCAAAGCCAGATTTTCATTTCGAAGGTCGGCACATTCGGCTGTTTTGGCAGCCAGCTGTCTGACCAGGTCAATGTTGTTCATTTGCATACCGTGTAGAGTTACTTGCATAGCACTGATTTTTTTTGCAGAATCAGCTTTGTGGTGTGAGGCACGGTTCTGCATTTTTGGCAATTCCAATCCCGCAAAGTTCACTCTCTTTTTGCCCAATACACCCATGGTGAAACCAATGCGTACATATTACACATTGTACCATAGCTGCACGGCCCTGCCTGCGTTTGTGCTTACAAGTCGCTATACATAAGCTAGGTTCCTTTCTTCCATTTGGTCTTTCCTCTTTGGATTGCTTTTTAACTTTAGGTATAGTGAGATCGTTACTTTCGATGTTGACCGAAGTACCAGGCATAGACTAGCTTTGACTCTCACCTTTTGATCTTCGTGTTTGCCTTTTTTCTCTGTTGATCTTTGTACCGGTACCTATTCCTTTCTTCTGCCCATTTTCAATGTTTACTGCAACTGGTCAAGGGACATGATGCGTTAACTCCAAGAATCTTCCATGTTGGTTTTGCTCTCTTTTCTGCTTTGTCCATAGCAAGGTGAAGTCTTCGGAGTCGCTCTTGTGCCAAGGGATCTTGAGATCCTGTTGGAAAAGCGCAGGCAAAGTCGAAGCGATTTCCGTGAGGTAGACATAGCTCTTTTCATGACTGGAGTTTTGGCAGTCCTATTTTCTTTGTTCAATATGTGTCCAGACAAAGAAAGAAAGTCCATGTCGGGTAAATGCCAGGAATGCCAAGAAGGCTAGCTCAAAAAAACGGTCAAAATACCTCAAATCCCGCACGCTTTTGTAAAAAACAGATAGTCCTGTGTTGTCTCTGTCTCAACCAAACTTTGATGGCACAATATAATCAGTTGTTGAGATGATTTGATAGTAGAATATACACATTTTTCCACGGAGCCTTATTCAAAATCGTATCAGCCAGTAAAGAGTTGCGGACTGCGGAATGAATGCGGCATTACAAGCCGGTTGTGAAATAGAGAATTAACAATTAGGCCTAATGCAATATTAAACCGACAGCTGAGAAATTGTCTTTTACATGAAAAAGATAAAGAGGTCTGCAGATGAAGTTTACCTTCAAACCATGAGAATACATGGTTTTCATGAAGTTTCTAATGCACCAGTTCCTAACAATGATAAAATACTATCCAATTAGCTACGAACGGCAAGAAGTTGTCAGTTTAAGAACAGTTGCAAGTTAACAACCTATCGTAACATTTAACTGTTTGTACATGTTGTAAGAGAGGGAGAGAAATGTTTCATATCAAGAGGCCAATCAGTTTAAGTAGCAATAAGAGCCGATCATCAAGCTGTAACAATACGAAAGGTGGAGGAGGTCACGATAACCAGTCCAGAGTGAACGGCACAATGCATGACAGCAAGTTACGATGTAAAATCCTGTACAACGCATGGCAATATGAAACAACATCGAGAATTTGTTTTGAACCACCACATTCAGCAAGTCAGAAAAAATAATGTACCTACCGATAATCAGTGAAAGGTACCTTGAGGGCAAACACAGAAATTTCGGGTTAATATAAGCAAAATATTGTTAACGTTACATGTCAAGCCAGTTGCAGTCGTGCACGCGTTGGCAGTACGAAATGGGACTAGAAATGATTTGAGTGGAATAACCTGGAACCCAAAGTACCTTGTGTCATGTTTACGATTTCGATAAACATCCATACCATTGGGACTATGGAAGTAGCTGATTGCAAGAACAAACACGAGCCGCACATTAGATGGCAGCACAGAGGCTTAGAGCTCACACTTAAAACCATGGGCCCGTATGCATAAAGGTGGTTTAGCTGTGGTTTAGCTTACTCCAGGGAACAACCATGCTGTAAAGTCTAATCCGTGTGCAAAAAAGGCGTTGCAAAGTTATCCCTGGTGTAGAGTTACACCTGGTTTAACAAGCCGTATGCAAGAAGGAAGTATAGCTTTATCCATGATGTAAATGGGCTTAAACTACCCCATATTTCTAAACTAGCCAGGGGGATAGTTTAACGGAGGTGTCAGTCCCAGTGGGAGTCAATGCCCTTGTATACGAGGGACCTGTTACGGTATGTAAAGTAAATAATCATACCACTGTACATTTAGTGAAGGTTCAGATATGGTAAAATGCGAAATAGTGATACCACCAGTACGAAAGATCAGCTCCATTTCGCATACCTTCTGCGGTTATCATTAATTGACAAAATTGTACTGTGTGTACATTATTCAAACATGCCAAATGGACCCACTATTTGAATATTAAATGTGTTTGCTCTACTGCAAATCTACACACGAAAATACTGTAATTACAGAAATCCACACATTTTATTGCAAAACTGTTCTTGCGCTCATCAAGGCATACACTATACTTTTACTTTCATTGAAAAAAAATGCTTTGAGTGGAAACAAAATCAAACTAATATTTTAACTTAGCCTGGTATAACAAATGAAAGCCATTATATATGTCATCTAACTGTTAAAATACTGGACCAATCTCATGTTTTACCAACAGTTCAATTCACTGCAAAGAACAAAAGTGATTTTTTCAATTTTTCAGCACCACGTTTTGCTTAAAATAACAAATTCAACTAAAAGTGTGAATATTTGTATAATATGCACTATTCTTTAAAACAATATCAGTAAATTAATGTCACAAGTGACCGAATACTGTCGCAGTAAAGGTCCCTTTCAACAAAATCAAATATTGCATAGCAATACATAATCCCCCACCGGAGAATAGGTAATACAGTTGACCCAGTTTTGGTGTGCAACACACCCCTAACTTATAATATCCCCTTGGTAGGTGTACATGTGACTGTATATGAAGTATGGCCTGGACAAACTAAAACAACATAAGAGGTCAAACATCAAGGTTACTGTGACCCGATTCAGCGTGCGACCCACCCCTATGCCACGTGTGTCCAGCTACCAAATGTGGTAGAATCAATTCTTATGAAACAGGGAACATGGCTAGTAATGGACAAGGTGAAACGTTATCTGTTAGGTAAGGAACGCGGTGAAGGTCCACATGCGTTTTGCTGGACCTGCGAGATAAATCAAAGGACACGCTAGGCTGCGCCTCGCGTGTCCTTTGATGATTCATCGAGCAGGTTCAGCAAAACGCATATAGACCTGCACCAAGTTCCTTACCTATCTTAATGAACATTTCTATTGTTTGATCTAAATTAACATCCGACTTATTATCGTATCTGCATTGTGCATACAAACATTTTGATGGAAATTTACGATGGTGCCACATAGAACTATTTTTGATTGCCAATTCACTCGCATGTGGCAATGCGTAATATCGTCCTGTTTACAAGCACTACTGCATCCATCCACCAGCAATGTGTAATGCATTCAACATGTTGAACACAAGCAGAACCGTCAGTTCCACCTGTAAGCCGTGTTAGACTAGTGTCTAGGAGGTTTAATTATTATTATAATATTCTAAACATATTTATTTTCTCTGGATTGCCTAATAGTACACAAAGACTTATCTGGAGGCTCTCCAGTACATAAAAGGACGCACAGGAATATATACAATTCACACTGGACGAGAACAAAAGACTAGATTCACGGCTTGTACACGATTAATGCAGTTGATGCCAAATTATGGAGACTTATAAATAGATTATAAACCAAATTAGAAAATAAAACGTCTAGATTCTGATAAGAATGTCTGAACAGCCTCAAAGATGAATACATTATCAGTGTCTGGCAAGTGCTCACTTCCTTTCAAGAGAATATTTAGCAAAATGTCACTAGAGCACTGAACTATTAAAGTCGGATTTACACCTGGAGCAAGTAAGTGACACACAGTGTTCTGTGGACGGACCCTTTGCACAGTGAACTTGGGGAAGAACAAAAAGTAGTGTTTCGTATCTTCAGTAGTATGAGAGCATGCACACGTTGAGGCTGATAGGATATTGACATGATATAGATGGGCATTTGAAATAGAGAAGTTAAGACGTAGCTGCGTGTGGCATATGTTTAGGAAACGACTTCCATGTTTAAAGTATGTGGGCTTTTTGTCAACACTTAAGAGTAATAGATTTAATTTAGATTTAAACTGCGGCAGGGAATTGGTGAAACGAGCATCAACCGGGAGGTTATTCCATAATTTGATAGTAGATGGGAGAAATGAATCGCCGAAGCGATTGGTGGTGAACCTAATTTGGCGTAATTCAGTACGATTTCTCAAAAGACGCCCAGTAGTGAATGCAGCGTCACGAGGAACGAGATCATGTAGGTATTGTGGAGTCAACCTATTGTACATTTTAAAAGAAAAGAATAAGTTTAAAGTATTTCCTCCGATTTGCCAGAGTTTGCCATTCAGATGGCATGACAGGCAGGCAGTTCAGGAGAAACTGCAGCGGTTCGACTCCCCTTCTTGCCTTCGTAAATTTCAATTTTTTGGATAAAAGTGTAAGGAACATTGCAAAATTTCAGGCCCTCATTTCTGGTCTTCAAAAGTAGTACTTGCAAAATAGTAACTCATTAATGTGTATAAGAGGTCCATATTCGTGGAAGTTAAAGTATGGCGTGAAACAATAGAAAACTTCAGTTGAAGGTCCTTCCTAGAAGTTAAGGTATGGTCTTAAGCAATAGAAAAGTTCATTAAGTGGGATGAAGGCAAGAAATAAGTCACAGTGACCCAATTTTGGCGCATGACACAGCTATTCTATGAAGTGTTTACAAACAAAATTTGGTTAGTGTGGGCTAGCGTATAGGACATTAAGCCTGGCCAACGTAAAATCATATGCGGGGGTCGCAGGTACAGGTCATAATGACCTATTTTTTGGCGCATGACACACGCCTATCCCGTGAAACATACATGTACAGCAGCGACATGTTCTTGGATTAGGTCTTATAGAACACGAATGAAATATTCCTGCGTTTGGAAGTAAAGCGGGAATTATTTTTCTGAATGAGTTACGCAATAAGTATCCTACGTAACGGAAAAGGGGTGAAGTAAGCACAGGGGATGCGAACCATGGTCACGTGATTTATGTTTTTTGTACGGTTGCAATGCAGGTATTCAGTCACTCTAGGTCGGTCTTTCAGAATATACACTCAAAAGTTATTAACGATTTCAATTTTAAAAAGAAGTTTCTGTAACGAGTTTTGTTTATTTATCATTTTTTTAAATGAAAATAAATGAGGTGGAGTTCGGCATCTTATTCCCGAGGTTAATTGTCCATGCCCCGAACATAGGTTTCCAGAGTTTCTAGGCCAAGTATTGTAATTGTAAAGGTTTTATCCTTGATTTTTCTTACATTGACCGATGAAGGGTAACATTTATTGACATTTGTTTTTCTATGCATTCGATTAAGACATACATGGTTTTAAACAAATATATATATATATATATATATATACATATATATATATATACATATGTATATATACATACATACATACATTAAAAGTTGTGCTCGAAAGAGGTGAGGTTTATTATTATTCAGATAGGTTAACTTTTTGTATATTGCATGCGCAATAAGAAAAATGGAAGTTATTTTTCATACGCAAGATGAAGGTTTTATGGCAAGATTTTGTTAACAAATACATTTACTCAAGTATTCAATCATTTTCTATTAACATTTATCGGCTACTTAATCACTCTGTCAGGCTATATTTAATTTGGTTGTTAAGTTGTGTGCTAGATGTCTTGTAACTACATTTAAGAAATATGGCTTGCACAAGCTGAAACTTCTTGTGGAGTTAAAGGTCGGAAAATAGGTCACAGTGACCCAATTTTGGCGCATGACACTCCGCTATTCAAGGAAGCGTCTACACGCAAAATTAGGTGAGCGTGGGCCCAAGAGTATAGGAATTATGGCACAGAATAGCCCCTGCGCAAGGACGGACAGATGAGCAGATGAGTCGCAAACTTATGAGTCCCCTTCCGGTTCCTAGTGGGGGACTACTTATCGCCTATCATGATATGACATGAGAGTTCAAGCAGAACACCATTAAACAATATTTACAAACATTAAATGCAAATTGAACTATCTTTCTAAACCCTTTGTATTGAAGGAGATATGTGTCCACCGACCCTATATTCTGTGGTGCAGTACAAAATTAATAGTACCACTAATGACATTCATGTGTTTACCGGAGGTAAGCATACAGTTCATGCTACATATAAAACACAGATTATGCTTTCACTCATATGAATGATCATAGCAAACTGGCAAAATGAATTTCAAATACGTGAACGATCAAATGACCTTGCCTGCATAGACATATTCTAAGTGTTACCATACTTTTCCTTCTTTAACAATGCTCCTCATATTATTGTGAAATGTGTGACATTTCCTCAGATATTTTTCAATAATATCAGAATCTTTGCTGTATAATGAGAAACATTTTTAACACTAAAGCCTACAGTCTACACGTTCAACAACCAAAAAGAAAAACAAGACATCTACAATACGAAACATTGACTGAAGGATGTGCATTAACAAGACTGCCATTTGCTTCAGACGATCTAGTTAAGCCACAGCATAATAAGTGCAATATATCTTTGTCCGTGTCAAAAAAGTAAAAAGTGCGCATACAAACATATGCAAAGTATACATTTAATGAAAGGTCATTCACAGAAGTGTATTTTCTGATCAAACAAACTGTTATAAATTTATGTCACAATTCGTGAAAGGACCAATTTTTTTGCCTTTTCCACAATCTACTGACCATTACTTGTTTAAAAATGTATACATTGCATGTGTGTATTTGAATACTTCTTACAAAATGCAGCTAACAAAGGGATAGCGCACTTATAACACTGGGGCATAGCTAAAGAACGTTTAAGTACATTGTAAGTGTTCTGTTTCCTCATGTTGCCCATTCCCCTCCTCCTTTTTGGTTTTGCTGTCCATGCCTAGTACAGCCATGGTTGTTGTGGCAGCTGGATTTGGAAAAAGGGGGTTACATGGAGTAGATAGAAATTTTAATGTTCTATTGAAATTCCAGTGATCACTTACATTATCATGTTTTCCATTACACAGACACATTTTGAGGATTAAATACACACATGTAAGTTTATAGTTTATCGTGCACAGATCTAAAATCACGAATATTTCCATTAATGACCACTGTGCATACACTCACGTTCATTTTGACAAACATAAATCTGAAGCCCCTTGCGGCCCTCATAATGTAATGCAATCTGTCAATTAAAGGGAACAGCAGTCACACGACTGTCCTCACTGTGCTTTCCTGGGACAGGTCAGCTGGCCAGTGTCAGGAAATGAGTTTAAAACTTGTACCAAGGTCTTCAGTTATACAGTGGTGTAACTAACCCATGGTATAACTACACTAGGGGATGGGGAAATGGATACTGGGAGCACCACTATGTGCAGCAACAGAAGCAGTCCTAGGAGAGTTAGGATGGAATAAAATTACAGACAGAATTGCCAAAGCAAAGCTTAAGTACTGGGGGTATTTACAATCTTTAAATGAAGACAGGTGGTGCAGGAAGGTTTACAATGAAGTTGTCAAGGAACAAACAAGATGGGTCAAAGATATAAATAAGTTGGCAGAGAGATACGAATTGAAAGGATATGATGAGGTTGAAAACTGGAAAGTGTATATAGGTTGGACTGTTACAGAGGGCTGGAAAGAAGACTGGAAAAGAGGTGTCAGGGAAAAGAGTACACTAAAAGCATACAAGGTACTAGAAAAACCAAAGAAAAGTGTGTGTTGGGATGGAGGGAAGGGATCCAAGCTTCTTTTTCAAAGTAGGGCAGGAGTAATCAATCTAGAAAAGAGAAAACAGAAGTGGACAACAGGGAGTAATGGTAAATGTAAGGTATGTAGACAAGAGGCAGATGAGACAGTGGATCACCGGCTGTTGTGGTGTGATGCATATAGAGAGATAAGAAAAGAAGTTTTCAGAAAGTGGCACAGGGAAGACTATAATAACAAGGGTCCAGAAGAGGTTCAGTGTTTAGAGGAAGAGGAACGTGTAGCATGGGTTTTAGGTTTGAAGGGTGGCTTTCTGGGAGGCAGGAAAGGCACTAAAAGTGTACAGGACTACCTGGTAGGGTGCTGGGAGAAAAGAAATGAATTGATAGGGTTTGATAGCAACAGGGTGAATTAGAATCTTAGATGCAGGGAGGAGAGGGAATGGTGGTAGCCCTTATAAGGGCTCCCATGGGATCCCCCATGGGAAATGCCTGAGCCTTAGAGGCGCGGGGATAGGGTGTATGAGGGAAGGTTTTTCTGTCTTTTTATGGGGGGGGGGAGGGGCTACAAGCGATGAGTGTTGGGGGATATATCCAGGGCCAGGGGCCCACCACAGCTGTGAGAGAGTGTGTGGTGGACCCTTTGCCTCGGCTCTGGTCCTGGTAAACATGGCAGCATAAGCTGATTAGCATAGCCATGCTTTCCTCCATCTCATGATCATCTTTTTTTTTCCCTAGGCCACCTGTTCCACACAGGACCGCGGCGCAAGAGCGGAGAGCCACTGTATTATTATTACAGTCTGTCCAAAAAGAGTTGAGCTCAAAGGGGTGGTCTCATTAATTTTGATGTGCCCTACGTATCTCCCACTGGCCTATCAGATGGCAACATCTGCTGTCTGTTACCGCTGACACTTATGTAAATTAGGTCATATAAACAGGAGCACATGGCCCAGCCAGTGATCAGGAAAACCAAAGTCTTGCTCAGTTAGGTAGCAATTTCAGGTTAAAAAAATGATTGAAATACAGCTTTTAATTTCAATTTGAAAGTTTCTAACTGGTCCCCCACTTGAAGGAGACCTTGGGTGATAGAGCTGGCATGTGTGTTCCCCTAATTGACAAATAAACTAAATCTTGTGTTATGCATACTGACGACATCATAATGAACTCTCCATGTCTTAACAAACCATCAAATTGTAATTTACACCCTTTGAATAACACTATCTTAATTCGATGCAGACATGACAGGGACAGAAATTTCTCAGGGGTGTCTTTCTGATACTTTAATGTCCGAATGGTCAAGAAACATGTAGCAGGAACATCATGAGGTTCAGTAAGTGAAGAGACACCCCTATGTACAGGCAGCTATGGTATGTTTCCTATGAACAGTACAAGGCAATCCTGTAACAGGTCTTTCAGTGAAACCTGTATTCGAAGATTTTGTTTTCTAAGATGCCAAAAATGAATTCACGTACAAACACATTGTAGTATGAAAAATGACTAGGCTATTTGAAAATGTAACTTGCAATGGACTGAAGGAAACAATGATTCAAAAACACACTCTTCAGCTACAAAAGGCCCTGTGCATACATCCACCTGCCTTATTAAATGTGTTTCACTGTACATTTACTGGACACAGGCATGTTTTTCTTTGATAATCTGTGAAATGATGATACGCAATATTGTATACATTAAATCTCAAGTCAGCTTTCTCAGCACTTCATATTGAGGAATCTTTCACACAGTGCAGTTTGTTGAGAAAGGTCTGCTAAATTGTGTCTGTTGAATTGTCCATTGGTGAGAATGTCAGGAGCGAAACGTGGGAAGGTTTTACATAGCCAAGCCAGGGAGCTGGTGCTTAATGTTTCCAAATTCTGTGAACAAGAAGCAGAAGGTGGCGATGTCCCAAGAATACCACTCAAGAGGTGGCTTCAACGTTCAGCTGACAGCTTAGGTGTAAGCCAGGCCACAGTCAAACGGATAAGAAAGGATGTAAAAGATGGAAAACAATTGACCACACCTGGAAAGTCAAGGCCACAGAAACGAAGAAAGACAAGCCTTGATGATTTTGATGTGGCAGTCATAAGGAGGAGAGTTCATGCCATGTATGCACAGGGGGAGATACCAACCCTCAACAAACTTTTACCTGATATTAAGGCAAATACTAACTTTACTGGGGGGAGATCATCACTCCATTGGATCCTAAAGAAAATGGGATTTTTGTTTGCCAAGGCAAATGGACGCAAGTATCTGTTGGAAAGGTCAGATATAGTGGCATTACGCCACACTTACCTGCGAATTTTACGAGAAAATCGCAAGTCCGATAACCCAAGGCCTGTCATTTACCAAGATGAGACATGGCTTAATGCTCATCACAGTGTTACAAAATGTTGGCAGTTAGATAACCAGGATGTGTCTCAGTGCAGCGGACTGAAAGTTCCAGCAGGACAGGGAACACGTCTGATTATTTGCCATGCTGGCTCGGATATGGGATTTGTTCCCAATGGTTTATTAACATTCAGAGCCAAATCAAAAACAGGAGACTACCACGATGAAATGAACGGGGAAAATTTCAAAAAGTGGTTTTGTCAACAACTTTTGCCAAATATGCCAGACAATTCAATATTAGTAATTGATAACGCCCCATACCACAGCATGCAGGAGGAAAAGGCACCTACAACAGCAACTAAGAAAGCTGAAATGAAACTTTGGCTGGAAAAGCACCATATACCTGTGGCTCCAGACATGCTCAAGACAGAGCTGTATGAATTAATTAAAAAGCACAAACCAAGGGAGAAAAAATATGAAATTGACCGAATTGCAAGGGAGCATGGTCACACCGTGGTGCGACTCCCTCCATACCACTGTGATCTTAACCCGATTGAACTGATATGGGCCAACATGAAAAACTATGTAGCTAGAAAGAATGTCTCATGGAAAATGGCTGATGTTGAAAGATTATGTAAAGAAGCAATAGGATCCATTACTGTACAGAACTGGAAAGATGCAGTGGCTCATTGTGAAAAGTTGGAAGCTGAGTACTGGGAAAAAGATGGGCTTATAGAGGAGCGTGTGGGAGAGCTCATCATCAGTTTAGATGATGACAGTGATAGTGACACTGACTCTTCTGATGAGGATACAGGCTCAGAAGATGAGAATGAACAGGAGGGAGAGGATCATGATCTTGGGTGTGCCCCTTTGTCAGGATGATTGTAAGTTTCCTTAATTAATTAATAGCATTCACTTCCAAGTTGCAGCAATGAGGTAAGGATAGTGACAGACCTGACCCTGAGTCACTGGAACCTGTGGGTCAGTGTTGTCGCTGACCATGTGTTGTGTGTATGTGTAGCCAAAAATAGCACCCCCTGAAATGTGAGTGGCTAGCCTGCTTGGCGCTCATAAATATGCAGGTCAGCCTCTTTGAGCTCAACTCTTCTTGGACAGACTGTACTAGCTTTTATGCATACCGATTTTCTTACACCATGAACTGACGGGTAACTGAAACTGTTTTAAGCTATACCATGGGTAAGTTAATTACACCTCCTTTATGCATACGGGCCCTGGAGTCTAAGGTATTTTTAAAGGGAGACTCTTCATATGTCCACATACAATTTGGAAAAGTAAGTTGCCAGGCGACGGGTCTCGCACATAAATATTCAGTGCTCAGGTTGGTCAGGAAGGGTCACAGAGGCCCCACCTGTGCCATTGTCTCGGTTGTCTTCACCACCAGGTGTCACGTCATCATAGTATTTGTCGAGGTCTTTAAGTGCGCCAATTTAAATTTCAGATCCCTTTCTGACTGCGCTCCATGAATTTATTTCTCTGATGTTGAGGCACCCATCTCTGGAGTAGCATGACTTCATAGCCTTAACATGCTTAACACGCATCAATTTTCTGGAAGTGAAGAGTAAATTTGAGCGAAACTTTGAGGTTTTCAGAAATGAGGACGCTACTCTCACTCCTCCGATTTCGGTACAATTTTGGCGTCAGTGATAAGTTGCCAGCTTGACAATAATGGCAACGGAGCTTTGAGCCTCCGGGTCTCTTAAGGCAAATATAGATAAATACCAAAGCAGATATACAATCAACCTTGAATACCTTTGAATCAGAAACAATATTCCCTTCAAGCAAATTATGATATAAAACACTCACTTGATTTGAACACTGAAATGCCTACAGCTGGATGCAAGGTCATTTACCCCAGCACTGACACTTGTGGTCTTTTGCACTTAAAAAAAAGTGATTATCAGTCTGTATGTGTTATGCAATTTGAATTTGTAATACATGGTATTTTAAAATAATGTGTGATATGGGATATATTACATGTAATTCGGTGCCTGTGGTATGTGATATGCACCAAAAATGGTGGAGTTATATGTAATATGGAAACGTAAAACCCCTGGGACATGTGATATATTATAACCCTATCAGGGCCTCCAAATTGGGCTGAGTACAAACACAACATATTGACCAGGCCTGTCATGTTTTATGTTGGACTCCCCGACCAGGGAACTGCTGTTTTGTGCTGCTCAGAAAAGCACGTCCCTTCCCCAACCGTTCTACCGATGCTTACCCAGTTAAAACACATTGGTTAAAATGAGCTCAAAGTCTGACTTAACCCTTTAAGCGCTGATTTAGGACGAAAGTCAACAGCTTTCCTGGGGGCACTTTGCGCGCATTTCGCGCAAAGTGCCCCCAGGAAAGCTGTTGACTAAGACCACTTTTTGCTTTATACTAGGCTTGCTGGTATTTGAATAAAAGATATCTTCATGAGGTATTTGAATCTTTTCACCATTCTATGTTTAACAGTAATGAGAAAACGATTGTAGCAGTGATTAGCACCTTAAGAGTTAATTTATACGATCTACGTAAGGTAACATAGTGAACATTCAATTTGATCTGTGGCATACCCTCTGAACTTTTGTCTCCTTTCTCATAATTGTCTTCCGTTGTACGCTAATATGTTTAGGTCTAATTTGGCACTGTGTGAAAAGATTTAAGTGCAGTAACTGTTCGAGAGTTTCTCATTTGTAACAGAATTTCTTATTTGTATTTAGCCAACTATATCCCTTGTTCCTGCACACCCAAATTCGGTCCACATGTTCCAAAGCATGCCTTTTGTGTAAAAGTTACCGGTACATGGTCTACCTTTTCAAGAAAATCTACTTTGGCCGACCCGTGAATGACTGCATAATGTTTTTGGTGTATTCACGACTTCCGGACTTGCAGCAGTGTTATTCTGATGCATTTACAATTAGTAATTTGTTACCCTGTTCAAATGCAGTTTATAATCGCTATTGCGTGTGTGGGTTCACTTTACGGTATGCTTTACTGATTTGCTGGCCGTGCATGGCCATCAAACAGTTGGACGAATACTGCACAGTCACCCATCCGGTGATATGTTTTGCAGAAACCCGCCGGGTACATGTACGTGCATGTTTTCTCAAGAACCTGTCGTACTTTTTTTCTTTTCTTTTCTTTTCTTTTCTTTTTTTTTTTTTTTTTTTTTTGTGTGTGTGTGTGTGTGTGTTTGTTTGTTTGTTTGTTTTTTTCTTTTTCTTTTTTTTGTTTCACAGGTACACAACAGTCAGCATATGACTCCACACTTCTTTAAAAACATACCGTTTTTCAAACTTTTAATGTCTTTTTTTTCGTCTTGAAATACGTTTGTTTGATGTGGTTTCAACATACGTACGTTTGTGTAGCAACTTGATACAGCTTGGCTTTTGGGGGGAGGCATAATGTCTGCTGCGGCAAGCATCAGTTGTTTGTTTTACTCTTTAATATTTCGTTATATACATGCTATACTTGCCTTTTTTGTTTTACTTAATATGCTTCACAGGCAATGTATCTTCAATGTGGTTTCTCACAGTGTTTCTGTATTTTTACATGCATTTGCTTGCTATTCTAACGTGTTTTGTGTCATTCCTTATGTTGGGGCTCCTTGGTGTGTGCACTTACAACTGCGATTGATTGTTAAATCTATTACAAACATGACAGGCCATTATATGTCTGAGTCACGTTGTGTTCTACTTACACTTATTTACAAACTAGTGCTACTTGTGCAAGAACCAATTTCTTTACTAATTCGTATATCGCTTTATGCTTCTTGTGCGTTACAATTACTCATTTTCTACACCATGATGCAAGACCTTCCTGCATTTGTTTCACGAACTCCATAAATGTATTGCCCATTGTGTCCAAAATGATAGATATGGCCTACCTACTGCTTCATATGTTTAAACACTTGTTGCAATCGGTGCTGCAGATGTATTGTAAACTTAAAGTTACATTTTCTAGGACATGTTCTACTAACACGATCAACGTGGTGACTACGGACATTTTTTACCTGATTATTTTTATTTTTCACATTTACACTGAAGCGTTGTGTGTATTTATGGGCGATTCTTCCACGATATGTAATACACTATTGGGCACTGAATTTCCTTGCAAGTATGCCCACCTTTAATGTGAAGAAAACACGTGCTTTGACGTGTAAGCAGCACTTGGGGTATTTTGTAAATTTCATAACCTCGTGCTGCACACTTGCCGCTTGCTCGTGCTACATAAGTTTCTTTTCCTATTCAAGTTAGGTGCAGTATTCCCTTATTTTCTACTCAGACTGACTGTTGATATTGTATTCATCTCTAGGAAATGTGTTCTGTATATTTCGTAGCTGATTAATCTTGTACTACATTATGCAGTTGAATTGATATACTCCACCGTTTATCATTACACGATTTTTAATATCTGCGTATATTTCAAGATATTTTCCATAGGTGTTGTGTCTGGCTACTTGTGCATTGTGGCATTCATTGTTATAGCTGTACAAAGCTGTGAACACTTAACGATTTATTGTCATAGCTGCCTGAGCACTATGCCACGTCTCATGTACATATCTGCTTACGTTAAATTAATAAATTAAATGCACTTTTACTTTATGTTAACTTACCATATTGCGTTAACCCATTGTGACTCAATACAGTTCTATTATGAATACTTTTTGCACCACACTTTGCACTCTGATGAGCGGGATCATGTCACAGATCCACTATTTTTATTATGAATACTGGTACTATTTGTGTGCAGCTGTCTCGGACCACAATAACAGCTACTTTTCCGTTCATCTAAAGATGTACATGCTGTATCCCATTTTGTATGTTCTGCTTGCAGGCTATTTGGTTAACATCCAGTGCGGTTTTTTCCCAAAAAGTACTTGCATTTACATATATTACTCAATTTCACTTTGAAAATATTACAATCTTGATATCTATTTACTCATAATTTCTCCACTCGTGATCCTCTTAGCTGGCGATATTCATCTGAACCCCGGACCTGGTAACAACTTTCGCGATAATGCAATTTGTCATATTAACGCTCGTAGCTTAACCAAGGATAAGATGCGTTGCATTTGCACTGATATTGCCCAAGATCTCGATCTTATTGTTGTATCGGAAACGTGTTTGTCACAATACTTTCCAGATAGTCACCTTAGGCTACCTGGCTCCACGGATTTATGCACAGGGACCGTCCCGGCAGACTGGCGGGGGTGGGGGTGGGTGGGTGGGGGTATGCCCCCCATATTAGAGAGCCCACCCCCATAACAAGTAATACGTCCCGTTGTCATGATCAAATTATTTTAAACATTCCCAACTTGATTTGTAAACCTTCTGTCTTGCCACCGATTGCAAGCTGCGATCACAGTGTCGTGTCTGCCTGTATTCTGTTTCAAAGGAAGATTGAACAATCGTACAAGAGATTTATTTGGGAATACGAGGAGGAAGATTTTGATCTTTTTCGCACTCATCTGAGTCAAATCAATTTGGTAATAGTTTCGTTTTACCCAGTGATATAAAGGAATGTTGTGTTTCGTGGACTGGCGGCTTTTTTGCATGGCGCAAAAGCATGTATTCCGAATCAGGAAGTCACCATTAGACTCGATTACCTTCGTTGGTATGACCCCCCCCCCCCCCCCCGCTCCCCGTTGGAAAAAGCGTAAGGTCATGTACGCATACCACCGGTCGAAAAATAATAATTATGGTCCGCAAAGCACTTTGTTGTGGGCTACGTGTAAGCAGCTTCGTAATCAGTACCAGGAGCATCTCCGTTTAGCTGAAGAGCGCCATAATACCATATTAAGTAACTCTCTTAGACATCCTGAAGAGAAAAATAAGGCGTAGTGGAGGGCGGTTAAATATTTTCTGAATAAAAACCAGCGTCAGGAAATACCCTCATTGTGTCGGACAACCAAAACTTTTAAATATTGGTAAAAGATACTTGTCCATTTTGCTTTCCCATCTGGGTATGGGCTGCTATCAGCTGACACTTGAGTAAGATTGGCGCTGTAGAATCTGCAAGCTGCACATGCGGCCCTACCACCGAAAGTGTTTGGCACTATTTCCTAACCAGCCCACGACATATCATTGCCCGCAATATTTTTCCACACTTCCATCAGTTCGGTGGCACCGTTTTCAATTTGCACTGTTTTGTATGGTCATGATAAATGTCCCCTGAAGGAAAACATCCGTATCTTTCAATTAATTCAACAATTACTTAGTGCACTGTCCATGGCTATCGAATCATGGCCCCTCTATCTGTCCTCTGTATGGTGGTGTCGCCCTTCTACTTGTCGCCTCCGTGCGCCCCTCGTTGAGTCCCCCGACGTGACGAGCGGTGTAAATTTGGAATCTACGTGCCGTATGTCCTGTGCTCTTGTCTCTTCTTTGCAAGAAGGATTTGTATAGGGCTCTGCCCTCCTTCATAATAACTTACGTCGGAATAAAATACGTTTAAACCAAAATTAACTCAACAGCAAAGGCTCACTCAAGGTGGAGGACAGAGTCAAACAGCTTAAACTAAATCACGTCTTCAAAATTTTTAACAACACTGCACCAGCCTATATCAGCCACAATTTTACAGAATCTCAGAGGTCTACAGTCACTACTTGAGAAAACAGGCTTCTGATATTTTCTGCCTTGAAGCTTCCAAAGCTCATGATCTATCCAGCTTCTTTTATTCTGTAATTACGGAATGGAATACGCTCGCCCCACATACAAAATCACGATGACGCCTTGAAAACAGAAAGTAATGACTTCATCTTCTATACCTAGACAAATTATTTAAGGCATCATAGAGCCTTTACAATATTTATAGTTTTTGCAAACTCGTTGATCTGTGATATTCTATACATAAATCATATGCCACAACTAGTCTTAAATATAAGATACTGCTTTAAAGAAAAATTATTCTGTTTATTCATACGTACAAATAATCTCAATTCTAGATTTTTATTACATGTAATTAGATTTTTTTTTTGTATACACAAGGACCCAATGGAAATAGGCAGGAGTTTTCCAGCTTTCTTGGGTTATCCTGGAGCCGGCCAATACATATTTTAAAAGTAACGTATTATTTTATATCACTTGTGATCTCTATTATATTACATCATTTTTACTCTTTATGTATTTTGTTGCTGTCATAATGTCTAATTTTTATGGCAACAAATGTATCGACGATTTGATTTTGTAACACGTTTTTATGTTCCTGTGAAGTGCTTTTGGGCCTATTTAGATTTTAGTTTTGTACAATTACGATACATCTGTTATATTATGATTTTATCTTGATGTATTCTGTTTTGTTTGTATGGCTTGCACCGAATCAAAAATGGAAATCAGAAGTTTCAGGTTTTATTTGTTGTCGGTTTTAGAAGATTCAAGCGCATGGACACACTCAGTGTTCAGGTAACTGGACTGCTGACACACAAACCATAGTTCGTTTGCCTCCTTCCCCGCCCCCTCCCTGGGCGTGGGGGGAGTGGCGACTAATTGACGATAGTAAGCAACTAAGTTATCTACGAACACGAGTTGGGTCTTTAAATGTCACATGCGCATTATGTATAGGTAATTTTGTAGCCTTCTGGTGTGTACTTGACCTTGCTGCAGTTTCAGTACAAATGGGACGAGGTTGAAGTACGTCTCGGACAGGCTGCTTGGAGCAAATCAGTGTCCGGGCATGCGCAGACACGTTCGGGCCGCCGACCAAAGTCCGGACATGCGAGAAACAAGCTTGGACCTGGAAGCAGAGTCTATACAATGCGTGCAGGTTGCGATAACGGTCAACAATATGACAGACAGACACCTGCCGTACGAATAAGATTATTTGGCTTCACTTTACTTCAATTTGAACAGAAGACACGAACCGCAGATTAAACGGGAATAGCGGTTGCGGCCTGAGTTTAAAACATAGGCCTATTAGTGTGGACACTAGGGAAATAGCGGCATTGGTCGTCTTTTTAGAGCAAAAAAATTGCAACCTTTCAAGTTGGAAGCCATGTTTGCGCTTTCGCTGCTTTCCTTAAACAAGAAAAGTGCATAATACTTGTTGGAATTATAAAGATTAAAGGAAAAACAAGCAAACAACTAGGAAAGATGATTTGCTGCATAGCAAATCAGTGTGTCTGTCTTCAAAGCGTAATGGTATGGCAATGTACAACTATTCCACAAAACAGGAGTAGAAGTTGGAATGGGATCTCTGTCTATTATAGCTTTGAAGTTATTCAAGATTTAAAATTTCTAATGGTGCCTTTTTACACAATTTAAATTGCTACAACTTTTATTTTTAATTCATTAGGTGATTAAGTGCCAATGGTCAACAACCCCCTTGTAGAAGTTGGAATGACATCTCTATTATACTGTTGAAGATATTCAAGATTGAAAATTTCAAGTTCAGAAAGAAAGAAAGAAAGAAAGAAAGAAAGAAAGAAAGAAAGAAAGAAAGAAAGAAAGAAAGAAAGAAAGAAAGAAAGAAAGAAAAGTGTGTGTTGACACACACACACACACTTTAGTGACAGAATGCATGAGCAGGGATCTTGAGCATTTCCTGGACTGCGTAATTGTATACAAATAATGTAGCCCAAAATGTTTTCTTTAAGAGCCACTGAACTGACTGGTGTCCAGAAAGAAAACATTAACTTATAATTAAATTACCAAACAGACATAGCCATTCAATCAATGCAGCCAATGTTTATATGACAAAATTAACTCATTCAGTGATGAACCCAAAGGATATGCTCTTTGCTAATTCTTTCAAATTTGCATTGCTAATACAATGTGTCTAACAAATAAAAAAGGTCAGAATATCACAAATCATGAGCAGATATTATATTCTATTATGATTGTCAGAAATTTTAAGCCAGAACCCCCTTATTGAAAAGATAAGAATACTCAGTATATCCCTTTGATACACATTTTACTGACAGTAAATGAAGACTTCTGTCCTGAATGAGTCAAGGGATGCCGCATTTTCAAAGGGTCATTTTGATGTCACATCTTGTAAAATATATACCAGGATTATGGCTTGTTTGCAGTTTAATTGAGATGTGACACCCCTGTAAAAATGTCCCACAGGTCTTACAGTGTTGATAAAGGCTGTGGATTATGAGTGAAATCTATTGGGGGTAATAAAATACACATAAACTTAAGGAGGAAAGGGTAGGGTTTATTTTGATATGGTTACACTTGCCAGGACTTTGGAATAAGCTGGCCATTTGATACCAATCATTCACTGTCACTGATCATGTGTGTTTGGCGGGGTGGCAGACACATAGCAGAGCCAGCTCCACAGTAAAATGGTGTCCCTTTAGCCAGATTATTTTGTAACCAATCCAATTATTTGATGCTACAAAAGTGAAAATAAAACCCATATAAATGTCTACAGCAGCACCCATGTGGACCTGTTGACAAACACCACTAATTATAGCAGCCGGGTTGAGTGGCAGGGCAAAGCGGTCAGTGATAGGCTGTTTGGCCCACCAGCACTGTGGTCACAACTAATGAGACGGCCCCCAGAGCTCAAGTTAGGTGGAATGCACTGTATAGTATATAACATATTGAAGATTTAAAACTTTAATTAGCCCTCATTTGCATAATTTTGAAAAGCATGACCTCTCATTATAAAAAGGTCAGACTTTATCTATAGAAGTATAATTGTGCCAAGTTTGGAGTTTCTACGTGTTATACTTTTCAAATGAAATGTCGGATAAATTTGCCTGTAAAGAAAGAAAGAAAGAAAGAAAGAAAGAAAGAAAGAAAGAAAGAAAGAAAGAATTCCTAGAAAAACAGAAAAGTGTGTGCTGACACACACACTTTAAATACAGCCTAAAATGCATATAGGCTTAGTAGGGCTATCTCACTGCTACTGGGCCTAGACCAGACCATAATTACGGGAGGTCTCGGGCCGACAAGAAGTTTTATATAATTCAGATGCTCATGCCAGGGGGATATTTGTGGTAATTCGTTATCCTGCCCTTGGCCCACTGTCTTGGTGCATTTAATTACAAATTTCAACCAACCCACATGTGGCACCAAACAAGCAGAAGGCTTAAACCTTTCCCCTCAAACCGGCCAAAACCGGCTGGTGGTCAAATGTCGTCTGCTTCAGTGTTTTCAACTAATTTCAGCAGTAATGAAAAACAATTGACTGACAATTGTAGATAAGCCCAATCAAGATCACATGCCCCAGGGCAACAACTTTCCTTGCCATGAGTTGGGCACTTAGTTCCCAACTCATGCCAAGGAAAGTTGTTGACTCAAGTGTAAACTTGTATTGTATTGTAATGTATTGTAAACATATTTATTTCTCAAACTGGATTGCCCAGTAGCCAATTTAAGGAGAAAAGGGTTGAAGGTATATAGTGGTTATCATAGGTTTTGAAACATCGAACATTTAAAGACACTGCTGTTGAAAAAGCCATATTTTTTCTGCATTGGGAAAATGTGCTGGTCCCACTTAATTTACAAAATTATGAAAATATTAAGACCATTTTATATGCTTTGAAATGGGATGTGGGATGGACTTAAGAACACAAACGCAGCCAGTCATATGTTGAGTGCCATTCACAAAAGTGTCAATGATTTTGATTGGAATTTACATATCCAGTCAGGAGACAGGTCTTTGTGTAGAGAGTTGTGAATGTTTCTAATCGGCTTAATGTCGCAGATGTCAAACAAAGCAAGTGAAAAACATACAAAAACCCAACATTTATCAGTTATATTGATCAATGAACGGTCATCAATGCACGTGATTTATAACCAAAACACAAAATACATACACGTGATAAATTAAGCTTATTTGAAACAAAGGCCTCATCTAACTGGTAACAGGTGTTCATAAGATGACCCAAGTCAAGATTGAATTGAAGACAAAGGTGCATAGGCATATTACAATTACATTTGTTTTAAGGACTGTTGGTTTTTAGAAAAAGCTCAATAAGCGATTGGCTGCAGAAGAAACACAAGCTAGCACCTTTTTCTTTTTGATAAGTGAGGATTGCTTTTGGTAGCTTTAACTTAGTACACATGCAGACAAACATACCGAAAACATACTAACACAGGTAACATGCTGCATGAAAAGACCATGGGGAGTACTCTTGCTAAATATGAAAAAGTTGAACGGTCCCTAACATACCACTTACATATTCCTTTCCGTGTTGTTACCTTTTTGGCACACGAACTTTTAATCCTTCGATGAACCCCGTCATGTGTAGCCCCCAACAAACAGTTTCCAGCCAAAGTTCAATTACGATAAGGCTAAAAAACAACGCATAAAGCCAATTCATTGTAAGGTGCGACTCATTTAACCAACATATATTTGTGTGTCGTCACCCTGCTGTTGCTAAGTTTTTTTTTTTTGCAACTACTTTTTATCAATTCAACATTTTGGCATGGAGCTTTTTGTTCATGTAAGGTATGTCCTGACCAGGTTACGTCCGTCAACGTTTAGTCGTGCACTGCATACCCTTGGGATGACAGTTGATCGGATCTTTACATTAGACGTTGATACGAGACAACGAGTTATGAAGAGGCCAATGGCAGCTCTATATTGTTTGGTTCTACACATGTTGACCTCTTGAATTAAGTGCTCCTCACATTTTACAAATCAATTTTTGAATATTTATTGTTACCTGTAAAGAAACTACACATACTGAAAAAACTAAAAATATATACATCGATGGGCTTGTATACAAAAACAGAGACAGAGTGTCAATTTTTGTACCACTGTTATATGCACCCTAAATAATAGTGGGCAGCTTAAACAGAAACAAGGTTGAATTTGCAGTTATTTAGTTTCAGCTTCTTTAAAGCCACATTCTAGTGCATTTTAACAGCATTGCCTCATGACAATGACCGCTGTTAATACATACAGGGTTCATAACTAAGGATAGATGACACTGACAGAAACAGTTTCATTATCATGTTTCAAGATTTTTAACAGTTGCCTGCAACAGGTGAAAGTAGATGAAATATACATCAAACAACACAATTATCCGCATGTACACACTATTCATACATAAATGCATGCAAGGTTTAAAATTAGGATGGATGCCAACAAAAGAAACTTTATTCTCATGTCAAGAGTTTTATTAAAAGTTGCCTGTAACTTTGTGAATAACAAACATGGTTAAAAGTGCAATGTTAAAGTAAAATGTGGAAATATCGCGCATATCCAGTAAAGTAGAGGTACCATCAAGGTAAAATTTGCTCGGCCAAAATGAATGCACTTGGCACCCAGTTGGTAGAGGAAGGTTGGTGAGTTTAGAGTTTGCCTTAGTGGGGCACACAGAGCAAACTTCTTTTTTTTTTAATGTGTGACAGAGGGGAAAATGAATGTACTGTTATACTCTTGTATAGCAGACACGTTTCCTTAGGAATGGTGACAGTGGGACAATTAACTTGCGATGTAGCTTGATGAAAATCATAGTAGAAAACCGTGTAGCCAGAATGTATTATTGTGATGTTACTAATGTAAGAAATGCGACAACAGGGGGCCCTGGATGGGTGTATGGCGGCTTGTGAGGGTCTTGGACCAGTAAATCAAACCTAATAGAGTGACATGTTAAATTGGCTATATTCGCCAGCTTGTCTATGACATTTACAAGTTTCGTTGACACTGTACCTGTCATTTTTCTCAAAGCTTACTTCAATAATACTTACACTATCAATAGAAAATGGGGGCAAAACCAATTAACTTTTTTGCTACTCGTGCATTTGTTTATGCCTACCTCCATAGTTACAGTTCCGAAGCAAACCTTTGTGAAATAATAGCCCAACAAAATTTCGAGCTCAAGAATTAAATATGGAAGTGACACCCTTCCCAAACCCATAGATTATCAGGCATATTTATCCCTTTATATGACATAAAATGCATAAGAGTTTCTCTGCTCACTAATTTTTAATAGCCTGTGACCTGGGGTCCTGTATTCATTGCGTGACTGAAAGTTCTGACACACCTGCACTTGCAGCGTATTTACTGGCCCAGACCTGAGCTGGAAGGCTTTCGAGGGGACCCAAGACAACCATGACGTTAGGCGACCAATAGCGTGCACGATGACTTTCAGGGACTAAGATTTTCACGAGCTTGTAGCCAGGACAGTTGAACAAGAGTGGCACACTGACCACAAGCTGGAGTCCCTAATTAGAGTTTCAATAATGTTTTTTGTCCTAAACACAGAGACGCTGCCCCAGGAAGGCTGAATCAAATGTGGAGTCACGATCTAAATTTAGAGGTACAAATTAAGCTCTATAAAAAGGGTTTTCAGGACCACAAACAAGCAAACACCCACATAAATATCCCGTGCCACATGTGAGCCCCTCACTCTATTAAAGAAAGAAAGAATGAATGAAAGACAGAAAAGAAAAAAAGAATTTATGCTGAGTATGCAGTCACCACAAGGCTTTGTTTACAAAACACGCCTGAAGTGTCTACAGTCTACATGGGTTAGTGCCCTTTTACCTCGGTGGACGCGTCGCTAACAACAGTGTAATCATGTTGTATTTTGCTGTCCAAAGCGTAGAGGTGGTAGAAACCACCTCTATAGAACAGAAACGTTGATCTTTATACGCACAATTTTACATATTTATGGCCTGTGCTATAATTCTTCGAGGCTGTTATCGTCAACAGAGAAATTCCAACCCCTGACCAAGATATTTCTGCTCAAATGCTTAGCATAAAGATGCAAACATTCCCCATCTACTGGTCACAAATTTTGTTTTCCACCCTTAATTATTGTTTTCTTTAGACCAGTGCTTGCCTGTGAAGCGACCTCCTATCATTGAAAAGGTGACAGTGAAGATATATAAATGAAATTTTTAAGAAATACAAAGATGTGCGTATCTTGCTAGCTGCAGAGAGCTCGGAAAGGTGCACCGATGTGAAGCAAAGTGTATACAAAGCAAGGCCAAAAAGTGGGTTGCTTTTGCATCAAAAAGATTTTTCAAAAAATCAGGGCGAAAAGTAGGATACTTTTACAACAAAAAGGTCATCAGAGCAATGTCAAAATGTGGGTTACTCCCGCCAGATTGGTGCCTCCCTAAACTGGGATGACTTGCGAGATATGTAGAAATATAAGCATTTGCATTTTTGAGTTGACATCAAATTTTATGATCTCACCAGCTGAGTGAACCGGTTGGTCAACTTGTCAATCCTGTCTGCTCTAGCAGAATTGAGATAAACAATGCTTTGAGAATCGCTCCCGTTATTAATTACCGCAAACACTCTAAGTGCACACAAACGTTAGACAAAAAATAAAACAGCAAAATAACTGGAAGTTTGTGAGAGTTATGTGCTCAGCTTACCTTACATGCACAAACTAAATTTGCCTGTGAATTTCAAAATGATATCACAGTGACTTTTGTTTAAGACCATTTTCATCAATTTGCTTAAGTTTGGTAAATGTAAACATAAGCGAAGTCTAAGTCTTCTCTATACAATTTTATTCATTTCTTATTTTTCTTCTTCTGAAAATAAAAATTCCCATATGAAAACAAGTCTCCCGATTTATTATCAAAGACTGTGGGCAGAAATGTTTGCATATGCTCCCCGTCAAAAAGCGCATTGAATTACTATGTGCATACTATGGGTTGAAAAGACAGGCGTGAGAAGTTTGTGCAACAGTTTCAACTATATGTAATGTCTGATTACAACAAATTCATGTCTCAAATAAACTACGTTTTCACTTAAATATTCATACCGGCTGATATGTGCACGTCTGTTCCAGTGAAACACAATTTTTGCCCAAATTGAAATAATTATTGGCCCAATACTTACCCGAGTTTATGTTAGACACAATGAAACAAAAGTGAAATAAAATATGATAAATGTAACGCAGAAAGAAATTACTGGAAAATTTGAAAAAAGCTGCATCAGGCGAAGCTCTCATGTAACAGAATATAACAGTTTCAAATACTTCAAATGTTTCAACACTTCACATCTAGTAAACATACTACAAATTACTTGCAAAAGTTTTGGCACACAAGGTCAACATTGACACAAACATATTTCTCATGAGTATTTTCCATCAGAAAAAGATAGGAGATATGCATATTAATTTCCCGCCACAACTGCATATCTGATTGCTTATTCTCGCTTGGCGGCATATGGTGAGATACAGGTCGGTACCAGTGGGGACAAGCGGGGTATTACTAATGTTTTGGAAATTAAGAATATTTATTAAAGGCATATGGGAATTTTTCTTTACATATGGCTCGGACAATACTGGATTAATACCAGTTTGGCATTTGTGAAGTTAAATTTCTCAAATAACACGCTAATTTTGTGGGAAGGGAACATATGGCCCTGTCTGTAATAGTGATGTGGCCCGCACGTCCCTCGGGATTGCCTGGCGTCAAGCCCGTGCTTTGTAGCGGCAAATTAATACGTATACGGCGCATTAATCATCAAGAAGGTATATTTAATTCCCAATAAAACAGTGTGTGTTTAAAATCCTTCAATTTACAAGTGTAGTATGCAAATAAAACACATCCACACTAGTGAAAGAGACACGGGAAACCAAGCTCAGTAGAATATGTCTATAAGCCAATCTCGGTCAAGGGACCACATGTGTTAAGGACCAGTCTCAACATCCCCATAAGAATATTTTAGTTAAATTGTATCTGTCAGAAAGGACCATTTTCGTAGGTCCGGTGGGTGGTCTCTTATCTCATTCCATACTATGGTCACAGGCCTTGGTCAGTGGTTCTGGCACTCCTGGCAAGTCATGTTGCAGCTGCCGTTGCGGCAGCTGCAACATGACTTGCTTGGCAGTGCCAGAACCACCGACTTAAGACTATAGGCATGTTGGTACTTGAATGAAAGCTCTTTCTATGGAGAATTTAAATGTGCAATTGTCGTCTTGAGTCTAAGATCTAAAGATACGGAAAAATCAGGGACTGGTATGGAATGAGTTAAGACAGGTTCCATAGTAGGTTACAACCATGAATCCCTTCAGCCTATGTTTCAATGCTTAATCAACACATACATGTATACACTCTAATTTACCTGTATACTGGGGAAGCACTTGTACGGAGCCCCAGAGGGGAACGCATATAATAATTTTATCTCTCATGTCCCCATCTTCTTTCGAAGACATGAAAATTACAATTGTCAACAATTATATGCATGTTTTTCACATGCAACTGCATGAGTGCAGTCATGAATCGAACTTCTTTTTGTGCAAGTAACAATGCAGGTAATATCAGTTAAACCCTTTGCTATCTATGTATACACGAACACTCATTAACATTATATATAATCTCGCCCCTGTGTGCCTCACATTAGGCATTAAAAAGGCAATGCCAAAATAGGAAACATTTGCAACTAAAATCTAGCCCCATCCCAAATATGACTAAATTTCTTTTAGCAAGGCAAAAGTATCGAGGGATTAAGCCCCAGCTTTAAGCGAAGAATGGCCAGTGGAATATACACTAATATAAATGTACTCATTGGTGTATTCCACCATCTCACATACAATTTCCAATAATAATAATAATAATAATAATGATAATAATAATAATAATAATAATAATAATAATAATAATAATAATAATAATAGTAATAATAATAATAATAATAATAATAATAATAATAATAATAATAATAATAATAATAATAATAATAATAATAAAAGATTCGGAAACGGACATTTGAGTCTTGCTATTATTATGTCTGTGGGCTAACACAGATACATTGTTATCCCAGGAATTAGTTATGATATCTGTATGCAAACAAAGACATCTTGTTTTTTTTTATTTCCCCCATTCTTTTTAACCGTTGTTTTATGCTGTAGGCACATCCATGAGCCATGAATAACGCTTGTAGAATTTCAATTTATGCTAACTGGGGCACTTGAAAAATTAAAATGTTTAATATCTTCAAAACTCTTAAAGTTAGCGGTGCCATTCAAAGTTAAATTCATAGGTTTGTGCATCTAATGGGCCACAAACCAAAATTGTAGATTTTAATTTATACTTATTCAAGCACTTGAATAGTGAAGTGTTAAATGTTCATGCTGGTAAAGGTACAGGTACCAGTCCATTTTTATTGATAGGAATGTACTGCAGGGCAATCAAATGAACCACAACCAAAAGTTGTAAAATGTAAGTTATGCAAATTAGAGGTCCTTGAAAACTTGGAATGTTGAACATCTAAAACACTTTTAGGTAGAGGTACCATTCGAACTTAAATCCATTGGTTTGTGCTATGGCCACATCCAATTAACCACATACAAAGCTTTTAAAATTTACATTCTAATGCAAATTATGGGCACTTGAACGTGGGTTTGTTTGTTTTTTTTTTTTTTTTGAAATTTTGAAATTTTCGAAGCTCGTAAAAGTGAAGGTGCCATTCAAACTTTAGTTTATTGGTTTGTATTATAGGCAAATCTACTGAACCTCAACTAAAATGTAGAATTTTAATTTATGCTAATTAGGTGCATTCAAAAAGTTATTTAGAATTTAAAAAACTATTTAAGGTAGAGGTACCATTCCAACTTTAATTGATGGGTGTGTGTTGTAGGCAGAGGTGCCGTGCAAACTGTAATTCATTGGTTTGTGCTATAGGCACATACTATGGACAACAAACAAATAGGTTTTAATTCCTACATATTACGGGCACTTCAATATATAAAATGTTGAATATCTTCAAAGTATTTTGGTAGAGGTTTGATTCATGGCTTTGTGCTACGGGTGAATACAATGGACCACAGAAAGTGTAGAATTTTAATGAATGCTAATTAGGGACAGAAACATTCCTCAAGTGGTATCGGTGTTTCTTATTTCTTCATTACTTAGGTTTGTGCTGCGGTTTTAGTCATAGTGTATCATGATTGCCTATTGAGGGTTTACTTGCTTGGATTGAGCAATGTATAATTAATTCATTACTTCAAGTACACATGGGTGCACGAATATCAACATTTAAAGGTCGACGGGTGTCATTCTGACATTCTCATATACTTTGCTGCAGGTGCAGCCTGTAGACACAAAAGTCAAAATTGTGTGATTTTAATTGATGCATGTTTTGAAAGCGCATAGACAGATTTGCTGTGAGGCCATTTTTATCAGTTTATCGCCTGCTTTCCATCAGGTTCCATATGACAGTATGTCGACAGACAGAGGGTAGATGGACAAAAACCCGACTTGCCAAAATGGAGAAAGATCAACAGGTTGGTGGATTGAATGGTCAAACCAACAAACAATATGTCTGCACAATGAATCATTACTAAATAAAACTGGTAACCATTTGTTTGCCTTTCCGCATTTTTATTTATCCTGTCTTTGTCACTTGGATTCCACCCTCCCCCACCCCCACCTCAAAAAAATAAATAAATAAAACAGCGTGGTTGAAGGCAGCTGCATCACTTTTTCTCTTTCCTAAAAACAGAAAAGACAAGTAGCTTTAAAAAGCTCTGTATATTTCAATATTTCAATCAGTTTGTTTGTTTTTGTTTTTGTTTTTTTTTTTTTTTTTTTTTGAACTGGGCTCTGTTACTGAGTATGATAGGAGATGTTCCCACCTTTAAATCCCCTTATTGAACCAAGTACACCAAGAATTTTAAACTGAGGTCTCTCCAAAAATGAAGATACCACTCAACATAGCTGCCTTTGCAGCTTGTTGATGTGAAGTGATTCCAAGTTCATAAACCTTGATACATTGGTACATTCTACATGTTCTCGGCAAAGCACATGCCAAAATCCGTGTTTTAAAAAAAGTCCGTTAGTGGAAACGAAGATTTTTTTTTTTATTTGGCCTTACCAAGAAACACGGGCCGTGCAACACAGGCGAGTGTAATCAGACACCGGCCCGGGCAAGGTTTTCCGTTATATGTGTATTTTTCGCCGACCTTCGGTCATAAATTTCATTTGTCCCTTGTTCTGTTGCACAGGTTTTTTCCTTTCAAACATTTTAAGAAAATTAAAACAACAAACTGCGGTTGAAACATCGTGGTGTTACGTATCTGAGACAGGATCAACAACACATCGTGTTTACGCAAATCTTAGACTCCACTTCGTCACCCTGTGGTAACGGAATCTACGTATTTTCCTTGCCTTGCGTACAGAACTTTTATTCCTGCCTTTATCTGTGTCTAGATTAGTTCCATTAATGTCTTTTTATGAAAGTATGATGTAAAAATTTCGCATCTTCGTCCAAAACGTTTTGCGTGAAAACGGCATGTATTCCTGCCCAACAAATGGAACATGACTCGAGCACAATGCAAACAGCCAGTTTATTGGACAGTGACTGGCACGTAACCAAATCCATCCAATGAGAAATCTGGAAATGTCTTAGAGCATTTACAATGAAATAAAATGAAGTTTCGATTCCCTTGAATCGCCGTTCATTTGCCGTGTTGCATCTCCGGCATCTGTAGTGACAAAACACAAAAACTTGATTGATTCTTCATTAGCTAGGATTTTGTTCTAAAACTTGTAAATAATCCATATCTGTGCACATTCTTTGGATTTATAAAGGTTTTCATTTACTTGAACGCTCTTTTCATGAGCGAGGTACTTTTTCTCCTAATGTCGCCCACCCAGTCAAACTGAACATGGTGAAAGCGCGCAAAAACCCGGCAGAGCACCGTTTGTACAGGAAAGCCTTTATTTCAGAGCGCACCGTTTGAAGTGTTGTAAACCGGAATGCTGCATACAACTGAAGTCAGTTCATCTCGCGCTGCACGACCTTCTGCACGATCTTCTTATAGGAGACGGGCAAACACGTACGCATTTCTTTCGATTATATTCATCTTATATAATAGGACTTGTGCCTGTTTATTCGTTTAAAGAAATGTTTATACATTTGACAAGATGTCATGATGCAAAATATTTTCCACATTATAATACAGAGGATTATTTCCCTTGTGTTTTTTACTTTAATACATTGCACTATTTTATTGGTCGCGTGTATGGTTGTGAATGCGTTGTGATTTTTGCTCATTTTCCTATTTCAGGACTCTTCACTTTCGAAAACAAAAATGTGCATTTAAAATTCAACTTGTGCCCATGAATACCATACCAATCACCAGAACTGATTCTAATATTGAAAGTCATATGACTTTCAATAGAAAATGGCAGGGGAAGTACCTGCACCTGGAAGTACATACACCAGTGATCCAAGTGGCGGCACCAAAACATATTGGTGTTGTGAAGGCCATACCTGTGAAGATCGGATATCATAATTGCCGTCATACAGCAACCAACCAACCATGCTCCTGATCCTGCAGATGTTCTAGTGCCTTTCTATAGTTTACATATACATTTTTTGTAATGTTATAATGTATTAAACCATGTACCACATCATAGAGGTTTTTTAACGTAGCGACTGTTATGCTTTGGGTATGTACAACGTGGCATCAAAATATATCAAAGTGGTCCACACCACGCATACTTCCACTTATAAATAATGCCAGTCTATCACACCTAATTTTATTCATTTCATTTATTGTAATTTTGTCGTAATTTTAATTATATTCATTTGATTGAATGTTGGATGAATTCCCTAATAAGTTCAGTTTAATTCAATTTTACCTTGCGATTGTTATTATTTTATATTCATCATTTTTAAGTTATCATTTTTCCTAATGCAATTTGGTTTTAGGCCAAACCCAGTAAGGCAAAATACAAGGATGTGAGTTAGAATTCCACTGGAGTCCCAAGATTGCAAATGTCCACCATGAACTGCCTCAGAACTGCCCAACATGTATATAAGAAGCTTTGCCAAAAGAAACGAGCATCAACTGAACCATCCAATGTGCAAGCCGCCATTATATGCCACCTTTGCCAGCCAGCCTTGAAGAAATAGATACCACTCTGCTACTTCCAGAAACAAGTAGAGTGTACGTATATTCAAGGTTTGGGGATAAGAACAGGTCATCTGTAAATTGGGAAAGAAAAATATTTGCATTGATAATGTCTGTGTGGTAAATATGGATGGTCTAATGCATACACCAGTATTTACGTTGTAATTCCTGTAAAATCTATACCTTGTTGCAAAGGGTCACGATAAGAGGTAAACTATCACCAGGAGCTATGTGAACACATTGTGAAATCAAAAACGATAAACTTAATGGCAGTAAAGACCGACAATATTTAAGTTTCTGTAGATACCATTTTTTTTGTTTGTTTGTTTGTTTGTTTGTTTGTTTTTTTTTTTTGGTTTGTTTAAAATTTTGTCCAATGTTCACGTTGTTTAGAATCATTATATTTGTTTCAAGCACATATATGACTATACTGCAAGCCTCCTGATAAGGGCCGCTCAATGTCTTGGAATAATAAAAGGCCGGGGTGGGATAAATATTATAAAAGGAATGGTCTTTCTCAACAATATTATATCCAGAAAACACAAAAGGGAGGAAGAAAGTAGACCGTTACCATAGCTTCTAATTTGTAAGGGCCCAGGGACCTTAATTTGGTGAGATATGTTTTGCTATAGCATGGGAAAACGAACACATTCCATCTATGTAGCAGGCAACATGTTTTGTTTCTCTTTTATAGATGTTAATATTTTGATCGTGTTCATCTGCTATTTCTGTTATTTTTGTTAACACTTGATCAGCAGACAAAGTTAATTCCCATTATCATATAGATGTATTTGCATCATGTAAATTATCTGTCATTTGTGGTTTTATGCATTGATATTCGTCATACAATTGTACACATCACGTCGTAGAACGCCAACTGGATGCAAACACAACTGGAAGAAGTGACATGAAGTCGAATATTCAACTTGGGATGTCTCGACTGTTGTGTACAGTTGCCTACCAAATGACTGGTTACTGGACTCCACATGTGTCACTGCTCCTCACGGCATGCCAGCTGGGAGAGCTGTTCAGCAGGCATTGTATAATTAGCATTGGGAGAGACCTGCGTTTAAATCAGGCTCACTGGGTTTCAAGGTAAAATTGCCAATATGTAATATGGTAAGATGTTTCCAGAAATTTATGCAATCAGGTATCCAAAGCAAAATAGAAAGTCATATTTTATCATAATCCGAGTTAAAAGGTATTACTTGCACATGTAATGTATCATAAAAAGCTTTTTTTTTTCAAGGAAGACTCCCCCCCAAAAAAAAAGTATGCAAACATTTATCTTTAATGTTATCAGTTTATGTATACATGAATCAATCATCTTGTCACTCAAACACAAACTGCAAATGTACAACCCAAGCTGGGATTTTACACCTACGTGTTGCACTTGAAATCTTACACCATGTGCAGCAGAGTCAGAAGGTTTTGTTTTTTTTCGTTTTTTTTTTTTTTCGTATAATGCCATTGATTATGTTATTTGAACTGAAGGTGTTGTTAACATAGCTCGTTGGTACACATTTTGCTGTGTTAAAATTTTCTCTTTCACTTGTTTGCATGTAGAAGGACCTTTGATTAGCCTTGCTGATAACACCTCAACACTGCAGAGATACAACCTGCTACAGTTTTGCTTTAAAATCATTTTCAGTGACTGTATTGATCCTTTGGCACTCATTTGTTTATAGGAAATGAAAACATTTACTTTGGTAGTCACATCAACGGCAACTTAGGGTAGAATAACATATATTTCTCTGATTGCAGAGAAAATGTATAATGCAATTTTATGGTGATTATTACAATTTGAACAGTTTTATTTCGAAAATTCCACGTGTTTGTTTTAGCCTTCCAGAAATAACTAGCATAGATAACTTCTAAGGCACAGGCAGTATCTCAACAGTCACAGCCAACTTCTCACAGCATTCACTTGACTGCCTCTGTGAAGCTTTGTCTACCAACAAGTACCAGGTTGTATCTGAACATATTGTTTATATTCAATTTTTATGTGATTTGCATCAAGTTAATAACTAGGTTTTGCCTTCTTTTTACCAGTATAATTAGTGGAGGTTGATTGAAATTTGTATAGTTTCATTTGGTATCAGTGAAATCTCCCTTTTAGGACTACATGTTTGACTAAAAAAGTTATATTAACAGGGAAGTAGCCTTCATGTGGAACATAGTATAATTCAAGATAAACAAATACAGGTCGGTAAATTAATGTTCTTAACAGTTCTTTCTGAACTTTCCAACTATCAAATGAAAGCATAGAAGCGGGATGGGGTTAAAACCAAAATGATTTTATAAAATTAAAAAATGCAATACCGAAATACAAAAAAGCGAGGAGTTGTGAAGCCTTTCCTTGTGCTTTAAATGGACTTGGACCTCCTCATAGATCCTTGGACTGGTCAAGCACTCCACAACATAGATTTCTGTACTAAGGTGCCAGGATGGTTTCAGGCGCGTTGCAGACTCTGCAGACTTTGACTCCGTCCAGCTCATATAAATTGATCGTTTCACCCATAAAACTATATATACATAATCGTACGGATGTAAAGATTTGTAAATACAGCACAGCAAATCGATTTAGAGTTTTTTCCAGACGTTTTACACTGTTTTGTGAGCGGGTATAGATTTAGAAGTTTACATCAGCTCGTTCGCACAATATTCAATTTTTAGATCTGCAAACTATCTGAAACGATTATATAGACCACTCCCAGGAACCGAAATTTTGTCCAAAGGTACAATTTATTCTATACAATTTGTAGCATTTTGAAGTTGGTAACATGATGTAATACAGTTTCTTCATTTTTTGAGCTCCAAAAGTCACAGAAGGAAGAGTTGAAAGGCCAAATAAAAGATCGACCTAGTCCGGTGAATTTGAGAGGATATATCTATCCGTGTTCGATTGATGTCATTTTAAAATTTGATTGATCTTGTGAAAATTAACTTCCGAGAAAATCGCTTTCAAAGGTCATGGCTCTGCTTTTTACAAAGAATGGACCACCGTCGTGTAAAAGTAACGCATTACCTCCGATCGAGCACTTCAGTACGAGTGGAGTAAATAAGAACCTTCAACTTTGATGTATTCTTGCAAAGATACATTGTTGTTTTGTGGTATAAAAATCCAGTTTTTTTATCTCAAATTTTGTAAAGCCAAACACAATGTTGGTTTCAGCGCTGTGGTTTCACATGACGTTTCCAAGGATCAAAAGGAGGACGTGGAGCGATTACAAGACCACCTGACCATGGAGCTGAAAACACACTGTTTCAAAATGGCAGCCGGCAATTGGGTCCACGTGTGGTTTGAGAGTTTGTTTTGCAACATTCACCTGGGTGGCAGGCTTGATAATCTGAGATAGTTCGACCTGGGTCAGGCTGTATACTGTCAGCGTGCGCCACAAGGCAATTGTTTAATTATTTGCGCAACAAGGAACATGTAGGATTGAACGTGCGAGGGCTTTTTTGTATCAAGTTTCACTGAAATTGACCACCAGATAGTTTGTCACAAATTACATGATTAATATTGCTGTGCAGCTTCCAGGTCAGTTTACCCAAAGGTTAGGCATCCTTGGAGATGTAAAATGTATAGCCTTTGCTTTAAACTTTTAGTGCAATTACAATTTTACGAAACCACACCGGCGGCACAATACAAGAGTGCATGATCACGGGCATGATTTACCGGATCATTCCGGTTTTTTTCTGTCATGCGTCATGGATTTTACTAGTATCTGGTTCAGTTTTACAGACTTGTTCCATTTGAACTTTTTAATGAAACTAAATTTTAGTTCATTTTTCCAATATTAATGTGCCATGTCAGCATATAGCGATCACCCAGAACGACTAGATAACAACACAATCGTCATTGTGTTCGCCGGGGCTTCGTTACTGTGTGGTGATGAATCAACGTATTTTTCTTTTTTGCTTTCCGTCACAACTTTTCACTCGTGCCTTACTTTGTGTTCACAATTTGTTCAATTCAAGTCTTTTTGTGAAAGTACAACGTAAAAGGAAATAGGTCCTGGATTCAGTTATTTGCACGTGCATGCGCCGTGTTCATCCTCTGAATTGGGGACATGCTGGGGGCACATGGGATTAAACGCATTTGATTGGATGGTGGGTGTCACGTGACTAAATTTACCAATGACAGGCCTCGAAACTTCCCTCCACTAAAATAATGACGAATTTTACTCTAATTTGTAGGGATATCCCAGGAATTCTTTATTTTTAACCAATTGGAGAGCTTGTTATACAAACGGACAAACTCCTGAGCTTTCCAGCAGTATAAAATATCATGGTGGTCTAAGAGAAACATTGAGACCACTAACGGACAAAGTTACCTAGGTGTTTGTGTAAATTTCGGACTTTATAATTCTAATTGCGACAAAACCGGGCGGCTGTTAGATTTTGATGTGTGTGAGAGGGAAATCTTACTTAACACAAAATGGAAATAACCAGTCGCAAGTATTGAAGTTTGCCTATAATAAAATGTACACGCTTGCAGGTACATAAACAATGCGGTGCGGTCGAATACACTTATAAATGATGGCAAGTGATGTTCAGAGCATGTACTCCCTTACAACTTGCTATTGCTAAGGGTGCTGCTGGGACTCGTGAAATATCAAATTCACTGATTCACTGAGTGGACTCTCCTTTCCCATAGCCTCCTCGGTTAGCCAAAAATGGCTGAAATCAGATATATATACCCCATTGAACATTATCAAATAGATGGCTCACAATAGCTTAGAAAACATTAAATTAATTAGCAAACACGGTAATAATGTCTATTGTTCAGTGACGCAAGGTGTTTAATCCTGTTAAGTTTTGACAAGCTTTGAAGTCGGAACGATGGAGCCTTGTCAAGTTGACCAGCTGCTGTGACGCAGTTCACGCTCCATTTAGATAAATCACATCGTGCAAAAGTAGATCTAGATCGGCAATAATGTCATAAGTCATTGTAACAGAAAAAATAAAGTTGTTTAAGCGGCACTAGTTCCTTTTGTGTGTCTCTCTTCGACTGATATGTGCATCGACTCAAGCGTGGCGCCATTCTTTCCCCTGCAGTCATGTGACTTTGTCGTTGTCAGGGGCCGGTCAGCACGGCTGATGGCTGTTCAATCATCATGGATCATTACCATACCAAAGTAAACAGAAGATACACGTGCAGCAGTCCTTTGAAACCTGTCATAGTTTTTCATCGATTTTCTCATATAAATATTGATATTTTTTCAAATAATATTTGGTGATCACATACCTCAGGTGTTTATCTTTCAAATGGAGAACAAAGGTCATTTTGTAGTTTTTTTTCGGCACAGTCGTCATAGACCAAACCATCCTGGCACCTTAAAAGACAAAAGATAAAGAGTTTTCTTGGAAATATCTGATCGCATTTCCTATTTCGTTTGATGATACAAAATCTTAGTTTTATGTGATAACCAACTATAATGGTGAAATACATACGGAAGAGAGGGAAAGGGGACGTCAATTCCCATCCATCCTTTTATCAGATACCCAAAAAGGGTTTTTATTACATCGTCGCTTACAGGCTCATGTGAAAGGACCAGAGATTTTTTGTTCGACTCTCACACCTTTTATTAATGAAATATGCATTTGTTAAACATATATGCCACACACTTCAGTATTTGAAGTGCCAACAAAATAGCTGACTTGTTTTCTTTCATTATCATATACGTGCATTGTGTACACATCATTCATACAAAGTGACCACCTCTTAAACTGACTATTTCTTTCAGCTGACTATTTGTACATTTATCTGAGTAAACAAAACAAAAAGGTGTCAGGCATCGGATACATGATGATAATGAACATGAAGGCCTATATGCAAAAAATAAATGTGTAGGTCACAGGAGGCTGTATTGTTTTGAAAGGGAAGCCGGGGCCCCCACGGAGATCAAAAGGCTGATATTTATGTACTTTGTGCTTACCTATTTTGTGACCTCCGGCATATATCATGAGCCAGCCACCGTTCCCGTAGATAATAGGGATCCAGCTATGTTTTGGTAACCCCTCCAAAATGAGATGCACATTTAAGAAAAGTATGTTTACTTTACTTTTTCACAGAAATTTGGACAATATACCACAATTCGATCACCAGAATTTCCCTATCTGGGACAAAGGGATAATCAATATATATACTAGGATTGAACGCAGGACAGTGGGCCCATATCACAATACGGAAATCAAATCAGCAGTTAATTGTCCAAAGTGAATTACCTAGGGGCATCCTGCAGGGCAAACTGCACTTTCACCTAGTCAGTGTCATAGGCCAGGAAAGGAAACAGATAATTTCAAATTTTACACAGGCCTTCACTGATGTGATTGGACCTGCTACTATTGCATAATTATAAATTACTAATTACTGATTACAGGCTAGGCTTGTTTGATAATGGTGGTGAAAATTAAACTTGCTTACACAACTGGTTCCTTCATTTTTTACATCAACTACTTTTTTCCTTTTTCATGTCATCATCAATACAATTATTACCCCTTCTATTATTGCTATTATTATTATAATCAAACATTACTACATTACTATAATTATTATCGTAATCGTATTGTCATTAATGTTATCACCGTTGGTAATTTGTACGATTATCACTATTTTCACTTTTTTATCATATTGAAGCAGTTCTTCTTTGGAGAAACTGATGGCCTTGAAAAGGACCATGGGGTTTGATTTGTTGTTCAATATGCGCAAGGTGAGCCTCTAATAAAGCTTCCGTTATGTTTCCTCCTTTAATAAATAGGGGATATGGAATGTTGTTTGGATATTTTGGAAGCCATTTCTTTCTTTGCTCACTGAGATGGAGGGCATTATGACAGTAGAACTGTTGCTAATTCCACTGAAGAAAAACGCATTATTTGTGTTCAGCACCCCATAGTGCCCTCTTCACTAGCTAAATTTCTTGTTGAAGACATTACTCTTGATCACTTGGAAGACAATCTTTGGGTCATGGTAAGACCATACTAAGGAGGAGCTTGCATCTTTGGTTTTTGTCCTTGATATTTTCTCACAATGACCTCTATGGTCTTTGCTGACTGCTCAATGTTGAGGTCCCTGAAACTTCTCCATAAGTTGTTGGTGTCCATGTGCAAGATCAGGGCATAGTTTGTGGAAATGGCTCACTTTCAAGACGTTATCTTGTTCTCTTTGTAGTGGCTCCACCATATGCTTGCATTCTAGAATTGTTTGGGTTTAGAAAGTAACCCCCCTTGTCATCACACGTACTGTCAGAGATGATCATACAAAGGTCTGCAGAAGTTGGGATCTTGATGAATCGGGAGAAACAGAATGCTTGACACATTCTGCCTTTTACTTAGAGTCAGAAAAAAGTACTCAACTCAAGAGAGTGTGACAGTTGTATGACATTTATACCTTTATTAAAACCTTAAGTGCTCGACACTCATGAAAGTATCCCCAGTTGTGACATGGTATTCAACCCTGATTAAATTGTATTTTACAGTTCCTTATAATACTCAACACACCTGATACTGTTCAACATGACAGGTAATAAGGCTTTAACCGTGGGAGATAATTGCAGTCAAATTGTCGGTGGGCCGTGGTAAATGACTGCAGTCAAATTTGACTTCAAATTTCAGAGAAATATTAAATTCAAGAACTTTTTAAGAATACCCATAACTTCAACAAGTTTGATAATGTTAATATGATATTGCAAAATGATATTTATGTGGTGTATGGTCTCTGGCTCTATTTGCTTCACTTCCTACTTTATATTGTTTTTACTTTGGAGATATAGAATATAAATGGTGTTTCGTATTATCAAGTTCCTAGAGTATCAGCGGGAAATTGGGGTTCCCTTGGGATAAATATGTGGTAAAAGAGGTAAAAGTTGACCTTTTTTACATTCTTTCGTTGTCCTGTTTTTCTATTTGTTGCTTCCTTTTTCTGTCTTTTCTTCCTGCTTTTAATAGTGGTGACACATCATTTAACAAGTAAGTAGCTGCAGGTAACAGTTTTTAAACCATACTCAACACTTGCGAGACAATTTAACATATGTCAGATATTGATCAGTGATGATATTTGATCATCTGAACTGCAGACATGATATTGAAGGAGTCTACTCTGTTGATTTCTCTTTAATATAAACATTTGAACTGTCTGCTACAGGTCTACCTGGCGCGGAGAAGCTATGCCCATTTCACACAGAAATATCTATTAATACCTGGTACCGATAGGGAAGCGAAAATATAGGCTACATACAGGTCTTTGTATATTATGGGTGTGGCATGTTGGCTCCAAAAACATGCCCAGTGGTGGCCCTGAAATAACATTTTTTTTTTGTGATTGGAGGTTGCACGCATCAGTAGCGGGTGTGACCACCATCCTTCTTCAGGCCAGCCTGGATACTCTTTGTCATGATGCTGGTGTGCCTGGGTATGTCGGCCTGGGGAATTTGGTCTTACTGGCCTGTGATCTATTGTGCCAGTTGGTCCAGGATGACCAAAGGCTTGTCGCACTTTACCCTGGCTTGACAGCCCATCATATCCCATAAATTTACAATGAAAGACAGGTCAGGAGATCGAGCGGTCCAGAGCAACATGGGACATTGTGCTGTAAAAACTCAGAAATGTATTGATTTGACAAGATGTACACAAAGTAAATTACGAAAGAAAAATAGATAAATAGTCCAAATTCAGTGGACTTGTGATCAGCGAAAGTGTTGTGATAAGGTGTCTTATCGCATGCTGATTCTCTTTCCTGTCACCATGATTGCCACATGTATCACGATGCTGCCTCCTCCATGGTTGTCATGGTCCACTATGCATTCATCCACAAATCTCCCTGGAGGCATGCTGTTACAGTCCATAAGATTAAGAGTAGTATACCTTTTAAATCGTGCACTGCTGAACTATTCATTTAGTACCACATATTTGAACTATTCATTAGTACCACATATTTGCACCTAATGAATGGTTCAACAGTGCAAGATTTTAAAGGTATATTCTTTATCTTATGCATTTTATGGTCCATTGATCAAACACTATCTCATTGTTAGGTGGCGGTCATGTAACTATTCATTAAGTGCAAACTTGCGTTTGTGACTAACTTTTATCTCCCAATTGCCTGATGATCCAATCGTCTCTCATTATCCCATTTCGGTTGTATAACATGTATTGCTATAATATATTGGTGATTTTTGTCCTCCTAAGTCTCCATAATATTAGTGTAGAGGCCCTTAGTCTGAAAAAGCTATATTTTCGACGTTCGTTCTCCCATCTTTGGAAAAGTGATAACCATGTTTTTATCATAATTCACATTATTTTGCTCATTTTAAGCCCGGTTTTCACCTGATAGACCTGGCCAGGAAAAAATGCAGGCGTTTTTATCGATTTTTGCCCAAAAAAACTATGGATGATTCAGAATTGGGCTTCAATTACTATGCTAAGGTCCTGTAGCATACAAATATAATTCAGGTTTATTCATTATTGCATAAGATACCTCAACAAATCAAAATTCGAAATAATGATACATGTGTATATGCTGAAAAAGATAAAACATTATAAAAATGGCTTCAGAATTTTCAATTTTGTTTTGAAATGTTCACTTTAAAGCAATTTACAATTAAGTGTATCTGTGATATGGGTCGTATCTAAAGATTGAAAATATTGCAGACTCATAAATAAATAAATGATAGACAATATATGACCCCAAACCCCTCATCATGATTATGGATATAAAAAGAAGAAAAAATATTTTCGTGTTTGCTTTCCATATATCCTACATTTGATATTTCAAATACTGCGATTAGATCTTTTTTCAGCCTACTACACTGAAATCATCACTTCATATTTAAAATATTTAGCAAGACATTGTGTTGATTTGGTACTGTGATGTCAACAATAGGGTGTCTGCATATTTTTCAATTCCTGTTCATTCTGGTTGGTTCACTAGGTGCATTTGTAGGTTCAGTGAGGCAATACGCTTGCGTGACCTCGCTATTTAACAAAAGAAAGTCACAAAGGGATCATTGGTGCGCATCTGTCTACCCACGATTCATTCTATTCTGGGACTGCAAACATAGTTTGGTCTCATTTGGTAGCATAGCTCTTTCACGAAGAGGTTGCTTCATAGATTCTCTGTGTGATTTGGTCGCATTTCTCGGTAGTTTCCCAAGGTCTTGCCTGGATAGACTGGGAATTTGTTAGTTTGTGCTAGCTTTATTCACTTGTGGTGGTTTGATTCAAAACGAAGCTTGCTCCCATGGTTGCTTAATACATTCACACTGTGGTTTGAACATATTTCTTAGTAGTTTTCCAAAGGTCTTTACCTAGGTTGGCAGAAGTTTTTTTTAGTTTGTCCTAGGTTCCCAATCACATGTGATAGTGTGGTTCAGAAAATCTGACAAAGTTTTCCACAACTTCATTTTCTAGAAGTAGTGCAAAGCATGAGTAAAGAAATTGAACTTGTGGTGGTTTTGCCTGCTAGAAAAGGCGTTGTCTGGAAAATGTAGATTGGGGTCTTTGTTTTTCTGTCGAAACAGCACAGGCAAGGCAGTTCAAGCCCAAGAAAGTGGAATAAAGCATGTGCAGTAATGCTATGAGATTAGACATGACTGCAATGACAGCACCCACTGTGATATTCTGTCCCGCATAGGTCTACTTATGGACAGTTTGATGGAGATGCCTGTGGTATGGCATAGAAATCGTTATGCTTCTTTCACCACTAAGGTGAACATTTAACATGTACAGAAGCGCTTCGAAATTACTCAGTCCCTCCAGTCCCAAAGTAGACATTCAACCCCCATTGTAACACCTACCAGTGAAACAGTCCCTCTGACAAGAGCCATGCTCCAAGGTGTTGATTGGCAAAAATGCGTCTTTTGCCAACAAAGAAAAGTTGGTTTGAAATCACACAGAATTGAGTCAGATAATATGAAGGGAACAGGAAAAAAACTAGCTGAAAAAGATTACCAATTAAAATGCAGAATTGGATATTGCAGTCTAGTTGAATAAAAAAAGCACATTACCATGTGTCCTGTCTGAACAAAGCTCAAAGGAAAGGCAGTTGTGCTGCTGATAGTAAGGTGGTCAGTGATACAGCATATGAAAAGGTAATGCATGGTGTCCTGGTACATATTGACAAGGGTCTCGAAGCAGGACATGTATACAACATGAGTGATGTAAATAGTTACTTCCAAAATCTCCCTCAACAGGAGGGAGTAGAACATCCCACCGCATACTCCCACAGATTGAAAGAGAAACTGGAAAAGCACTATGGGGACAAAATATCATTGCATAGATTGAATGACAAAAGGCAGCCCCTCCTTCTTTTTCCATCAGTCAGCAGCGGTAATGTCCTTGAAAACTTAACCTATAGAACTGCTAAAGCAGTCTGCAAAACTGATCAAAATACATGTATTTCCGTGGGAGCCCGGGGGGAGATGCTCACTTTCTGTGGGAGCTCAGGGTCCAAAGGGTTAAAATTACAACTGATAAGTTTAAAGATGATGCTATTGAGTCTTCGTTTGAATTCAACACTGAAAGGCAGGAAGGGGTCCAGCTTATTAACGTCTTTGCACCATGTAACTACCAAAATTAGAGCAGACTTGAAAGCAGCAAAAGGCCATCCTGGTTAAGGCAATCTTACTGATAAAGCTGCTGCTGACTGCATCCCAGACTCTTTGTACCTGTTACTCAAGTGGATTTATACACTAGAGAATGATGATACATTTAGTGACATTGAATCTGGAGCATGTTCTGCTTCTGTTGCAAACAACAAAGTAAACAAAAAGGCCCCAAACTATTATGTACAATTTTTCAAATAGTCGACAAAATACTGTCAAACACATACAAACTGGCTTATACATCCATCAGGCAACACGAAGCAAGCTTCTTATAGATTATTTGCACTCAACAGGTGAGTGTATTGGATATGATGCCATTCGCAGAATTGACACAACCATTGCAAATGTGCAAATTGATAGACACCTAGTGAATGGCAATGTCTTTGTGCCTCCAAATTTGGTTTCTGGGCATTTTTTGCAATTTGCCACTGATAATCTTGACATTATTGAGGAAACACTGGATGGGAAAAGTACGTTTCACGTGACACAGATGGCTGCATTCCAAAGAGGGCCCCCAAATGTATATGATCATTAGTTTACAGAGATTGGCAGAAGCAAAACATCGAAGGATATTCCAGAAGACCTTCTCAAAGTACCAATGGCATATGTTCCCGCAAAAAAAAAAAAAAAAAAAAAAAACACACACACACAAAGGCAATGTTTACCAAACCACTAACCTTTGAATGGCTCAATGCTGCACCAGGCAGTGTTGATGGCCCAGGATATGAAGGTCTAGATTTACTTTGGCTTATTTGTAGGCTGCATTCACCCTCTCAACAAAAAATACCAGAATGGACACCATTTAATCAAATTCTGTCTGAGAATGGAGCTCCTAGAACTACAGTAGGGTTCTCGCCAATAGTTCTTGCCCCAGCACACGAAGTAGATACAATTGTGAAGTGCTTTGTAGGTGGCAGAAGCTAGCTGAGAAGCTTGGCAACTCATATACTGTCATTACTTTTGACCAGGTATTATACTTGTGCAAAAGAAGTTGTCTGGCATTCCCTTGACAAGTTCCAGAATGTAATTCTGTGTCTTGGAGGGTTTTACACTGCTATGATCTACATGTCTGTCCTTGGGCAACATTTTGAAGACTCTGGTCCGAAGGACATATGGCTTGAAAGTTGTCTCTTCACTGAGGTGACTTGTAAAAACATACTGGGTGGCAAAATGTGGAATAGAGGGGTGCGGGCACATCAGTTTACGATGGAGGCTCTTTGGAGAGAGCAAATGGAAATCTTTCAGGCTTGGCTAGATCAGGAAGGCAAGTCATCATTGCAAGACTTGATCCCATGTGTCAAAGTAATTTCAATTGCAGTTGGAAAAAAGGAATATGCAAAGGTTCAGGCTGGTGTGAAAGATATAATTGCATAGATGCCCATGTAGAAAGTGACCTTGAAGCCTTCGTGGAATCAAAGTCCAGCAACCCAACATTCGTTCCTTGGAAACAGTACATGGATATTGTTTCTGTACTGCTTAAAGTTATTAGAGCTGTGCGTGAGGGTTTATGGGATTCCCATCTATCCATCTTCAGACAAATGCTAGAGTTGATGGCCGTTTCCAACCATGTCAATTACATTAGATGGGGGCTCACATATTACATTGACATGGTGGAGCTGCAGCACACAGCCTACTCTGTGTATAAGGAGTTCAAGATGGCAATTTTGTTGTCAAAGAAACTGACAATCCTTTCAACCAAGTGCACACTGACCAAGCACTGGAACATGTAAACAAAATGTGTAAATTGTCAGGTGGTTTGGTGGGACGAACCCATCAGCAGTCAGCATTATTCAGATGAAGGCTAACATGCTGTGGCAGGGTCAGTCTCATTGATGGCATTTGTTCTTTATCTGTAAATGAAGGTGATATATCCTACCAACCACACAAAAAAATGCTTCCATCTGGGCTGTAGAGGGATGAAAGAGATGTGAAACTTCTTGTAACACATCTAAAGCAGTTAAATCCCTTTGGTCGTGACCCAGAACACTTTTAGCAATTTCTACTAACGATGTTGCTCCACAAGATATTGCCAGTGACCTTTTGTCAGCAAGGGAGACAGGGGAAAGGCATTTTGCAGGAGGTAATACCAGATTGATTGGGACCAAATGCTACCAAAGAATTCTATGATCCCATTAAAAAGTCAGAGCAAAAAACATTTGCAAATACGTAGAAGGTGAAAGTACACACAAAAACTGGCACCACCACTACTATAAAGGCACATAGAAACATCATCAAACGACTCTTTACAGCCACTAACAGTGGCTGCAGTGTTAATTTGCAGGAGCTAGTTGAACATCAAATGGCACCAGTACCCCTTTCACTTGTTTATATTGATGTCACACTTCTTTCAACAGACAATGCCCCAGTAGCACATCTTCTTAGTGGCTTTTGTGTGCAAAAGACTTCAACAGAACCCCTGTTGAAGATATGTTTCATTATTGATGGCATGGCTCTAGTAAATGCAGTTATCAGTAAACTTGGTACTGCAAGGACCTTTGGGGAACTCGCATCTGTTGTGTGCAAAAGTGTGTTTTTGGCACTTTTCTTCCACATGTGATTGCGTTGTTATAGTGTTTGACACGTACAAGGTATATATTCAGTGAAGCTGGGAACTAGGGATTTTAGATCTAAACTTGTCAGGAAGATCAGATGGATTATAGATAGCTCTGAAGTTACCCTTCCTGATTCATGTCCATCGTTCATGGCTGTTGTGAAAAACAAGTCGAACCTGCAACGGTTCTTAGCCAAAGAATTAAAGTCAAAGGACCTAACACTCGCAACGAAGCAAGAGTTTGTAGTAGCAGGTGAGTTTGACGACTGTGAAAAGGTGTATTCCTCACTGGGGAGAGACATGCAGCACTTATATATTACCCAAGAAGAGGCAGATACAAGAATAGTGTTGCATGCTAAAGATGCTGCGATGGAAGGGTACTGTTGTGTTGTTATTCAAAGCAGGGACACAGATGTCTTAGTTCTGATGCTGGCTCATGATGCAACATTAGAAGTATGGACCAAGCCTGGCACAGTAAAAGAGCCTAGGTATATTCCGGTTCACACTGTCAAGAATTAACTGCCACCACAAGTTTTACCCATTCATTAAGCTTATCACTGCATCACAGGCTGTGATACAGTTAGTCATTTGTTTGGCATGGGCAAAAAGGCATCCCGGAAAATATTCATTGAAAACACAGGGAAACCAGTAACATTTGGAGCTAACGTTGAAGACTGAAATTGAATCACAGTTAAAGGTAGCAGAGACCTTTGTGATAAAAATGTACAATGTTAAATCGGATCTCACATGTGTTGATACTCTGAAGGCAGTCATGTTTTCCAGAGTTAATGAACCTGAATGTTTGCCTCCAACCAGTGATGCTCTGCATTTTCATCTACTAAGGTGTCTGTATCAGGTCAAGGTGTGGAAGAAAGCAAATATAGCCAAACCTCTTGTGCCTGACATACTCAAATCTGGATAGAAGCTGGATAATTCAGGTAGTAATGTACCCACATTCATGAGCAGAGAGGCAATGCCAAGCATATGTCAGAGCTTTTAGCATGTACTTGTAAGACAAGCTGCACCAGAAAGTGTAGATGTAAGACCAAGCAGATGGCCTGCACTGGTGATTGCGTATGTTTGCAACAATGCTTCAGCCCTCTTAATCGCACGACCCAGGATGAAAGTGACAATTCTGATGCAGAAGAGCCATAAACTAAACTTTTATACAAGTCTAGGGTACTGAGCGACTATCACTTAAAAGTTGCATGCAAAAGATCGAATTATAACCATAAAAACCCCATATGTCTGATATTTTGCATTTGCGAATTATGGGGTATGGGGTAGCTCACAGGCCTATAGAGTAGGGCCATTTAAGCTTTGAGGTATGTATTGTATCTTTTTTAAAAGAGGAGGAACTGTACCCAATTTATAGTTGAATCCCAAGAGTCAAATATGTAAAAAAACCACAAGGATTTAAAGTTGCAATTTTGAGTCAGAAAAATAGCCATTTTTCCTCAAATTTGTATCATATGCTGCTCTGTATCAAAAGGCTTTGCAAGAGTCAAGCAAATTTTCATTTACTTCAGTTGAGCATCTCTATAGGTCTGGGTCTGAGTCACGAAAATACACTTTGGGTGTGTTTTGTAAATTTTAATCAACCTTTGTCATTCCTGCTGTTTCTCTTACGCAGATATATATATATATATATATATATATATATATATATATATATATATATATATATATATATATATATATATATATATATATATATATATATATATATATATACATATAATAATAATAATAATAATAATACCTGCCATACTTTCCTGCACATGGTTACTGAGCGAAAACCAGTCTTAAAAGATGCCTACCAATATATTTCCAATGGTCAGAATGGTTGTTATATTTTCCAAGACTGGGAGATCGAATGTTTCAATTCCAGCTGATGGCCACCTGACTATATAGGCGTGTCTTGAAATGCCAGCACGCGTCATCAGGCACTTCAGGGTGGATAAGCATTTAAGGTCCACTTTAGAAAAATAACATGTTTTGTATCTTATAGCATATCTTATATTTCGATCAAGCATACAACTGTTCTTTTGGAGTAAATGATTTTGACGTAGGTCATCTGAAATGGTAAGTGAGCCTACTTAGCATCAGCCCAGAAATATTTGCTCATAATTATGATATATTTTTCCAGCGCTTTCTTAAGAATTTAAGATACAAATTTGCCAAACTAATTTAAACATGAATGAAACTGTCAGGAAAGTAAAGGACATTCGTAGAAAATAATATCAAACTACTTCTCATAATTCCTTGCACACGTTACTACCAGAAAGAGTGTATGGCAGGGGGAGAGAAAGAGACAGAAAGAGAGAGAAAGGAGAGAAAGAAAGAGAGAGACAGAGACATCTTTATTCATCACAAACTGCAAGCTGAAGAAGGTCGATCGTCCAAACCTGCCACCACATGTAAAATATTGGTGTGTCAGTTGTATGTGTTTTAATTGTAAAAATAAAGCTGGCTTTGGTCTGCAAGAGAAATATTTTGTATTTCTTCTGTCAAAAAGGTATTTGCGGTAAATGCTTTCCCTCATACATAAAACAAGGTGCAAACATTCCCAGGATTGGCAGGGTAACCTGGGTACACACTGAGTGAACCCCTAAGAGACAAGAAGGGGGTATGGGGATCAAATCCACATTTGTGGCACGCACACACCCGGCAAAAACGTCTCGTATTAAAAAAATCTCCTACGTTTTATGACAGTAGGCTGCAGATCTTCAGCCAATTATATTTTTGAACTATGACATAATGGGTACGTTTTTTTATGAACAAAAATTCCTTTTTCCCTCTGCAAAAGGGGGTAAAATCATATGACTTTATGACTTTTTGGGCTAGGATGTATATTTAAGTGTCCAGAACAAGCACAAACTAAACACTGTCAAGGAGAAAGACAGTTATATTTCATTACAGTTTTTGTTTTTGTTCATTTATTTATGCGTATATATGTCCCAGGAAACATGGTCCTCATACTGCAGGATGGCTACCTCGATGTGCGTGTTTCGCCAGCGGACAGGGTGCTCAGGAAACTGCCACTGTGCAGTGTTTGACCAGGAGCTTTCAAATAAGGACGCAAGTTGCAGCAACGGAGAGGGAAGCGTGCGTCTTAAAGTCCTATAAATGGACTACATGCTCAGATGATGTATGCTCTCATGACGAGCTTCTAAAAAATTAAAAGCCCGTTGCATTGAAAATTCTTGTATATATTATAGCCATGTATTATTATTTTGTAATTGTAGTAAACGCATTTGAATAATTTTCATGAATATTTATTTAGGCTCTGCAACTTATTTTTGGAATTATTTTTTTACTACCCATGTCGAAAAGGTAGCTAGAATTATCATGGATCTCGCCACTTGATTGATGACGCTCCTGGTTTTACACCACATCAGTAACCCGGTTTGTCAATTTGTCAAATCTGACTGCGTCGAGACAAATTGAGATAAAAACAAGCTGCTGCTGACGCTAGCTAATCCCCCGCCGACAATTTCTTTTCTTTTTATTGGTACATTAATATGCAATTACCAGAGGTCAGGTGACCAGTAGCCACATAAAACTATGCTTATGCACACTTATTATATGAGATCTTCCCACCCTGGAAATTTGAAAATGCTAGCTGTTATATTTTCCGAGATATGGGCAATCAAAACAGACACAAAACCCATTCCTATGACAAAAATCCCTAGCACACAAAAACATCACATACATGTACAATATAGATAGCGTCCAGCAAAGACACACCTGTCACATGTACTCCGGTAGCAAGTTCCAATGAACATCTAATTAGACTGCCATTTGTTTAAATATGGTCATTGTGACACCAAAATCCAATCAGACCTAGTTTCGTTTGTGAATATGACCACAAACTCCAACATGAAAATTTCAAAAGGCCAGCTGTTCTTGTTTCTAAGATATGTGGTGAAAATGGAGGGTGATTAATGACGTTTGTTAATTATTTAATGAAAGGCGCAAAGCAGCCATATAAACCAATGTCTATTCACACTTGTATATGACATCTTCCCACCCTAGAAACTCAAAAAAGCTACCTGTTATATTTATCAAGACATGGTCAATTAAAATTATGGGGAAAATTTTGAGGCTGCTCAACAAAGTTTGTGACTAAATTAATGAAGGACGATAATTTGGCACAAAATTTGTGCCTATTAACACTAACTACATAACATGTAACTGCCCTGAAAATTCGAAAGGCCTGCTATTTTTAGAGATACGGGCTGGACAAAATTGTGAGGAAGATATCGCGGCTGATTCACGAACTTTGTGAATTAATTACTGGAGGAGGACAATTACAATGCGGCTATGCATACCTGCTAAATAAGCAGCGCCTACCCTGAAAATTTGAAAGAGCTGGCTTTTAATATTTTGAGTTATGGGCCGGACAAAATTGTTTTGGAAGGAAGGATGGAAAGACAGAACTCATTACCATATACCCCGCCCCCACTTCTTGGGCGGGGGATAAAAATGTTTTGAGTATAGTTCCCGGTTTCTACTAAAAGTAAACACTCAAGACACGCTCAAAGTTAGAGGGAAATAGCAAAAAGAACACAAACAACAATAACACCACAAGAACACTTAAAATGCGGTCCCTGTAAGTGAAACCGTAGCAAGTTGGGAGTCTGTAGCAGAAGGCTCCGAAAATAGCTGCTTGAAGCGCATGCGCCATTTCCAGACCGAAAAACTGTTCAGATGTTAAAGGGTGATGGATATTATTATTTTATTCATGTATATAGGGTAAAAAAAATGCATAAATCATGAATACGAAACTAAACTTGACACCAGCAGGTGGCATTAACTATAATACTATGATTTTCCCCATGTGAACCACATTAAAAGCCTGGTATCTAGCTTTCTTCACTAGTGAGCAACTCAGAGGGGTAGTTAATTCGAGGCTCTAAAAGTAGCAATACAACATAAACCATAATAAAATTAGTATTTGGGAGTACCTAGAAGGATTTGGGAAATGGAACCTAACACCGCGAACACCAAGTATTGCCAGTGTCCAGTACGGAGTTATAAATTAATGTAATGTGTAATGGAATCAAATTACATAATAAAAAGAATATATTGAATATTGATTTGATGGTTTGACTAAAATATATTAATAATGGGATCACAAATGAGGGTTCTTAAAAAGGATTAAGTTATTATAAGTCAAATTATAAATTATATCGATGCAACAGAAGAAGGATGTACACATCCTCACATATAAACACATACACAATTAACACACACGTGTATATAAACTAGGCAAAATTAATAACCCTCCACTAAAAGCAATTCTTATATAAAAAACACACACATACTTTGAATATATTCAATGTTTCTTTTATTGTGTATACACTTTAGAGTAGATCTGTAGAGGAAATTCTGATCAAATGAAGTTACGCTGTATTGCACAGTGTCAATAAGCAGACAAAGTCTGAATCACAAGTTCGCTAGAGTACCTGTAGAGCGCTCAAACATGCATATGAACTGAGTGCAGAGTCCCATCAGAAGTTATCACAGATGGTGCTTGGTTGCATCAAAAGTTATCACAGACTGTACTTAAAGTTAAAGCATTTTCTGAGTTCAATAGAGCAGAAAAATGACTCATCACTGTGTCACATAAAGCACCTTTAAATGTCCATTCAATAGGATGTGTAGCCACCATGGTTGCCAATGCACTGTTGGCAGCGTTTTTGCATGCTGTAGACGAGCTTTCTCACAAGTGCCTAAGGTATACTGCTCCACTCCTCCAGAAGATAACGCCGTAGATCTGCGAAGTGTGAGTTAGGACCCATCTTCTGGTACACATTTCTTTTCATATGGCTCCACAAGGGCTCAATCTGGTTGAAGTCAGGTGAGCATGCTGGCCATTCCATCAGCTCAACACTCTCACTATCCAGGTAATCACGAACCACAGCTGAAACATGTGGCCTGGCATTGTCGTGCATCAGCATGAAGCTGTCTCCAATGGCACCCGCATATGGAATAACATGGGGCTCCAGGATATCCGTTATGTACCGTCTGCTTGTCATTGTTCCTTCCATGATGACGAGGTCTGTCTTGCCATTAGCAGAGATGCCCGCCCAGACCATGATGCTGCCCCCACCGTATGCAACTGTGGGCTGAACACAACAAGCAGCGTGTCTCTCCCCTCGCCGTCTCCATGCACGAACACGTCCATCACTTCTGTGGAGGGAAAAGCGACACTCATCAGTGAAGAGAACATTGCTCTATCCTGCATGTGTTGTACGGACATGTTCTCTTGTCCACTGCAACCGAGCAACCTTGTGACGTGGGGTAAGAAGCGGCTTTTTCACCATGCTCCTGGACCTTAAACCAGCAGCAAGCAGTCTGTTATGAACAGTCTGGGTGGACATGCGTCTTTGGTGAGGATTGGCTCTCTTCAGCTGACTCTGAATATCAGGACCTGTGCGGCTCCTACTCCTCAGTGCTGGATTGACGATAAAACGGTCTTGTTGCCTGGTGGTCAGCTTTGGCCTTCCCGGGCGTGGTAAATCTGCAACATCATTTGTGTTTCGGTATTTTTTCAACAAATCATTGATGGATTTGTGGTTCACACCCATAGCCCGTACAACAGCTCTACAACTTTTACCAGCTTCAATGCGACCTATGGCTCTTGCCCTGTCCATTTTGGATAGCCTTAGCATGGTGATGTTCACAGTTTGACCAGTGATGGCGAATCCATAACTGACAGAAAATACCCCATACCTTTATACCCATGATTGGCACAGTTTCTGGCCTCATTACACAGGTATGGTGAGAAAAATCAATGGTCAGGAGGGTCCTAACAGGGACAGGAAAGACCACACATGATCTTTTCTGCGAAGTGCACTTTTTGACTTTGTGTCACATTCAGCCCATGGGCAGTCAAGCATGGGCTCCAACTCTGCTCATCTTTAAACATGATGTAATCAAAGGATTATGCTACACATACATGAGCGTATCTTTAAATTACCTAAAAAAGTTTGGGTACCCCATTAAATTATTTAAGCGGAGTGTTATTAATTTTGCCTAGTTTATATATATATATATATATATATATATATATATATATATATATATATTTATATATATATATGCATATATATACATATATATGTATGTGTGTGTGTGTAGAGTAGAACCTGCCTATGAGCCCACCTCTGCTACGGGACCACCTGTGCTTAAAGGCCTGTCTCAACATCCCTATTACCATAATTTAGTTTAATTTTACGTGCTTTAAGAGACCACCTGTCAGGAAGGACCATTTTTACAGGTCCTGTGGATGGTCCCTTAAGACAGGTTCCACTATACATATACATGTATTTATAAATATATACATACACATATACACACACACATATTCACACACATACATTCATGTACCCTCCAGAGCAACGATACATAGTGACTGCAAATATAAACTGAAGAGTAAGTATAAAGTGTTCCATAGCATCACATTACAGTGTAAAGTTCGTCACTTTTGCCGGCGGGGGTCGGGGTACAAAGAAGCACCCACAGCGCAAGTAGGCCTACACTTTACGTGCCAGTAGATCCATTTCCCTGTACATGTATACTGCGTATGTCCTGCCTGTTGAATCCATCCAGTGTTCTCGCTGGAACAACATCGATGGGAAGTCGTGGAGTCTAACATAACACAACATGCAGAATCGATGACTGCACACGGCCTCGTTTCAATGTTTACTTTACATTTAAGCGGACGAACAAGCCTCCGTTGCCTCAGATCTTCTAACACGACTCTTCATTCATTTAACTGAAGAGAAAAACATAACCACTAGTAGACCTCACCTGCGGCAAAACATGGCCAAGTCAATTGGATCTAAGCTAAATTACAATTTTCTGGGCAATTCAGGACTGAAAGTTTCAAATATCTGCCTTGGTGCAATGACATTTGGCAAGAAGGAGGTAGGTGTACCTTGTGTAAAAATATATTGAATAATTAAACAAGTATCGCAAAAAGTCGTCGGCTGCAAGCTTTTGCTGGCAAAAATGACTTTTGGCTGACACATTTGTGAAAGGCAACAGGTAGATTTCCTTATTTCTTTCTGTCCCCAATTTTTTCCCTCTTTCTCTCTTTTTCTTTCTTTCTGTCTTCCTTTTTCTTTCTTCCTTCCCTTTGTCTTTCTTTGTGTCACACACTGTTGTACCGTTAAAATACAATAGGTTTTCTTTCATTTACGCTAGGTTTTATATGACATTGTTTTACACTTAAGCACAGAACCTTTATTTTTGCCATTTCTGTGGCCAGTATATTGCTTTAAAACTGGAGACATAAAGGGTCCCAGCAAAACCTATGACCACAAATTATCTAGTTAATTCGTTCACGGCCAACTGCAACTTGAGTAAAACTACTAAAGACCACCTACTCTGAATGATCAAAAGAATTAATAGACTCACATTCCTGGTGGAAAGACATTTTATTCCATTTTTAATACGAACATGCATAGAGATTCAAAAAATATAATGGTCAACAGCTTTTCTCGAGACGCTTTGGGCGCAGCGCGTTAAAAAGCGTTGACGAGAAACTGTTGATTCAGTCTACAATTAACAAAACTTTGCAAAAAGAAAATGTCACTAAGTAAAAGTTGAAAAATTGTGAATATCTTGCAAGTATATAAAGTATATGCGTGAGAAAAAGTCACTCAAATTCATTGATTGAAAACTGTGCAAGTGACAACAGGCAAAGTATTCATTGCCCATAGCGTCATGGGTCATTGGCCTGTTGAATGCGAAAGCCCGCGTAATTCATGCATTCAGGTTGTATTAAAGATCTGTCCTCCACGTGATGATTGAGGGTTGCGGTACTCGTGCCACTTTCGCAAACTTCTATGTATAATTCGTACATTTTCAAAATTTATTCCATGTTAAGTGCAGTAACTGAATTTGTGCAGCAAGTTGCTATGTTACTATAGCCATTTGATGATCAAATTCTTACTTGAACAGCTATATTTATCCGCCGAATATATTGCTGAGGGGAGGCAGGGTTGCTTGCGTACCCTTGGATCTTAAACTCAATGTCACCACAGTCAGGACAAAATAATTACATGACACATCTACATGCTACTCGTCAGCAGGACGTTCGCGTAAGGTAAATAAATAGCTCATAATATGTATAACAAAGTGCGTGATTTGCGGAATGACGCAGCGCTTTTCAGGAAATCCCACAATGGGCGTCGATTCGGAAATCGCTGAGAGCGATCATAGAATTGTGGTAGCCTGAATTAAATGTGGTGGTTGTAAAACAAGAAGCGGGAGACTGGTCCATATTTTAGTTGATCCGAAGCAAGCGCAACTGTGGAATATGGTAAACTTAAGTTCCAATACCATGTATCTTCATTGCCATATGGGGAGTGGCAAGGAAATGGTCCATTGTCTTGCGTGGTCTACCTTTTACACCTTTAAGTTTTATTTACTTTCGGTAAATTATCCACTTTATACAGCAAAATGCTTATCAAGGGCTCCGATTCCGTAACAGCGATAACAGAGGATTATGCATCATGCCTGTGTGTATTTGAAAATGATGATTCCTGTGACGAGCTGATAGGAATTTGAGAATCATGTTTGATGCAAGTGTGGTTGCTTTTGCAATACACTTTGCCAGTAAAAGTATAAATAATTGTAAAAATTGTAATGATCAATTAAATTGTATGTGACTCACACGTCCTCTAAGCAGTGTCGATGAAATAAAGATTTTTTCTTTATTTATAAACTTTTATTGAAATTTTATTGAACTGAATTCGGTTATGGTCTTCATCCAATCTTACATAGTCTGGAATGCCTTAATAGCTTTCATCATTTCAACATGAGTCTTAAAATACGCTTCCTATTTCATGACTGTTTCGATCTTATGACACCTGTGTTCAGATATACATGGAAGAATTGAGCTGTTAGGCTCTTACTGGCTAATCTGTTTTTCCAAAGCCTTTGTTTGAAATTGAAAAAAAAAAATAGGATTACATTATTGAAAGAATATAGGAAGATTACCTATCTCTTTGTTGTGTATGCACTTTGCCAAAGACAATACCCTAATACGTACATGTATAATTGCGCATGGGCTACTTGCATGAATAGTTGTCTCACGGCCGTGCACTGTTTTTAAGAGTAATGGGACATCTGCTATTGGGTTCACGTTGAATTTACTAGATTATTTAGTTTAGGGAGGAACTATTTTCATATTTTCAAGAAATTGTGTTTCGAGGCTAGTAGCTAGTAATTTTAGAATATGAAATATGTTAATCTTTGAGATGATTAGACAGCTGCCATGATCCCCATAACGCGCTTTGCGTTTTGTTAATCTCGAAAGATGCCGTTTTTAATCGCAAACCGAATGTAATGATTTGAAATTAATAAGCTTTATTCCGTGCAATTAAGTTTGGTTACATTTGATGCTATTTTTCATGTTTTAAGTAGCATCCAATACCTGTGTACCGTCAAGTTATTATTAGGGCAGTTAAAGGGCGCTGTATATTTCAGAAACGTTTCTATTTGTTCGAGGTAAGCTTCCAGATGTGTTTTGGTCAAGAATAATTCCAAAAGCAGTTAATTATTTTATCTTACGTAATTGATGATAAATTACAAAATAAACACATCGATTCCGTAAACCAGACATGCAGTATGCATTTAGAATGAACGGAATTTTTCTCTCTCTGTGTGTCTATCACAGTTTTTTTTTTTTTTTTATTATAAACATATTTATTTTCTCTGGATTGCCTAATAGTACACAAAGACTAATCTGGAGGCTGTCCAGTGCATAAAAGGACGCACAGGAATATACACAATACACATTGGGCGAGAACAGAAGACTAAATTCACGACTTGTACACGAATAATGCAGTTGATGCCAAATTATGGAGCCTTATAATTAGATCATATACTAAATTAGTAAATAAAACGTCTAGATTCTGATAAGAATGTCTGAAGAGCCTCAAAGAAGAATACATTATCAGTGTCTGGCAGATCCTCACTACCTTTCAAGAGAATATTGAGTAGAATGTCACCAGAGCACTGAATTTTTAGAGTCGGAATTACACCTGGAGCAAGTAAGTGACACACAGTGTTCAGTAGACGGACCCTTTGCACAGTGCATTTGGGGCAGAACAAAAGGTAATGTTTCGTATCTGCAGTAGAATAAGATCATGCACACGTTGAGGCTGGAAGGATATTGACATGATATAGATGGGCATTTAAAACAGAGAAGCCAAGACGTAGCTGCGTGTGACATATGTTTAGGAAACGACTTCCCTGTTTCAAGTATGAGGGCTTTTTGTCAACATTTAAGAGCAATAGATGTAATTTAGATTTAAACTGCGGCAGGGAATTGGTGAGACAAGCATCAACCGGAAGATTATTCCATAATTTGATCGCAGACGGGAGAAATGAATCGCCGAAGCGATTGGTGGTGAACCTAATTTGGCGTCATTCAGTACAATTTCTCAATAGACGCCCAGTAGTTAATGCAACGTCACGAGGAACGAGATCATGTAGGTATTGTGGAGTCAACCTATTATACATTTTAAAGAAAAGAATAAGTTTGAAGTATTTCCTCCGATTTGCCACAGTTTGCCATTCAAGCTCTCTGAGAAGTAAGATACGTGGAGTGTATCTGGTTGGGCCAAGACAGATCTTGGCTGCCTCAGACTGCACACCTTCAATAGATTCTGACATATTGTCAGTGCAATTGTCTAACAGGACACAGATAGGACGAATCATTGTACTATATAACCGTATGAGTGTCTGGCGGGTGAGTTTGCATTTGAGTCTGCGTTAAAGAGCAAGACGTTGGCTGGCTTTATTAACAATGCGTGGTATATGCTGGCGCCATGACAAATTGCCTAACAGTGTAACTACAAGATGTGTGTGTAGAGTAGCCTCAGGTATCGGTGTGTTTCCAAGTAGTAGGTGAGGATGATCTAGCTTATGTCTTTTACTGAGAAGGTCCTTTATCATGAGGTCCAGTAGGTTTACAGAGTATTCCGACACACGAGCAGGTTCGGATATGAACTGATACAGGTTGTATTGAGCCAACAGATCAAAGAGGCGCTGTCCGAGTTCACTGTCAGCTAAATGACAACCTTTCCAAACACAAACACAGACAACGACAAACAAAAGATAAGCTGAGTCATGTTATATGCAGACGTGCTAAAACGAGTGTTGCAAGAAACGCAACACTATACTGTATGCGTAACCTATGCACATATTTGATTCATAAATTGTCATTTGAATAATCTTCATCTATATATCACAGTGTATCAAGCTGAATACATGTGCGCACATGACCTAGCATGGTTAGTGTAAGTATCTAGTTGAGCTGGCTGCCCGTCAGCCAGCCTGGGGTTCTGGAGCAGAGTAAATGTTGTATTGTAAGGCTCATCAACAGAAGGTTATCAATCAATGATGTTAGATTTTCCCCAGTCGTAATTTAGGCCATTTTGATTAATTTTGGCGAATTTGTATATATCTAGAAAATATATCATGTTTAATACCTTTTACACCTTTATGAAGGTATGTCAGTATAAAATGTCTGTGTGATATTCCCAGAAGGGACGGCGCTTTGATGCAATTGGACAGTTGCGCATTATGAGAATCCTGTACAACAAGTCAGCGGATTATCAGTAGCTGATGCGTGGTTTGCCGCAGTAAGAACTGATGCAGATTGGGGCAATTGAGACAGAGTAGAATATATTTTGAAATGAAGTACCATATCTCATAGCTCTTACGCATTTTGGAAAAGGACATGTCGGGCTTTGCCATTTAACATGCCAATGTGATATTCCCAGACAGGATTGCCCTTTCTTGGAATTGGCACAGTTCTGCGTTATGGGAATATGTAAAAAAAAATGGCGTTTGAAACAAGCTGAAATATACTTTGAAATAAAATATTATATTTGATACCTTATACACCCTTGTGAAAGTATGCTAGTGGGTCTTGCCTTAGTGATTTTCCCAGCAAGGACTGGCTGGACAGTTGCCTTTGTTGGAATCGTAAGCGAGGAAGTGTCCGGTACCATGCATGTAAATGGATAAACATGAATGCATATTTGATGAATAACGACGTACGAAATATATTTGGGGGAAAATGATATCTAATTCTATTCGTACATCTAGCAAGCTATGTCAGTCTACACGCTTATGTGATTCTCACTGAATGTGCTGCGCTTTTCCGGAATTGGACAGTTGCGCGTTACTAGAATAATGCAAATCAGCCGGAAAGCTATATACGGTACATCGTTTTTAAGCTGATGTCAGGCTCGCCCTAGTAATAAAAGGAATATTTGGTTAAGTGACACAGCATAAAATATATTTTGAAATAAAGTACCTATATGTGAGTGTACACGCCAATGTGATATTCCCAGAAAGCACTGCGACAGAGTGATATGTCTATTTGGAAATAACCTTTAACACCTAGACACATATGCCGATGTTACATGCCCAGAAAGGGTTGCGCTATCTGGAAATGGAAAGTCGCGTGCGTATAAGACTGATGTAAATATGTACAGTTTGTTGCTGACTAATGTATGGTGCCAACCTTAATATTAGTGCTTGTAAGTTCACTCAAGATGTACACAGCAAAGCTACAAAGGCTGCTGTTAGGGCAGAGTCGTGTAGTTTTCCCGCGCTGATTGCATCTGCCTGTAACGCTGTATTATATTAAATGCACTTGAATTATTTTCATAATGATTCTTTAGAGTACAAAGCACTATTTGAGAACTATTCTTTATTACTGAACGATAAAAACTATAGTGTTGGACTGTTGGAAACATGGAAAATCTTGATGGTAATAGACACCAACATTTAATTTCTCATTTGTGGCATTGTTTGCAAGATTAGAGCAAACAACAATGAACAAAACTGATATCTGAAAACAACAACAATTCCGGCAAATTTCGCACATATTGTAAATTCAAATAGTGTGGCAATTTTATCTGAAACGGAAACTACCATTCAAGAGAAAAATACAATAAACAAAGAGTCCGTGTACACACGTTGGCCATTAAAACTGCGAGGTACACACGTCCCAAAACATATATAGAGCAGCGTGTATGTACCCTGTGAACTTACGGCAAAATTAATATTGAAGGTCGCTTGTAAATATATTTTATGCCATATTTGGTCTTCTTGCACAAGCAAATACAAAATTATTCGCTGATATGGCAAAATACCTTACATTATCCCAGATATATGAATTTGAATGAAAGAGAAAGGTTTTATTTCTTGATGACAATGAGATGGAGAGAGTACCATGATCTTCCCGCTGGTGATAAAATTTGTCTATAGTATCATTGAACGTCGGTGTGATATGATTGGATTTTAAGGCTTGAGTGCTTGAGTGCACCAGGTCCACTTGCACAGTGCAATTGTTGAAAACCCTCAGATGACCAAATGACCTTAACCTGTGACCTTCATAGGTCAAAGGTAATTTTTAAAATGTGTTGCTTCAATTTCTTCATTTTGAGCCCAACCTAATTATAATCGGAGGAAATTTACCAACTCACAGCTAGATGAAAGCTTTGATGGCCAAATGACTTTGACGTTTGACTTGTAGAGGTCACATGTAAATATCTAAAAAGTGCATTGTTCAATACCTATATTTGGAGCCAAACTTGTTTGAAATTGCATAAAAGTTGATTGAGTTATGCCTATGTTAATATCTGTAGATGGCTAAATGGTATTGCCTTTTGAACCTCATAGGTCATATGTAAATGTATTCAGTTTGGCCTTGCGTTGGACTATGCCATAAGCTTATGGTCGTTGTTGTAATGACGGGTCCCACCGGAAATAAGTCCCTGTGACTTTTGCTGGGCAATCCAAGCACGTTAAAGTGCTTTTATATTGGTTTTCACCTTTTGTATTTACTTTTTATAGGTGCTTAATAAAGTTATCTATCTATCGTCAGCCAATGCACAAAACCAACATGGTCCTGTAGTTTCAACATGACATCCCAATTAAAGTAAAGTAGGTCAATTAGACCAATCATACAGTAGGTGCGGAGCTTTAATGTTACTCTGTGATTTTTTCAACATTGTTTTTCACCAGACACAGTACGATTGATCAGTTAAAATCCTCATACATACATCCAGTATTCAGGGAGATTTGAATTTTTAAAACATGTTCGTCCCTTGTACAGATGTGTAAACCTGGTATCACTTTCAAAAACAAGTGTTTCAATGCAGCCTTCTTTGCTCTCTATAATTCTAGTTCTGTCATTTCAATCTACAGCATATATACACATACTTACACACACACACACACATATGTACATATATATATATATGTATATAAATATACATACATATATATATACATATATATACATACATATATATATATACATACATATATATATACATACATATATATATATATATATATATATATATATATATATATATATATATATATAAACACAAATACACGTTTACAGATACGCCCAACACACATCAATACGCATTTAAAATTATTCTGCTTAACATAGTACAAGGGCAACAGGATGACAAGGTGTTTAGTGGGGAGACTTTAACAGGAGAGCCCAGTATAGTTTCACCACCAACATCGGGCCAAAAATGTAAAAGCTCACGGCCACAGCTGAAGTGCAAGTCAAGACACTGACGCTGCGCTAGGCAGAGGGATGGCTGTGACTGGGAGCCAGCACAAGCATCTTTCCCTCCAGTCGTTGTCATCCTATCTCCACCACTCCACCCCAGAGTCCATGTGTCTTCCTTCAAGAAATACTTTCATTTAGTCTCCAATTTCAACTTTTCAAGCATACATGTTTTCTTATGCTTCTCAAATTTTGCTCTTTTGAGCCATTGACATTTCATACTGTCCTGTTCCTCTGACAATATTGTGAAACCATTTAGGTGGAGATATCTTTTTTCCATATTTAAATGCACTGATGTATTTCTTACCCAGAGGATATATTAAATTGAAAATTGGAAATATGGCTTCAGTATCTAGTAAACTTCAGCTACTTCAAAATTGTGAATAACAGTCTCATTTACTTTGCAATGTGAAAAAACGAGTCGCTGCAAAAGTGTAACAAATTCATATTTCAGAAATATGTGTACAATTGACCCTATTTCTCTATTACACAAAAAAACATTAGTATCAGTAATGTCCGTAATTTCCGTTTGAATGACCTTTCTTTAATGTAGATCATCCTGTGTCAAAATTAAAACTAAAATGGACGGATTTCTGCTAAAAATGTGGCGAAGTATGTCTTGTCAAAGCAACGGAGTAATTGATCACATGTGAAATTACTTATTAATTCTACATTCTATTTTTCTGTTAATGTCTAAGTCATCTACCAGAGATTAAGTTATTCTTTACGAACCTGGGTACTATCCCCACATTGAAAGTCAAATCAACCTTGTAACTGTATTCCTGTTCAATGGTGATTTGTGCCTTACTATTCTTCCACTCCCTAGGTCTTGCAGAAATAAAGCCTTGATAACAGGTACAATTAACTGAGATATTTTGTTTTTGGCTTAATGCAGTGCATGAAAGAAAAGTTTTATGAACACCCATGAAGTCTTCTACATAGAAACATATATACATATGGAAGTACTATTGTTCAATTTGGACAATAGTACTTCCATGTGTATTTTGTTAAGACAGTGACAGGTTAGCTTATAGCGAGTAAAGAATTCGAACTGCGGAATAGGATAATGACTACTAGGAAGGGGTTCTGGACAAAAAGACACAAATACATCATCATACTCCCTTTTGATACCATTTTCTGTAAAAACAACTTCATTGACTATTGTAAGTCAAAGCACACAGGGTTGGGGGGTTTTTTTGGGGGGGGGGTTGTTTGTTTGTTTGTTTATTTTTTTTTTTGTTTTTGTTTTTTTTTTAATATCAACATCGGTTTGAGGATTAGGATAATAACATTTGCCACAGCTTCTTAAAACTTCGCTTCAAAAACTTTTCATAATTAGGCAAAAGTATCATTTATTGGTATGGAAGTAATTAATTAATTATTTTCTACAAGGGAGTTGTGCACAGACTGAATGTTTCCACTTTGCATATACAAATAATAGCCTTCTGGTAACCCAAGCATACCCGGGTATTTTATTGCAGCAATTTGTGAAATCATACGAGTAACACCCAAACAACCTTGTCTTTCTAGTTTTGTTTTAATTTGTAAAATCCATTGCAAAACAGTTTTTTTTTTATTGACAACAAAAATACAGAATTTCATATGCATCCTTGATTAGGCATGGAGAACAATATATCATAATTATCTTTGTACAGATAGGTCAATGCAATTGAGTCTATCAAGACCATAGAAAGTTTTTTTCGAGTCAATAGTCCCAATGCAAAAATGTTGACAATTTGGCTGGCCCCTTAACAAGCCTCTCTTCTGAAACCTAGAACCTTCCACTTTCGATGAATATTCAATTTAAAATGGATTTTTTTTTGCTATCCAAAACTCAATCTGTTCAAACTCTTCTACCTTCTTTTTGAAAATTCCCACCAATGGTTTTCTGTCTTCTTCATGGCAATGATAGAAATACCTTTTTCTTAATCTACAATATAATGGCAATATGTTTTCATTTAAAAATTCTAATCAAAGTAAAATTTCAGCTTTTGACAAATTTACACTATTTTCTGCTCTATCTGTCATCCAGTTTACAACAAAGATCCAAACGTTTTTGTTACTGCACAATGGAAAATGTACAAGAGGTTAATTTGCTTCGCTGCAGAATGTACATGCTGACTTCCCTTTTTACCCATTTCATATAATATAGAATTTGTAAATATAATTCTATATAAAAAGTTGAACTGGAAGACTCTTACGTTTGATGATATGGAACATTTGTGAATCTGCATAAAACAGTGCTGAATATACTCATCATCAATATTAACTCTGAGATCTTCCACCCATCTTTGTTGTAAGACACTTTTTTCCAAAATTGGTCATGGTTCAAAAATGTCCCATGTATATTATAATATCTGTTATTATTTTAATACCGCCATCATACTTTATCTTGTAAAAGGTACTTTGAATCTTTATCAAAGAACTGACCATATATATTGCCTTTTTATACCCTCCTCATTTTGTGGGGGTGTAAAAGTCACACCGTAATTTATTTAATTTCCATTAATTGCTATGAACTCCACCAAATACCACAAATACATGTTTCTGTTTTACATTACATTTCCATTTATCATCACCAATTGCCAGCAGTTGTGCTATTATCAGCTTTTTCTATTTCCTGTCAGCATCTAATTCAGTCAAGCGTTTCACCCAACACAACTTTAATCCACAGTTGTGTGACTGAAAATGAGACATCTTAAGCCCTTCATCTTCATATGATTAAATAAGTATATTTCTTTTAATTGTGTCGTTTTTAGGCCCATCTCAAATAAATTAGAATAATATGTTATCTATATTATTAAAATAGTTTTCATCTACTACTTCATTCATAAACATGACCTTTGTGGAATTGGACCATAGACAAAACGTTAGTGAGCTGAGACAGAAAAAAAGATTGTTATAACTGCAATTTTACCATATCATGATACATTTTTCGGGAACCACATCTGAAGTTTTTTTTTCTTTGTTTTTTTTTTTTTTTTTTTTTTTTGCATCAATGGATTAAAGTTTGTTGTATTGATATATTCTTATCATGACTAATTTTTATTCCTAACATAACAGCGGATCCATCATTCCATTTAGTATTTTTCCTTGTGTCTTTTTTAAACTTTTGCCCTTTAATGTTTCCTATAGGCATTATTTCAGTATATCGTTTTAAGAAACTTAATAATAAACCCCGAATATATTTCAAAGTTTTGAAATACGTGTAACCTCCAGAAGCCATCTCTTGTTGCTTTAATTGTTAAACACCTGTCATCTGCTTATTGGGTTATCTCAAACTCTGTTTCTCCAATTGAGATTCAGTCGGTGATTTGCCTTTGTCTGATACTTATACCAAGGATTTCTGCACATAGAATAAAAAATACAAGGGGTCGAAGGGAGCAACTTTGACGCACTCTACGGGAGATATTTAAAAGTTCTGTTGACCGGCCATTATAAGTAACTTGGCTTATAATATCAGTATATAAGATTTTAATCTTCTGGCCTAAAGACTATACAAAGTTAAAAAAAAAAAACTTTAAAACAGAATGCGTGGATTTCAATTCCGAGGAATCAAAAGTTTTTCAAGTGTATAAAAACTGCCAATGCTGAAATGTCTTGCAAATCTATATATTCTAATAGTTCTACTACCTTCGTGATATTGTCCCCTATGTATCTATTCTTCATCACTATCAATAATATTCAGTGACACCTTTCTAAGTCTTTTTGCAATAAATCTTAAGATTAATTTGTAATCTGTATTTAATAGAGAAATCGGTCTCCAGCTTTTTTGATCTGAAGCGGGTTTTTTTTGGCTTGTTTTTTTTTCGTTTTTGAAATTGGCAGTTGTCCGTTTTGGTAAATAAACATACAGAATCAATAAATATTTTTTAAATGTCTGGCCAAAGCACATTATAAAATTCAATTTGTATTCCATTTGTTCCAAGAGCATTATTGTTTGCACTGGTTTTAATTATATTTTGTATTTTTTTTACTGTCATTGGCCCTTCACAACTTTGTTTCTCTTTCATGTAATTTGGGCACTTTGACTACATGAGGTAACAACTCTTCAATTCATTCATGGGAATTTCTCTTAGAATACAGCTTTTTTTCTTAAAAGATGCTTCCTCACTTAAGACCTGTTGTTTATTACTTGTTACGTATCCACTTGATAATTTCTAGTGACCTACTGTTTTGTAGTTGTAGTTTCATTTTTTCCTAAGTTGGAGAAATAGTTGTTTGACTTTTGTCTCTTCATACCACTTTACCCTACATCTTACCCAAGGCCCTATTAGTTTTATGCTCAACTGCCGTATTCAAACTTAGTTTTATTTCACCAAATTCTTTTTTCAGCTCATCCTTAGAATGTTTATTATCAGTTTGTAATCTGGCTTCTAAACAATCCAATTTAGTTTCCAAGTCTTTTATTTTATTTTGTTTGCTTTCTTGTGTGTGCTGCATACATTGTGGATCCCCCCATGATGCTTTTCCACAGTAATGGTGGGTTAACCTCTTTATTTAACTCCTGAGTTTCTAGTATGATGCTTTTTATTATATTTACGTAGTCATGATCATAACGCAAAGAACCATTTAACTTCCTGGACCACGGGGAGAGTTTTCTTCAAAAACATTTACTGTTATCATAGAGTGGTCAGAACGAAAACTTGGTTTTTATATCAGTTGAATGAATCAAACTGTGCAGGCAAAACAAAAACAAAAAACAGAAAGAACTGTAGTCTACAGAAAATTGGATTTGGATTATTCATATGCCAAGTACATTTTAATGTTTAATGATATATTACTCTCCAAATGTCGACCAAATCTGAGTCCTCCATCTATGAGTGGAGAAAACTTTGAGCTTTTGTACGAGTCTGCTTTTTGCCCCCTTTCTATCAATGTTCAAATTTAACACTAAATTAAAGTCTCCTCTTATAATACGATTATCGTTTGGTAGGTTCTCAATAATTCCACTTAAATGTTAAAAATACTATGCATGATTCTCATTTGGTGCATATATATTTGTCATGGTCATTCTTATGTTACCAGAGTCACATCTAAAATAATATACTTCCCATTTGCATCAGTGTGAATTTTGTAAATCTCGAACATATATTCAGGAAAAAAATCATACAAACACCTCGAGCACCATTAGTACCATGTGAGAATAACATATCGTAGCCCCATTCTGCTCTCCGTTTTTTGTTGTTAATTTTTTACTCACACGAAAAGCAACAAAGATAAAAAAAAAAAAAGGCAAGAGACCATTGCAATGTTAAACAAGGCTCTCATACTGGAGTCTGAAGCCGCTAAATGAATTTATTTTATGAGTTGGTGACTCTTTCAAGATTACCGTAATCTTATTGGTTACGACGGTGCACGTGGCAAAGCTGAAACTAGTTTAATGACTTGAGATGGAGTGCCCAAGTCAGCGGAATCGTAATAGTGATTTGTGGGCGTGGCCAAGTCATGCCATCTGGCGATAAACTTGTAACTAGACATTACGATTCCAATGACTTGGCCACGCCCACAAATCACTATTACGATTCCGCTGACTTGGGCACTCCATCTCAAGTCATTAAACTATTTTCAGCTTTGCCACGTGCAAAAATATTAAAACTGGACGTTGTCTTTTTTTACTTTATAATGTAATTTCTAAAATAAAGCAGTATTAGATATTTGCTTCCTTTCTATGTAACTCATAAAATAAAACAATTATGGACTCTTGCTTCATTCACTGGTTAGTTTTATGGACCTGAAAGAAGAATACTGACCGAGGCCTTCGGCCTCGGTCAGTATTCTTCTTTCAGGTCCATAAAACTAACCAGTGATCTCAGCAAAAGTCCATAATTGTATAATGTCCTAGCACATCCCACTCAACTATATTCAATATTCAACAGAAGATATACTTCTTCGACTTGCTGAAAGACCTCAACTTTTATGACCTCTTCAATATGAAGAAAAAACATGATTTTAACTATGATAACTCACTCACTGGCAGTGGCGTATTTCAATATATATATATATATATATATAAAATATATATATATATATATATATATATATATATATATATATATATATATATATATATATATATATATATATATATATATATATATATATATATGTATTCGTGTCTTTTTGTCCAAAACCACTTCCTAGTAGTCATTACCCTATTCCGCAGTCCGAACTCTTTACTCTCCATAAGCTAACCTGTCCCTGTCTAATATACATACATATATATATATATATATATATATATATATTTAGTGGAATCTTGCATATTCACACGTAAAGAGCGCTCTTTTATTTATGAACACGCTCAGTCAAAAGTCGCCAGCCCTTGCACCGCCCAGCAAGTCGCGCTGCACAGAACGACTTACCAGGCACCACATTAACCGCCGGCCAAGGTGTTCACAACTGTGGCACTGAACGAGTTGAGGCGTTTCTGCTTCACTAGTCATAAAAAATGACAAACGTCAAATATATTACCACACCGGTAATAACGTGTGAAAAAATATATGTGTACAATAAAAACCCTTGTTTTTATTGTACATGTACAATATGAGTGACACTTGGTTTTGTTAACAAGGCTTAGGTATGAAGGATATGCTAGCACTCCAGCCAACTAGCATATCATCTTTGTACATGTCAAGTAGGACCTGCTATTCAAGACCATTCTCATTGCCAGAGATAAGTGGTGACACCGAACGTAGTGCTTAATTCAAGGAAATAAATAAGGACACAAAAGTGCAGTGTCATGGATGGGTATTCTAAAAAAAGAAAAAAACTCGGTCTTTCACAAGAGATGGTGTTTAGAGCAGACACCGCCGTAGTAAAGAAAGCTCTAGTTACCATATGTATGTATGTATGTATGTATGTATGTATGTATGTATGTATGTATGTATATATGTATGTATGTATGTATCACCAATCACAAGCCCCATATGTGCCTGCTGATTGCAATAGACCATCTAATTCATAACATGAATCTCCAAAGGTACATATGCATGCAAAATTAAAAATCCAATTTTGCCATAATATTAACTATGCATAAATCCTGTATATATTTATCCCTTGGTGGATTAGTGTGGGATATCCAGGCTTCCCTGGCTCCTTGGACCAGCATAGACTCAGGGGCCCACAAGGTCAGCCAAGCAGGCAACCATACATATTATATACATATTACAGTAACAAATTGAATAACCCACAGGTGTCAATTGTCACTCAAGGTTCACGCAAAATAATATGTGTAAAAACTAGATAAACCGGAAACAAAACACTATGGTAATACAAAGCAGTACTTGTATGAATGATTCTACAATGATTTTGATGTGATTGTATGTACCATAATTACTTCCTCACCTTTAAAAGTTAAAGAGAACACAAATATCCTGCACCATTTACATCAATAGCCATCCAATGTCCCTCTTTAAATGTATCAACTATATGAAGTATCTACTCCTTAAAAGCAGCACACAGGATCGTTCAAAAGTTGCCATGTTTTAAATTTTTTAGAAGCAAAGCCCAATTATTACTCAAGGGTTTGCCATCCTGGAGCTGTTCTAGTAGCAGCAGCCTATTTCATTATACAAGTAGCAACCACATGCAAAGAATATACCAGCAGCAAACCGTATTGTTCATATAATTACCACGGAACATAACTGCTGTTGATGATCTGAATGAAACCTCCCATGACGGTATCAGTAATCCTATGCAGGCATAACTATAATGTTACTGAAAATTACCTGGTCCTCCATCTAAATACGTGAACTGAGATCCGGGTATGTCCTGATCTCAGATGTGAACTAAACTATTTTGTAAAATATATTATGTCTAACTCTAGAACCCTTATATATACCCGTTACATATATAGCCACCCCATTCCCTTAACTTTATAAATTTATCCAAGCATATAAACTAACTGCTCCTTAAAGCAAACAGACCAGGCACAGCCAGACCTGGCAGGGGATTAACACGGCCCACCTTCCGTCACCTGAATGTCCTGAGCCAGGTCTTTCAATAACTTCAAAATAAACGTCTATGGTGAAGCATTGAATACTTATCCATTTGGTGCACCTGGGCGGCCAACGTTGATCCAGCCTAAGTCCACCTTCCACCGCCCGCCCCCCCCCCCCCCGTCCGATCTTTTGAAGCTTTGTTAATTAACTGATACTATTTGACCTTTATTAGCCGCTTTTTTAAATACTAAGTGAAGCGGCTTTCCGGTTTCGCTAGATAAGGATTAAATAGTCTCGAAAGGTGGTGTTGATGTTTCTTAGGTCTCCAATTATGAGAATATAAGTGTTACCTTGATTTATGTTTAGACCTGAGACCTTTCAAAATTAATTTAATTCTGAAACCAGGCAATTCAAATTGTTGTCAGTCGCGAAAAAGGTACAAGGTGTATTATCATAATGTTGACAGTTTGAAATCCTGTCATTCTATGTCAAAAGCTATTATTAGTTCGTCACCACGTCACCCAATAGTTCTACACATAAAATGGTAATACAGAAAGTAAAATTGGGCAACCTTGCCTAAGTTCCCCTCCCCGTAAAAATGAGTATTTCTGATGTCCAACCACTCTTTGTGATACAACTGTTTATGTCAGCATTATTTTAAAAGAAAACCAAATACTAAAATTGAAATATTTCAGACATTCTTCAACATAAAACCCTTTGAAATAATCAAAGGGTTTTTAAAAATGTATTTGAACCATTAAGTCTTTTTTTGTGTGTTCAATCATATCATTATTCTGTCTGTATTTTCCCATACATATACAGATCATTTAGGGAACGGGTATCTTCATGAGTAAGAGTTAGTAGGATTCTTTTCATTATAAATGATATTTTTGGGCAGCCGATTTATAGTCGTGGTAAATAGGAGATTTGGGGTGCAAATTCTTTAATTCAAATATTCTTTCTTTTTGGAAGAAGTGTGACGATACCGTCATTGCGTAACTGATAGTTCATTTTTGCTATGTGCCAAATTTAATACTTCTAGCAAATGTTTGCAGTCTATCCAAATTATTTTCTAAAATTCGACAGGGAAAATCATCTGGGCCTGGCGATTTGGTGTAACTGGTAATTCTAACTGTTTTAAGCACTTTTATGTTAGTTCACCTTCACATCTTATATCCTGGGGTGTTTTATGCTCTTTAGACATGTTCAACTTATCCAAAAGATGCAAGGAAAAATTTAATCGACAGTGATTGGGGAAAGAAATTTTTGTTCCAGGTCAATATACTTGTGTCGGGATTTGAAATACATCACTTAAGTTTGTCTCTTCTATCCATGTTAAGAATATGGTTTGGTTTTGGAAGTAGGTTGTTACCTTCTTTTATTTTGAGCCCACCCCATGGAGAGATTCTTTCTGCTTTTGGGTTGTCTGTCCGTCCAGATATGCACATTCTCGTTACTGCGATATTTACAGAATGCCCCCATGTTTTTTGCTCCAATTTGTCAAAATGCTTACCTTCCATGGCAAGATGGACTGATTAGATTTTGGTGTCACCATGACCTCATTATTTTAGCAAATGGCGCACCCTACAGTCAACATTTTCGTTGAAGGTATTTCTGGTTTTATAATCATTTAGTACAAATTAAATCATGTTATGATCATTTGATATAGTTTCCATTTCATTCATAAGATATTCAAAAAGGTCTGCTGTATCTTGATTATAGCCAAAACCAATTGCTATTGTATCCCAGCCTTTTGTGTCTTTTTAACATGAATAATACTGTGCTCAATAGTTTTTTTATGAATAAAATGTTGTTCCTCTGTTATCTGGCTGTGCAGGATTAAAAATATATCAAAGTCCCACCGCACATATCATTGTTTCCCAATAACTGCCGCAAAGTGTGCTTCTTGTAGCATCAATATTGACATTTTCTTTCTTTGAAACCATCTGAATCATTGAAGTCTTTTTTCTTGAACTTCCATACCTCTGACATTGAGTGTAATGATACCTGAATTACAATCCATAGTGTTTTAAGCGCCTAAATAATTGAATGAATCTCCATGTCTTACCAAAAGGCTAATGATATCTGTGTTTGGGTATATTGCAAGCTAACAGAAGAAAGGCAAGTACAACATAACACATGGGTGATTTGCCCAATCATGCGTGGTTGTGCTTGTACATCCCAGAAACAAAACAAAAAAAAGGACAGCAGTCGAACCTGGACCCCTGCCCCTAAACAAAACGAACGGTAAAATGAAAATAATGGGTGATGTCGTGTGTGTTTACTCTGGCACACAACCCCGAAAAGGCTTCATTAACATGTTGAATTGATCAATCATTTTTTCAGAAAAATAAACACAAAGACGTCCAGTCTATCTGTTAGTATAGAAAAACATGACCCATATTCATAAATTCCAAGACCAACAATGGCAGCAAAGGGATTCCAGAATTACCAAAGCGTCAACATTCACCTTTAAATACCAATGTGAAGAAAGAAATTTCACTCCTAACTTGAGACAGGCAGTCAGCCACAAAAGGCAACTGGTGGTTTTAAACTGGTCGTCTCAACCTTCAAAATATTCTTCATTAAATACAGACAATAGTGTTCCAAAAACGTATATACCTAACGGCTCAAAATCCAAATTCTATCACTTGAGACTCTCAATCACTATGTACCGATATAGTATGCATCTTACACAGAAGATATATAAAAATATAGTGTCCAATTGATTATTGCAAAGTACTAAACTTATCTGGCACTCATCTGTCTATATATATATATATATATATAATTTTATATAGGGCTGTCTGGACTTAATATAGGAGAGTAAAACTTAACTGGTCCTTCTCATGGGAGGCCACTGGCCGCTTTGCCACTCTACCTGTGCTAAGCATCCTCCAGTGACAAGTCACCTACACAGGATGACCTCTAAAACTTGACCAGCAACCAACTAAAAACGACCCTTTTGGACAGATATGTAGTGCAATTAATAATAAGCCATGTAACACCTTCATGATGTGGCACAAATAATCCTTAGTAGTTGGCTTGAACATCGTAAAAATGTAGGCCTCCTTGATAAGGGGTCAGATTGTACTCTACCAACTTTAAACAGATATTTGTACAATGGCCTTGAGCCTGTAAACCCCCTTGATGAGGGACCAAATGGTACTCAATTGACTATCTAAACAGATATGTGGTACAGTAGAAATTGAGTATGTATTTTGGTCCCCTAACTAAGGGATAGATAGTACCCAGTAAATTTTTTAATGGATATGTAATAGCATACCCCTTCCATATTCACACACTTTGATGAGGGATTGAATATTGTTTAATAAACGTTTGGAACTATATGGTACCATATACCTTAGACAGGTATTTTCCTTGAAGGGAGATCAAAGGTGATCAGTAAAAACGTTCAGGCAGATACAATACATCCAAGTAGGCTTTGCAGGTTCAGCTATTTAGTGCATGCAAAAATAAATTGGTTAAAGCCCAACTTTTTCATGGAATGGCCGCATGGTCTTGACCTCCAACAGTGACGCTATATCTTACAATGTCAGAATGTGCTGAGAGAAGAAATCTTTCCATAGACAGTTTGTTTCACTAGATCAGGTTATAAATTGTTTAGATATGTTGAAGTAAAATGGCACTGGGTACGAACAGCTGGGGAAAGTAGGTCACAATAATCCACCTCTTAGATCACCAAAACAGGCGATGTAGAGTTGTCATGAGGTGAACAATCGGTGCGGAGATCCAAATACGGTCTGAGTTATATCTAAATCAAAACGAAAACTGATTTCGGGGGTGATGGGCAAGGCGGGGGCATTTTTATGACATGGGACATTATAGAAAAAAAAACAGATCAAAAACAAAACAAAAAGCAAAAAATGAAAAAAATAAACAAAAGCAAAAGCAAAAACACCCCGTACCCCCCCCCCCAAAAAAAAAGTACAGCAGCAACGAGCCTCCCTCACTCATAGAGACATTAAGGCTTAAATAGGGCTTAACTATAGTATTGCCATAATAGCACAGATAAATGTTACACAATATTTATCTTAAATATTGGGGGGGGGAGGGTGCGTATTAGGAACCAAACAAGTCTGGAATATGGCAGCGTAGAAATCTTGACATAGCCTTTACTTTGCACAAATAAAATAACAAATGTTTTTAATATTCAGTGGATACATAAATGCCAATAACATATGAGCATGTAGAGATGTTGTCTTTGGCGTTCCTTTTGCTGTCACCCATATTTATATGCAATTGCATTCGTACATCTATGTTCACACTCATTGTACCATCCATGGCCTAGTCAGTATTTGTGCACTTGGGGAGTTACCCTGGAACAAAATAGAAAGCATACTTATGGGTTTACGAATCCACTGCTCGAGTGTTTGCATATGAAAGATTGATATGATTGTACATTGTTAAGCATTATGCCAGAGTATTCATCATGTGGATTGACATTTCTCTCACACAGACAATTGAGGTACTAGTGATAAGAAAAAGTTTATAAAATAAACAGTATGCATATTGTGCATGACCAAATGTTGCTGGAACTTTTCTTGAAGCAGAACCAATTATTTCTTTAAAGAAGTTTGAGAACTGATATGCTTTAATTTACTACAGTAGTTTGTGCCTGCAGGTACCAACATTGATGCGCAAAAAAAAAACATGATGACATCATGCGTTCAGACGAAAAGTTTGTACTCCATCTATTATTGCTGTTTATGAGATGACGCCGCTTTCATTTCCTCATTTTAATGGTTTATAGGGGGTGGGATCTACATAATGATTGATATGTCACGTATGGGTGCACTGTTGGCGATGCTACAACACGCTTGCTTTTCACCTCTGTGGCCCGGGTTCGATTCACGGCCGGTAAAGCAAGTGGAAAGAATTCCTACCACCCTAACTATGCACGGTAGTTTTCTCTGAGTCCTTTGGTTTCCTCCACCAAACAAGTAGGTGGGAAAGTATACGCATCTGTGCAATGGAGAGCGATGAAAATCCATGTTAAAGATGTGGGTCTATACTTTAAAAGTCATGTTTGTGATATGCCTTTAGAATGACGAAAAAAAAATTCATACACAACAGATAATTGCCTGAAATACAACTTAAATACATGTTAACGGTGAATCAAGTGTTTACTGGTAGCAAAGAGCCTCCTGAAAAAATGATTCTCGTGATCATTTTAGTTAGCAATAAGTAAACACAAGATCTGAGATGTAATACAACTTAGCTGGCATTTAAAGTACTCGGGATAGACTTGTTTTCAGGCTTCAAGTATGCTGACACCGCCATGTTACATGTTTTCATGGTTTGTATATGTATATTGATATAAACATATCGCTGCCTCACATGTTCTTCATCAGATTATCTGCAATCTTGGTTTGGACGTATCCTGAGTGGGCTTCTGTCGTATTTGTTAGATAAGTCGGCCTAGGGTGATTTTCGAAGGTCTTTTGCTTATTATTTTGGACAGTCTTGAAAAGGTTTCATCTCAACAAGGGCAGCTTCCATTGCTTCGACAATAAAATGTTAAGGTTTTTTTTGTATGCCTTAACATGCATTTTTCATCAGGTGTTGCTGAATATGTTTTTAACTCTGCTGACCATAGGTCACAAAGATTATGTAATCACTTTTAATTATCCATACATCCGTAAACTTTGTGCAAATCAGGATATACAAACGCGTTTATGAAGCATCGTGCACAAAGATGCAGCAATAATTTATGTGTTATTTATGTTAGGTTTTCGCTGTCAATGAATATTCAGTGCAAGTAATGGTTTTCCGTTTTACCAGCTTTTTACTAGCTTTTATGTCTTGACTTCATAGGTGCCAACTTGCTCAGCAGGTAGCATCAATGCTGTTTTCTGATTTGTAATGAATTTATAAAACTATGAAATGTTCGATTGGACGACATTTTAGCATTGATAGTACAAGGATATTGATATAAATACATTATGCATTTCTAATTTTTCTCCACGACCACTGGACAGTTCTATTTTGAGCAAAAAATAGGAAGCATGCCGGTTAATTCTCTACCAAGCTGGTAAAACAGGTCATGTTTAAGTGATTTTTTTTGTCTTATCTTTTTCTTCTTCAGTAAGGACTCTAGATACATGCGACGGTTTGTGGAAAAAAATCTTTAGAGCTTGACTATTTGATAAAGTACTGCTTACTTATGAAAAGACAACAAAAGTATACATTTTTGGTTAGTTCAATCATGAACTATAGATATGTGCAGCGATCATTCATTCTTAATGCCTGATTGTTAAATAAACACAGTGCTAATGAAATGGTCGCATTTTATGCTGTTTTTGTCTGTTAATTCTATGATACAAATGATAAGACTGGAAAATTGATGTATTTCATTCTTAACAATTTATCCGCAAAATTGTGCCATATTTTTTGGATATCTTCTTTAGTCTAGGAACAAAATCCGACTTTGTTGTATTCTCTTCTACATGAAAGATGTTTCAACTTTGCAGAGCTATATTTCATAAACTTAACAAGATATCCAAAAAGAATAGCATTTTTTATGGATAGTATTGTTAGGAACCAAACCAAACCATGTTTAAAGTTTTGCCATTTGTTTTGGAAGAGAAATAAACATAAACAGCATAAAACCCGACCATTTTATAATCACTGTGATAGTTTAACAATAAGGTCGGGACAAGTGTTAATCTTTGCACTAATCTGTAGTTTTTGACCATGCCAACCCAAAAATTTATGCTTTAGCTACCATTGCATCAATAAGTATTGCCGTTGAGGGCTGTACACTCGTGTTTCTTCAAAAACGGTCCCAGGTATTTCGAGTCTTTAACAAGCTTCAATGTTTTTTGTGAGTCATGTTTTCTGTAATTGGTATTGCAGAGGCATTTTCAGGCTGCGTTATATCCCAGTAGTTCATAGAGAACAAATTGGACCATATCGTGGCAGAGTTTAGGTGCAAGTTATAAAAACTTTACATGAGATTACCTGAAGAACCAAAATGGTCTAACTCAGGAAAAACAAATGTGGTTAGGCAGAAACATATTTTAAAAATTTATTTGTCATGATTTTAGCTTGTTAAATGATTTCGACTTGGCAAAGGAACGTTGTTTGGAACCACTTGTCTGTTGAACACACTAACAGCGGAATCATAGCAAAACAAATGGACTTACAGGCATTTATTTTTACACATATGTTGGTCGTGAATTTAGGTTGCAAAAATTACCCTGACCTATATCTGGACTGATAAGTTTTTCGGGCATCTTAGAAAACTGTGTGAGGAGCATACTTATCAAATAAATGGAATTTGGTTCAATTCCATGACTTCGAAATAGGCTTATGGATAAAAATGTAGTTTTCCATGGATAGGTCATAAATTAAGAGATGGCTGGATAACCTTGACTTCGACCTTGGCCATGCCCTTGACCAGTAGGGTCTGAAGCAAATTGGAATAACTTATATCAGCAGACAAAAATGTTACTTCAAGTCCATGCAACAGCAGTGTATTTATGGCTCAAAAATATTTTTTGGTTTTTCTTGAGTACATTTACAGGTTACCTGCATGACTCGAGGACAGTTTGAAAAGTACTAAGAATTTTTTTTTTCAGTAAGACTGGAACGGTTTGGGAAAAATAAAAAGTAAATATCTACATCATTTTCCAAACCTTGTGCAAACAATGAAGTATGTTTAAAAATTAAGAAGTCGCATATAAATTAGAACTAATTTCTTTAGTGAATATATTTCTGTCTCCCCAGATATTCATCCAGTTCCACTTAAAAGTAGTTGTATTCAAGGTCTCCCAACTCATAATTTCAGGTAGCCAAGTGACATTGACCCTGTTTGGGTCATCATTCAGTTAGTATAGTTGTCTCTGAAAATTTTCTCGCAATAAAAACCTTCATGATTCGCAAAATAGATTCTCTCGTGTTGGGGGTTGACTTGTATGCAGCCAGAGACATCTACAATACCATCGTAAATGCCTGTGTCACGTCTGTGATTTCTGTACAAAAACTAACTTTCCTTATAAACAATTTGTGGATGTTTAACTGCTTAATGAGCTTTTATTATCTGCAGCTGAAATTCATCTTGACATTTCTGATTTTGGATATCACTGGTAGTTGTAAGAAACAACTAGACCGAGGCTATTTTTGTTGGGGCCAGAATCTACCTCTTTAAGCAATTTGAAAGCTAAGTCTTTATTGCTCTAAGCCTATAGATATAGCATTAACAAGAGCTCTCAGAGCTCATAGATATAGCAATGGCAAAAGTTAATACCTTTTTCCAAAGGTCCCTGAACTTTCCAGAGGTGTTAATGTGCTGGACTATTTTAGTGAGCCCATCTATAATGCTTTTTATTATTAGACAGCTGACATTTTTTCGCTTTGTAGTATTCTTGCTGATTTAAGTCCATGTACATGTAATTTATTAAATTATGTGTAAATTTAACTTGATGACCCAGTTGATATCAAACACGTTTAATTAACCAATGAAAAGTGTATACCTTAATTTATTTTTGTATGTTTTGTGCATAACTGTGTATTAGCTTAGGGTGGGAAATTTGTTTCTGAGAAAACCCATTAAGCACATCATAGGCCCTTAGTAGCTACATAAGGAGGCCAACGGTACCCATTGATTTTTTTGACGAGTCATGTACCTAAACAGGTTTCCCGTGTATTTGTGATATATTGAAGCCCTTTTTATAAACAGCTTCTTGAAGTGGTTGGTTCTTTGCATATCTGGGTCTTTGAAACCCACAATGAGGTATCACGGAAAAGTCCAGGAAACCCTGTCTTTATGCATATTTCGATGGTACCATAGATAGTACCGAGGATTGATGTTGACACAAATGGTGGGGTGACAGTTCAGTTTTAGAAACCACAAAAATATATGGTGGAAACATTTTATTCATACAATGCATTCAAAGTATCATAGCAATGTCAATTCATATAAGGTATAAAGTATTTTAATGTACCACATGCTCATGAGATAGTTTACTGTGCATTGCTCTGTTTTTGTTGTATTTATATTTTTACATTTTTAATGTTTTAATAAAAACACATATTTCAATACCTAGTGCCCTGATAACTTTGATATATTTTAAAGCTCCGTGTGTTTTTAAATCATGAATTAAACAGCGTTGCTATATTTTAACTCTCAGAAAACTGCATAAACTTATACACTTGGGAAAGCAATTGACAGTGTGTTCCTAAAATGTACACATATCACTGGCCAAATATCTTTGTCTTGGGAATGATGATGCAAATTAGTACAGTATATTTCATGTGAACTGCAAAAAGTGTCTATAATATTTGTCTTTTACAGGATGGAATAAAGAACTGCACTGAAGAAGAATCCCATGCTTTACAGGATCGTTTTGTGGAGTGGGGAGGCAACTTCATTGACACAGCAAATATATACAAAAATGGTCTTTCAGAGGAGATTCTGGGAAGGTGGCTTGTCAAGTAAGCTCTCTATCAGGCTTCTTTATTTCTTGATGGCTTTTAAGGTCTTGCTGTTGTTTCTGGTGGTGTTCATGTTGAAGGATTTGTCAAGATTTGGATAGTTTTAAGCTTGGACTGATGTTGGACTGTAATATTGTCACCCATTTGTCTCACTACTATTTGGAAAACTCATTTGGCTGTTTTGTGCTATTGATCTCTAACTTAACAGTTATATTTGAGGTATATATTATTCTTTACAATGTCAGCACTTCTAGAAAAGATGCTTTGGGCTGCCAGCTTTGGACCTTTGGAAAAACCTGACCCAGGTAGCAGGAAAAATAATCTTATGGGCAGTAATGCTACATCAAGCATGGACGCTAACATGGTACCACCTTTCGCAGTTCGTTAAATATGACTGGACATTACTGGTGACCAGCAGCAACATCAATGCAGCAAGTTTAATCCCAAGCAATGCACTGTTCATCTACAAAATTGCCTGTCTTAAATGGTACAAACAAAACAAAAAATTGAATCTTGTGGCAGACGCAGACACCAGACCTGCCCAATTTTGAAAACCCGTACCAAATGTTCCCTCATCCTCCAACAACAAAGAATCCCATGTATTTAGTCCAGGTCCCATATCTGTTTTAGGTTGCAAATCTAAAAATGTGATTTACTTAATCCCATGACAAAAGTGTGGACAGTAAGTTGGAGATCTGATAGAGAACCCCAACCCAGAATTGGTGGTCAACTAACTACAGTTCGGAAGAAAAAAAGAAAAAAAATGTTGTCATTTTTCAAAACCAGGACATAATTTAAATCTGCAAATTACTGAAAAAATCTTACCAATCCAAGGCGGAATAGAACCATATATAAGAAATCGCGAGTTATTGTGACAAGAACAATTGGCTACTCTTTGGTTCTTTGGGCTTAATGATCGAGTAAAGGGGGTAGGGAATGTCTCTAAAACCAATTCTATGATTGGTTGCTCATCACAATTGATTAATACTCAGGCGACGCAAGGACGTACACATGGACCTCACAAACATCCTACTAAGTCCCACCACTCCCATGTAACATAACAGTAATTTTACTAGAATTTTAATATTAAAATAGCCTCCCTATAGTTAGATTTGCACATTCTTCCATCGTATCAGTTTTGAACCACATAAAACAAAATATCAACAAACTATTCCCAGGAAAAGAAGTTCATCAAATGTTATATGATAGTTTCAATGACATATTTTTTCAGTTAGATCAGTACATTATAGCATACCACTATCAGTTTTGAACCAATTGAAACAATATATCAGCGAATTATTCCTAAGAAAAGAATTTGAAAAAATATTATATCATGTTTTAATTGACATTTTTTTCACAGACTTTATAAACCTGCAGTTATTGATTGGAAGACAGCAAAGGGTGATTTCATTAAATTAATATATTATGACAGGGTGTCGATTACAGAAATCTGCCCAACATATTACATAATAAGAGTGTGCAATTTTGCACACCAGCTTGACTTGATTGTGCTGTATCTAAAGCTTATTATAAATATTCGAAAACTATTTCCTCCAAGATATTTCACCACACAAAAAACAAACACCCATGTCCATGTCATAATTTGCCTTATATTTCAAATCATTATGAACATATAATTACTTAACTGGCGATCTTTCCATTATTTTAAATTATGCACTACGTTAACTAATTTCAAAATGGCCTAAATACAGTGAGCAACAGAAAATTGGGTAAAGAAAATGATATAATTATGGAAGCTTTTTAAGAATGTGCTAAAAAGGGGGGGGCAAAGAAAGATACGTTTGATGTTTCTGCGCTAGAAGAACGGATCAGTGAAATGAGGCACATCGTCACAAACAAAATGTGAATGTTACAGAAAACAACCGAATAACCACATCCTGTCCTGACAAATCCAGGAGTTGTTCAGTGCCTGCCAGCAACACATGATCAGTATGTTTTTGAACCTACTGACAAAACATCTCATAATATCATTGTCATATTTAGTTTAATTATAAGGTGCTAATTGACGAATTAGGCCTGTTGACTAACTAAAGTTTTTCAACATATCAAGAAATAAACGAGTCATTGGATATTATTTTGTACAAGCATCAACAATTTTAAACTCTATTTGGGCTGAAATTTTCTGATGTTACCAAACATTTACTTCCTCCCAAAACTGTATGAAAAGCCTGTTCATTCCGATTAATAACAGGTGCAAAATTATGCTCTTGTAAGGAATTGTCAGTTTTGTTGTCTAAAGACTGGAAGACGTACAGGGAATTTTTTTAATTACTGTGGTCAGATAGAAGCATTTTCAGGTATTAATAGGTTTTAGATTTTGTCTAATCTGAAGATCCTGTTGGAGCAGATGAATGGTATGGATAATCACTTACCTTTTTAAACAGATTTCTTCTTGGGACTCCTCCACTTTGTACATAATTATCCCTCATTCTGAATTGAAGGAATGTATCAAATGTCGATGTATGAAACATATGAAAAATCATATGAAAGAAATAATCTTCAAACGAAGATTATATCTTTTAAATATGCATCTGTTGATAATACTATGAAGGGTGGCCAGTCTGCATTTGAATACGATCAGTTTGTTGAGTTGTTAAACTTCTTTATTGATAACATTTATGTACATTTTGGAGATTCCATTCTTAGACAGACAATTGGTATTCCAATATGTACCAAGGGTGCATCTCTTTTGGTCAATTTATCTTGATTTTACTATGAGTTGAGGTTTTCTGTAAAGAAAAATTTCTTGATAAATGTTTTGAGTTGACATTTATTTCATTGCCTTATTAAGCATCAATAATATACAATTTCGACACTATTTTCCCAATACTCTTGTAGTGAATGGATGTTTAAATTATATGACAAACGTGATGATTCTGAATTTAACATAATAAGCTACCCCATATGGACAGTTATATTTCAACTGTGCCATCTTATGATGTCTATGTGTCATGGCTAATTGCAGTTACTGGAGTATGCACTGATTGTAGCAACTTTGACTCCCGTCATTGACTGCTTTTGCAGATAAATGTGTGACAGGGATACCCGAAAATTAAAGTCATTTCTGTAGTTTCTGGGTAAAAATGAAATTTATTTATTATATATAATAATTTATAATATATTATACCGATATCCAGTGGCTTTGAGATGTTATAAAAACGATAAAATAAATATGAAAACTTAACAATTGTAACGGACATTTTATACAGTACATGATCGCGTTAAAATATTTCTTGTTGAGAGTTTCTAGCTTAAAATCGATTCAAAATACTACCAACTTTTGTTGGTGCCTGTCACAAGTCAGAAGACAGATGTTTTTCGTCATGCTGCATTTGGTATTCGTTTTTCGTATTGGTTGACTGACATACTGACATATGAAAATATAACAAAGTTGTCAGGATATTCACTTTGAATTTCTGGATTCTGACTTGGCTTGTTTGATGACAGACGGTTTTTGATCGTGGATATTTCTTGTTTACTTGTTTTTTTTTTCACGGTGCAGCACATAAAACATAGTTTAAAACTTGTCCACATCTACTTTTTATGACAGTCATATTATCACTATGACATCATGACCTGTTTAGATGTTCAGTGAATAATGTATTGAAAGTTTTTCGAGTCCTGCAGATGTTGCGTCGGGTAATGTTCATGTAATGCATGCAATTGTGGTGCATGCTGTAGAGTTTTATGTCTTGTTCATGTTAGGTTTTTGCATTCAAGTACTTGTAGCAAGTGCTTACCAGTTCTAACCTCTTGCAATGTCACGTTTTATATCATACTTTACTGTATGATGTGCACTTATACATGTACACAGAAGACATGAAAGTAATCACTGGGCTAGCAGTGGGAATCATATATTAAAGCACTTTTACTTTTACCATTTTAGCCAACTTTCAAATCCGTTACCCAAAGCCAGTCCGTAATTTTATACATGGAGTCTCCAATGTACAGATATAAGAAAAAAGATGCCAAGTATCTGCAAAAAAAATCAATCATCATCGGCTGGTTGTGGTTAATGGGTAGCACCAGCCCGACATTGTGATAACCCACGTGGAAAAGTAATATGAAACCTTGCAACAGTCAAGCAGAACTTCTGAGAACTTGCTTACAATTACCCAAATCATGTAAACATATTGTATTATAGTTATTTTGAATCAAGACTGGGTCTGTTAAATCTTTCTTGTCAAGCAACATACAAATGCAAAAACATCATGGAAACTAGGTGCTTGTTTACTTCCTTATGTGTGTTTGTATTCAAAAGCCACTCAAGAGTGTCGACCACTTACTTCATCAAAATAAGTGCCTGAAGTGTGTACAACCATTTACATCATCAAAATATTAAACTCGTGTGATGCAGCTATTTAATTACAATTACACAGCATTGTTACCAAAGATGTAGCAACCTAAAGAGTCTGCCTGGTATTATAAGATTTAAGGAGCTCGCATATCCTAATGAAGAGTCATAGTAAATTATTCTGTTACCGTGGATCATGTACTGTTCTGTCAGTTTTCTTACATTGTTCAACAGGTGAAAAAGATAAATAACTATACAGATTTATTGGGTAGATTTTATTTTGGCTTCTATACTGGTCTATAAACATTTGTAATTGAATGTTACACTGCTTAATACTCATTCATCTACAGGCATGATGTAATATTGATAAGTTGACCGGAGTCATGGTTCATCATATATGTGCTACAATTATGTTAAAGTGGCACTGGGACCTGGAGTGAGTTCTCCAATAGTTATCACACTGAATGTCAGCGAGTTTGAAGTGCTTATTAAAAACATTGGGTGGCATGAAGTATCATGTAGATGAAAATATGCTTAGCCAACAGTGGTTACAGTCTCAGCTCCTCCAACAATGGTTACAGTCTCAGCTCCTGATTTATTATAATATAATTGTAATAATATAATTTATGACCAAATATATACATTATGTACATTTGGACAGATGTATCACTTCAATGACTTATCCTTATCTGATTTAATATCTGCTTATTGCAATAACCTTTGCAAGTTAGGTTTGCATAATTTAATACTTTTTATTGGTACGTATCACAAGAAAATTACATAAATATGTCAGCTGAGCAAATGCTGCCCTTTCTCTCTGTACTGATGTGAAGTAAAACTTACACTTGTTAAATTTGTTCTTCATAGCATTAATTCCATGCTAGTTTAATCTATAAGTACCAAAATTGGTTATACTCACCCAGTACATCTGGTGACGTTTATGACGTCCATAATTAGCGCAATGGAATAGGTCATGGGTGTCTACATGGGTAGATGTAAATCAAATAGCTACCTCTTAGTAATTTGACTTTACAATTCTGTCACCATAATAGCAATCCAGGAGTGTGGAATAAAAGTATAGCCAACCTCCCACGCACATGCACATGCCATTTTTGACGAGTGTGCAATGTTTTTGGTTACTATGTTATAAACCAATTCTATGAACCCCCTCTATCTAGAACAATATCCTAGTCCACAAATTGCCAGCAGTGGTGAGATTTATTGGGCAAAATTTTGCCAAGGAGTTCAACAACATTGTTGTTTTCATAAATTCCAGGCAAGATCGGAAAAAGATTGTCATTGCAACGAAGCTGTCTCAACCCTTGGATCCGTCCGATCCAAATCAATATGGTTTAAGCCGATTTAGCGTCATGCGTGAAGTGGAGGACAGTTTGCGTAGGTTGCAGACAGACTATATAGACCTCTACCAGGTTTGTGAAAAGATCAGATTTTTATCACATTTTGCCTTGAGCGGTACCTGCTGATGTTCAGTTTTGCCATAAAAAATGACTTCCTCTTCTTGGTATTTTTTTTAATTTATTTACGCAAAGTTAAGGTAGCAAGCGATGGAAGGTCAAATAGTAGCTTTGAATATTCTTCAGTATTTACACTTCCTATGAAAGATCACCTGTCAACAAGGCACAATTTTCCTTAAGGGTAGGTCTTTCAATACAGATTTTACTGCATGTTTAAGTTTAGATTCATTACACACGTGTTTGTTTTCCTCATACATTTACTTAGATTAAATATGGACACTGCATAATTTGTCTAAAGTCAGCTTTTTTCTTTCGTTTTCTTTGCAATGGTGTGCATTGATGATTCTATGACAGACGCACATCTGGGATGATGGCGTTTCAATTGAGGAAACTATGTGTGCACTGAATGACCTCGTGCAGGCAGGCAAGGTTCGCTACATTGGAGTCAGCAATGTGGTTGGATGGCAGTTGCAGAAAATTGCAGATGTGTGCAAATTCAATGGCTGGGAACCTGTGATTTCTTTGCAGGTTGGTTTGAACTGTCTCTTTCTACCTTTTCTCTCAGAATTCAGACTTAATCAACAGTTTTTGTTGATAAGGATTCGGTGCTGAGAATCCAACCTGTGCCAAGCAAATTTTAATCTGTGACATCTTGATGATAGGTCTCATTTACAATTTTAATTTAAATATGGAACACTCACTTTTACTACGATACTGCTTTGACCCATATAATGCAAACACGAAGCTATCCATATGTATGGGCAGCACACTGTTTCAAGCAGAGCAAAATATGCTGCTGTCGCAAAACTAGCGAGTTTTGGCGATAATATACTGTTTAAAGGAGGAAGAGTTCCAGTAATTTCTGCTGGCGGGTCACCCATTGGCAATTTAGGGGTTTTAATTACCATAGTAGGCTGGCTGAACACCCTTTGAAAATTCAGCTCACACATAATCCCCATCATATACCCTAGCAACAATTCCCAAACCAGAAGGTCCACATGGGGACACGGCAGCCTGTTCTGTCAATGAAAACAAATGGGCAACTGCAATCTTCACAATACGCAGGCAGTCACACTCAAAATAACTTTAAACTCTATTTTAGTAGACCTTTATCAAGACCATAGGATTTGACTTGTGTATGAATACCATTCTCAACTAAATGAGAAGTATGCACTTACGAAGCTAACAGAGGAACCAAAACAACTGGTTTCACAAAATTATGGACATTTAAAAACAATGATATTTATGTGTCCTATTACCTTAATAAAATATGAAGGTGTAAGTATTGGGGAGTTTTTGCTAACCTGACCATAAAGATACAGTGCACTTTATGCAATGTTCATAATGGGTTTGATCCAGTTTGATACTGATATGACTAACAGGTCCAAGCTGTGCAGCGTGAACCACTGTAGTAGGGGCAGCACACACATAGCACAAGCCACATGGCTTGGTCTTGTTTATCAAAAACCTTGGTGGACCACAATTGACCAGTTGGTAGGTCTGACCTATCAATCAAACTGGAATTCCTAACGGAACATTTGAAATTTCATAGGTATTTCTACCATCAAAGAAGCGTTGAAAAAAATCTTCCAATTATAAGCCAGACCTCTGACTGTATCAGATGACCTGACCGAATTTGGCAGCAGCAATTTGCTTTTTTTTTACACCCAGCCCTTTTCTTTTATCAAGTTATAATCAAATTCAATAGATACACTTTGAACTTAAAATAAATGGAGTTTTGTATCGTTAGGAATATGTGTTTTTCATTGCATGAAGTGTTAGTAGCAACTTTGTAGTTTCAATCAATATACCTGTATCATGAATTATGATTACCACCGTTGCCAGGCAACAGGGTAAGCGATTTGGGCAGGAAAATAATATGCATAGCTCATATTGTTTGTCATTATTGGTGAAATTAGTCAAACCATCAAAGCTGATTACAATTGACTACAAACTATTTTTTGGCTGTGATAAAAAGGAGAGTTTTCTTGATTTTTAGCATGTTTAGGATGTAATCAGATCAGCTTTGTCCCATGAGCTATCCTCGGTTGAAAACAGTGGGCAAAAAAGGTCCATGCATTTTTCAGATTTCATGACGTTGTGACCACCAAAAAAAAAATAAAAATAAAAAAAATAAAACTACTCTCAAATGCCCCACATATTTATTGCTTAGATTGTCGAGAACTTTTGCAATAATTCTATGGAGACAGGGACTTGCCACTTTTGCTCTCTATTTTATACGTATTACCATATTTTCAATGGTAACTGTGTCGTCACATAAAATGAACTGTACTTGAAAATTCAGCAGCATCAGCATGACTGGTATTCTCTTTGGTTAGAATAATGCACACACACGCAACACTTCCAACCCCACCCCAAAAAAGAAAAGAAAAGCCTTAAAAGGTGGAGAATGAGGGATAAGAGGGATCTGACAAACAAAACGTTTTTGGCCTGCCCAATATTAGCCCAAAAATGCATGTGTCAAAAGCATTACAACGACAGGTGATAGACAATATTTTGGTTTTTGCAGCAACAATACAGCCTTTTGTGTCGTTAGAGTGAATTTGAATGTACTGATGTGTGCCTCAATGAAGGAATTGGTATGCTACCATGGAGCCCACTGAAAGGGTATGACTTTCTTGACAGACATATCGAGATGTACAACTATCAACTGTGAGGCTAAATTAACTCAGTGTGCCAAGTCCAAATGGAAAAATCAACAAAATTGTGATCTTTTAATTGAGGTTTCTGTGTGACAAAAGGTAAAAACCCCTCTGTATATTTTCTGACATCGGAGTATAACCCCCAAATTCTACACACAAGTAGGCGACCTGGTGTACTCCATGAAAAGTACAGGTTTTTTATGACTGTTCTGTAAATGTTAATTTTATAGCACAGCTGGTTTTTTTTTCAAATTGAAGACATGCTTCACTTCGTCATTTCACACTTCATGGTTATGCACAAGAGAAAGTTCTTAATATCTGAGACACAAAGAGAATAAACCATTTTATGCTATGATGGTAAGCGCGTTGTTTATTTGTGTAGAAATATTTTGGCACAAATATATACTTTAATCAGATGACACAATGCAGAAATATATCCCAAATGTAGAATGATAAGGTTACTGTTTTGTTTTTAATTTTTTCCGTGCCTTTTCAACAGTGGATGGCTCAGTGGTAAATTTAAGCGAGGCATGAAGGAACTACCCGAGTCCCGTATTGCAGATGCCACGGCCAAAAATGCTCCCCACCCAGTTAACCCCACGTATCAGCAGTTTGACAATGATCAATCCTGGGACCTGTTGGACAAGATTGGAGAAATTGCGAAAGAACTCAGTAAGATTACATATCTATCATTGCAGTACTTATGTAAGCTCTGTGTATAGTACTGGCCGGGGTTCTAACTTTCTCAATAGTGGCTAATGTCAAAGGTCAAAGTATGAGTGCATACGTACATGTGGGAACCCAGAACCATAAAGTGACCAAGAGCAAAGGTCATATTTGCTTACTGTAGTCCTTCATTTGGAAGAGAATCTGCTTTTAAAGACCACATTCATAAGAGCGGAAGTACCATCTTTGGATTGTTACTTGATATTTGTTGCAAACCCCTGCTGCATGTATTCAATTTTGCACCTGCCCCAGGGCATGGGTCTCCCAAAAGAGGGACTATTGTTATTTGCACTTAAAATCACCTTCCTGGTCACGCAGATACTCCTCCAAGCATCATTTCCAGTTCTAAACAAAAGACTGGGAAGTAAAAGGAACTGTAATATCAACTGAACACAGCTTTAGGTGAAAAGAGCAAGGTAGAGGGTATCCCGCCTGTACATGGCACATCAGTCAGGCGGGTTAGAAATGTGTATTCCTAATATTTTCCATTCTAATTTGCAATAAAATAACTAAAAATCAATGCATGAAGAAGCACTCAGTTTTCTGGGAAACCAAAGTGTGTAACTCAAACGACTCTTGAAAGTGTGTTTTATCAACCTGCAAATAAATTAGTTTATGAAACATTAATATGTTATCCAATGGGGAAACACAACTCTAGCTTGCATTAACTTTGTGTAGTGTGTTGTGTATTCAGCTGAGTAAAAATTGAAATGCTGGTTGTGCCTATTAGACAGTTTAAACAGAATATATCATCAGAATGTGTAGTTATCTGTGTATTGTAAAGTCCTTGACTGTAAGGTTAGGAGCTGTGCGTTGCACCTGTTTAAATGTTCAAATTTGTGTTTCTGATATTTTTATTCAAACACCTGAAAAGCCTGTTATACAATCAATCAAGACTGTTATTTATGCAAAACTTAAACAAGTTAAACAAGTTAAACATTCTCACGTGAGCCTCCTTTACAAAAACATTCCAAAGGACCGCTGTGCTACCAGACCTGAAATTAAACATACAGTTACGCCCGGCTAAAAGTAAACAGCCAAACGCTTTTTTTGCGTTTTGCTGCCTTTTGCTTGTGTTTGGAAACGTTTGAAAACGTTTGGAATGTGTTTGGAAAGTGTTTGGAATGTGTTTGGAAAGCGTTTGGAAGGCGTTTTGGAAAAATCTCAAACACTTTTACAAAACGTTCGAACACTTTCACAAAGCTACCGAACACTTCTCCAAACGCGTTCAAACACTTTCCAAACGCGTTGAGCAATTACCCGGACGCTTTCAAACACTTTCACAAACGCATTCAAACACTGTGCATTTCAAACACTTCCATTTAAATGATGAAGAATCTCCAAACGTATTTTCAACAGGTCCAGCAGTATATGATGTACCTACATGTAAATGTGCACTTATCCAGCATTATAGGTTGAATTTATTTATACAGAACACGATCCAAATACGTTTACCCAAGTGTCTAATTCAGCTAAAATTAATTAAAGACTTAATTCTTCATTTAAGCTGTCATGAATATTTCATCTTTCAAAAACTGTTTCGGAGTAAATCCATGGGCAATATCATGATCAGATCATGGTTCATGATCTGATCATGATATTGCCTATAAATTTACTCCGAAATAGTTCCTAATTTTCAATTAAAATATATATAATTTACTCCAAGGACGAATGGAGTATCGCATGGCTTACTCCACTGGAGCTTATTCTATTGCTTGGCTTAGTAAGACAAACAATACTTAAATTGAGCTGCTTCTGTATTTCCATTCGAAATTGTATCACAGGCATAAACCAGTTGCAGTTTGTCACGCAAACAAGAAAACAATAATATAGCCTACAATATATACACATGCATTGTAAGTGATACATGTACAAACTGTTCGATAGAACTGATTTTTTTTAAAAAAGCATAATTTCAACTTTATTGTGAAATATACATAGTAGAGCTTTTTGGCTTATCCATAAATGAAGGCATGCACATGTTGTTGTGATTTTTAGGTGCTGATAAGCTTTTTAGACACTTGTTAAAAAATATTCCTGTCATTAGAATTAGATTACCAAGTGTACATGTACATGTATAACATACGTTTGGCGCAAAGTTTAAAGTGTTTGAAAGCGTTTGGAAAAGTGTTTGAAAACGTTTGGCTTTCACCAAACGCGTGAGAAAGCAGATATGAAAAGCTTTAAGTGATTATTTTGAAGTAAATGGTTTATTGTGCATAGCAAATCAGAATGTAATCCTTGTTTGTTATATTTATCCGTTAAATTAAATGTGGCACCTCATATCTGACGTTTTATATCGTACTTCTGAACACGTTTCATTGTGTTTTAGACAAATCTGTACCCCAAGTGGCACTGCGGTGGTTGCTACAAAAGCCGGTAGTATCTTCAGTTATCATAGGTGTTCGCACCCTGGCTCAATTGGATGATAACCTAGGTGCTGGAGCAGGATGGGAACTCAGCCCTCAACAGGTGAAGTTTTACATATATGTTTTCACTTATGTGCATCAGTCTTCTTGATCTCGTTGTTCTGGAGAAGTAATTCACATGATGCGCCATTAAGTAACAAATCCAAAGTGCTTTGTGGCCTCTCCATGATTACAAGAGCACTGCATAAAAGAGTATTATTCAGCCCTTTGCATGTGATTTACTGCTAAAGTAATCACCTTTTTGTTATTGGCTGCCATATTTCTTTGCTGTGGCGAGATAGCTTACAGAAGATCATATGCAATAAAGCCACAAACCCAAGCTTTGCAGCATCGATCAGCTGAATTTGTATTGCTATGACCCTTGACCATCATTGAAACTTGGGGCTTATGCCTTTAAATCACGAGGGTTTAGGTTGATAGACAGATAGTTAGCTTTATTTTGCATCAGTTTTAAAAACATTAGCCAATGGCTAGTATAACTGACATTGGGTAAGATGCATCAAGATTTAGGGAGGAGAGGGATAGTCTCTTGAAAACATACTGGTATCAGTTACAAGGACCGGTACACGAGAAAAAGGCACTAAAATTCTATAAATAAGTAGCCTCTAAAAATGTTCAAATGTCCATGAAAAAAGGATAATTAGATGATGATAATGGAAATGTAATGGTTCCTGTTTTGAAGAAACGTTTAAAACTTTGAAGGTCTAATTAATTTTTACAGTGGTCTGGTAATTTTATTCTGCACAGATGTTTCCTGGACTGACAAAGAATATAATATGTATTTCGAAGTGTCATAGTGTGCCTGTTGAGCTTATCAGAGTTTATCAAAATATGCGGAATATGCCGCAGAGCAAACAGGTCCATCATTTAAGAAAGGGATATGCTGTCTACTGTCTTATAAATTTCCAAAGGCAAAAGTATTTAGGTTTGATCTGGGTGATAATTCTGAATGGTCACTGATGAAATCTAAATGCACAAATTTAAAAGCCCAGTATTGTATCCCATTAACTGTTTGAGCATTTGTTTTCCAACACAAGTGCCATACTAATGAGCAATCATTTAATGAAAGGCTATGAATGTTTTAAAAATGGCTATTTGTGTCCGTGTCATTGAGAGCTATCTAGTCCGCCTCATGGTTTCTCCCTTGTTTGATAGTGATTGCATGTTATTTATTGGTGTTGGCCTCATTTTGTTATGATTAAACCACTCAATGGCTTTAAGAGACACAGTTTGAAAATGTAACCTCTCTTTCCTGATGGTGTACACTCATATAAGGTATGGTCATATGAGTAGGAGAAGAACTTAGATCCTGCAATTTTGTGGTACAAGTCATCTATAAGGACGTTGAGCAATGCTGGTCCAATTATGGACCTTTGAGGGACGCCCTAGGGAGGGAGACCCTGTCAGTCACAACACTAATGATTTTCACTCTTTGTTGCGAGCTCATGAGGTAAACACTCAAAGGCTTTGCTCAAGTCCATTAACAGTACTCGCACATGGGATCTTTTTTCCAGGGCCCTCTTCCAGTGTTCATTTAAATACAAAAGACGATATCGACAACTGTATTTTTTCACGATAGGCACTAATCCCATCATGAAGTATGCTTTCCAGGAAATCATTTAGTTGAGGAACTAAAGTTCTTTGCAAAATATTTGAACACATCCACTAGCCTATAGTTCTTACCCAGTAATGGATATTTTTTTTTTTAATATTGGAGTCAGTTGTGCTAGCTTGACCTTATTTTGAAATTTGCTGTTGTCAATACACTGATTAAAGATACCAGTAACATAATGACTGATCGATGTTGCTACTGGTTTCACTATTTTTTCATGTACTTGTTTTACCTGTGGTCCTTTAGTAGGTAAATTCTTGATTACCCCCCCCCCCCCCAAACTTCGGCTCGAGTGGTATGATATAGGTGAAATATTGTGCCATGATGCCCAATGTTTTTTACATCGGGATGAGAGTTGCAGGATTAATAACATCTCTGCAAAAATCTATTTTGGACTCGTCCTGATCATGTGTTATGTTAGTTCCACCTCTTATCTAACTGGCAATGTGGACATAATATGCTCTAAAGTTTTCTGAGCTGTTTCACATCAGTCAAGAGTTTTTGTTATCAACATTAAGAATAATTGTTAGTTGAACATTGGCACAATTTTTGTTTAAAGAGGGCTAAATAGTTTTCTAGAATTACGCCCCAGGCGGGCCTCTGCTGCATTTGCCTTGGCAATAACCCTTGTTTGACTTTCTTCTTATGTCAGTGGTCTAATTTCTTTGTTGCCCCCCCCCCCCCCCCATTTAAAATATTAATCAGTAAACCAGTTAACCAGATTGAAAACGGAAATTTCCGATTTGAAAGTTTAGCCACAGCTAAAATAACTGATATTGAAACGAATTGCTACTTACAAATGGGGAGCTTGTACATTCACAGTTTCATTATTCCCACTAGGGGGAAATAATGCTTAAATATGATAATAAATGCATGAGGAATGGCTCTAATGTTTGTCAATACTGGGATTTCACTGTGGTGCTGGGTTTGCATGTGCCTCTGAACACCCCAGCACAGTAGGGCCGCCCTAGTATGAATAATGAAACTATGAATGCGCAAGTTTCCCATTGAAGTCGCCGAGTATCCACACTTGTCTAAAGTGACAAACAGCCATGTCCATCATATTCATGAACTTCGTGTAAAACAGTTCATTTTTCACGTTAGGTGGTCTATTTGTCATAACCACTAACAGCTTGTCCTTGACAAGCCAGGGTTCGCTTCTAGAGCAATAATTTCAAAGTTGCCCTGCTCCAGATTTTTTAGCGTATAATATGGTATGTCAGACAGAATGTACACCGAGTGCCCCCCCCCCCCCACTCCCGAGCATTTCTACCTCGTCTAAACATGCGATAGCCATCTATATAGAATTCTGCATGGGGGAAGGTGTGGTCTAGTTTTGTTTCTGCAACTTCTAAAATGTCTACATGTGTATTTTGCAAGATGTCTCTCCAGTCGATAATCTCAGGCCATTTATATTTATTTCGGAAAAATCTGAAGCCCTTGGATGGTTACAGCGAATCTCATCTTAAGGATTTGTGCCTTTTATGTCGATAGAAGCTTCCGAGTTTGGACCCAAATTTGTTGATTTGTGAGAAGAGTTGAAATAAGAATCATTGAATTGGTGATGGAGACAACTGTCACATACCTAGCCTCCATTTGACTAGCTCCATGCCTGTAACTGCATATCAGAAATCTAAAGGCCCTTTTATGAATACCAGAAGGAACATGCTTCACAAAAGATCTGATTTTAGTTTCGTTTAACATGTTTTCATACAGGATCCACACGGGTGTGTGACTGGGCCAGGCTAACGGTGAATGTCACCTTGTAATAAGAGGTCGCAATGACTCAGCCTTGGTGATATATATGTGTCCATGTGTGGAAAACGAAAAACTGACCAGAAAAGGGTCTCTTGCACTGTTCATGAGCAATACCTGTATTCCACGCATAGGCAAAGTGCAGTTAACTACTGGTTTTGTTGGCATGATCCTACTGAGTAGACATATAGCGTCCTTGGACCCTTTTGTATGATCAGACACAGTCTTGTGATCATGTTTAGGCTTGCAATTGGATCGTTTTCTTGTTTCGATTGTCAAAAATAGGGTCCACAGCAATACAAATGCCAGAATTATGTCAACTGAGTACTAGTCTGGCGTATATCTTTGCTTTCCTTTCCCTGCTTTTCGTTGATGTAACATGAGGATTCCAATACGCGTCCAGTACTATTCAGAATCCATCTATAAGCGAAAGTGTTAGTTCTCTGGTATATGATGAGATGATCCACCTAAAATCTATGCCCCAAGGCATAAAAAGTCAGAACAAATTGTCCAAACTTCAGAGCCCAATCAATGGTAATCAATGTGTCAAGGGCTGCTCCTGATGTGCAACCTTTTCCATTCTGATTTTATCTTGTATTTCATGCTCTCAATCAGGATACTCCTCTAAAAAACCTTTGATATCTACTTCCAAAGCGTATTTTAGTGCAGTTTCCAGGTTGTTCGTTGTTCAAATTAACAATGCCCAAAATTAGGTAATTTATGTCATTCCAAGAAAATAATATCCCTTGTGCTTGCAGATGTCAGTGCACAATATTAGCAAACAACAAATAAGATATCAGAAAATTTATGTGGACAGGAGTGCATAGATATGACTCATTTACGAAATTGTATTGGGCCACTGTAAGGTCTGTACTCATTCGAACAATCAATTTACCAACTGATTGAGGTATATGAGGATAGTGGGCCGTAAAAGTAAATCAACAGAAGTAATCTCCGATCAGAAATTTGTGATAATTTTCTTACATCATCAGGACTGCATTTCGTAGAATAAATATATCCAGAAAACTACAGTGGACAAAAGGCAACAGTGGTTGAATAAATGATATTCAACTCCAGCCGAATTACACAGCAGAATAGACTTCTGAAGTAGCTGAGAGCCTTTGAATTAAAAGGATGGTCATATCAGCATTTGTATTCAGAGTGATGCTTTTCGATACTTGCTTGCAGAGATGAGAAAAAGATATCTAATACACTGTTTGCGTAATTATCGATTTTGAGTTGCTGAACATGCCCCACTTGTCTGAGTGGCAGACGTCTCCAGCAGCCTTGAAACGTCATATGCTTCTCTTTTTCTACTAATTTCATGATCAAAACAATTTTAATGAGAACTGTAATTGAGACCATATCAATATAATATACTCCATCCCAACAGCTTTCCTTGGCATGGGTTGAATGCTTAGCATGCAACCCATGTCAAGGAAAGCTCTTGACTTAGACTTAGTTAAATGAGAAATAATTGACGTAAGACATAACGGAAATACACATCTTGTTCAGCAAAAAAGTATTATGTGCTGAGCCCAATATACATGCGGCCTCTAGTCGTGGCCCCTTGTTAGAATGGTACAACTTAAGTTTAAATTACACTAATTAGGCTTTTTGCTGCCCCGGGGGTCAACTTTTAAATCATCTGTTATGAAAATATATTTGACTTATTTATACTAGTCTTTATGTGTAGAACAAATTGAAAATACGAGCAAAGGTATGGCTTCACTTTCGTGCCGTTCGACCGGTTTCGCCAGTAGTCTGGCTCATCAGGAACTGAAGATTTCAACGGCTGCAGCGTGGTACCGTTAATCACGTAACGTAATGTTCGTTTGTTACGTGATAATACCGTACGTTGACAACAATAGACGTTGCTAACCAAGAAATAGGCTCAACGTCTTGGATGAGCTTGGTGTTTGCTCAGGCTATTTATAGACACACCTCCTTTGTCCAGTGACAAGGTATGAACACAAATATGCAAGTTACATATTGTTTACGGGTGCATGTGACTCCCAAGTTCCTTTATGGGAGCGGGCATCCATAATCATGTCATAGCTTGTCCTAGTGACCAACCTCTGTCCAGTTTATCGATAAATAGAACTGGGGCTGGGGAAGGGTATCACTCAAATATGTAATGAGACATACAATAAAAAATGTTTTTATTTCCTTAATGATTGTAGATATTGTTGGGGTATGACTGGAGTGACCCTAAAACATGTGTAGCAGCTGTGAAAAGGGGGGCAATTTAGTTTCTCCCCATATATACATCCTGAATTACTTAGTGACAAGAAAATAAGCATAGACAGTATAAAAATTTAGCATAATACGAAGCAAGTATGCTTATTTTCCCATCACGTTGAGACCAAATGGTTCCATGGTACAAAGCTGATGAATCTAGAAAAATTCTCTCTTTAATCTCAGTGTTTCTGTCTTTTTTAGTTTGGGGGGTGTTCGAATGTGTTCTAAGATCTGAATCTTGAGGTTCAGACCATTGTGGTCTGCTCTGGCAAAATGTCTGCCTAGAGGCTGTAATACGTCTTTTTTATTAATGTGATAAAAATGCTCCCGCATCCTGTCCATTAGTGTTCGCGAGGTCTGACCCACATATTGCTTGCTGCAAGTACCGCAGGTCAGAAGATAGATCAGGTTGTTATGTTTGCAGGAGCCACCTTGTGGTGTGCTGTATGAACGTCCAGTGTGTGAGCTTTTAACTGTACCCGACACATCTAACCTATGTGTAGAACCACTTCCTGGTTGATGTCACCCTATTCCGCAGTCCAAACTCTATGCACTCCATGAGCTAACCTGTCCAAGGTAACCAATATAAACGTGGAAGTACTTTTGTACATATTGCTCATGTTCTGCTGTAGAATTTTGACCTAGGTTGCATCAGCCCAAATATGTTAAAGCGTCTTCAGTGGGTAACTTCTCAGAGCACGTTTCGAAGCCTGTACCGGTACATGTCACTATGAGTAGCAGCTCCTTGTCTAAGCTGAATATTTAGCAAACCGACCCACACAATAATGAATTAATTGGAACGTGGCAAATGATGAATTAGCAAAGTAAGTGAAGTTTTGCTTATGAATTCAGAGCTTCAACATGAATGAAAAATACCTATCAATATATAATAAACAAATGTTTATGGAACAAGTTCAGGTAAGAATAATTTGACTTACGCCTGAACTAGTATGTATCCTTTCAAGCTAGTTAGCGCACCTTGGTCCAATCACCTGCCACTGTATAACTGAAGTAGAAACAAACCGGGGCTATATATTCAGTCTCAGTGATTATAAAATAAACAGTTACAGCCAGACACCTCTAAAAACCCAGATAATTACAAGTAAGTACTGTAGGAATGGAAACCCTGTGTCGGGAAATTGAAACAAACCCCATGATGACCTATACGACTTATTCTTAACTCTGTCCGACAAACATTTTTGTAATAGCTAAATTGAAATAGGTGGTATAAAATTAAATGATGAAATTATTAATTGTGTTAAAAATGCTGACATTACTGTGTACGTGAATGCTAAAATTCTGCATGTCACAGAAAACTATGATGAAACTGCTTAAAAATAAAATATTATCGTTTTAACTGCAGATGGCAGCACTGGATGATGTCTCTGCTCTGGAAATTCCATATCCCTATGATGCAGTGTGGACTATGAACCAGGACCGTAAGAGGAGACGATGGTATGACAATCTTCATGAAACTGTTTCACAACTTGTTCCTCAAGAGACAATTAAGGAATCGCGTCCACATGGCCATAGATGCAGAGGAAAGAAATGCCACAGGCACCACTGTGAAATTGCTTAGATGCATTTGTAAATACATTTTGTGAGTAATGATTGAGTGTACTTTTACACGGCCACGTATAAGGAGTGATTCAAGCAAGTTTAGTTGTTGTTCACAACTTTATTATTAGTTACATGAAGGATGTAATTTTGACAGAATATGATGGAAAATTTGCCAACCGTGGACAAAGATAACGATGCCATTAGAATAGCAGTGTATTATTAGTGCATGAAGAAAATCTTGCATGTGAGGGTGTTTCATTGGGTAATATAACACATACTCTGGACCAAAGATACATGTGAGCAAATTAATGATGGAGACAGACTGTTGCATTTTGCATAGCCTATGGATTAAGCGTGACCCGTGGGATATAAAACTTGTCGTTCCAGAGACAAACACTGCTCATAAGACTGCCTCTCTATTGAAAAACCACATGCGCTTCAGGAGTGCATCGGGAGTATTACCCCCAACAAAAACAAAAACAAAACAAAAAAACAAAAACGATTGCCCTGTTATAAGGCCATGTCTTAACTTCTAGGTCTGGAACCACTGTGCTGCTGCACTGTACAAAGCACTAGATATTTTGAAGATAAGGCCACTGGTGGGTGCTATTTAGATGGTTTTGTTAGACAGATGTTACTGTTTTAGTTGTATGAAATTAGCATTCTGCATAATCATACATTTTCTACAGGGATAAAATATCACCCATTTGTTGCAAGCAGAATTTTCATGCCATATTTGACTCCAGAATGTTTTTCTTCCATGCCAAAGTTGAATGTCACTTAGGTCTGGTCATAAAAAGGGAACACGTGAAATTTTATTTTGTTTTCACCTGATGAAGTGACAGTGCCTTATAATATGAATTATCTTATATGGTTTGCACCAGTGTGTGCTCATAATAAAAAACAGAGCACAAAGGGACTTGTATTCAACACATTTTAAATGCCAAGATATATACAGCAGTCTACTATTGGTGATTTCCAAGTAAATATGTATGTATGTGACAGCTGCTACTGGTGGTCAAATGAAGCGTTTGCACATGCATAAGAAAATAAACTGACAATAAACACAATTCCATCTCTTTTGATCTTGTTGCATATTTGTTAGACTTGCTCAAGTCTCACTGGACTGTCTGCCGTATTTCATTTAAAATCAAATTCATTGCCAAATTAAATTTTAAGTAAACACACGTCGTAGCTTTACCTAGCTGATTGGCGTGGAATGTGTATATAACCAGATAACATTGACTCCAGATGATTAGCGCCGGGCGGTCTACACTGTGTTTCTTATCACACAGACAAGCGAGCGGTCATAACGCACTCCTCTTCAAGAAGCTGTTAATTGAGCTAGTGTGTAATGAAGGATTAATTGCAGTGCACCGCGTCAGGCACAGGGCGTCCAGTGAGACTTGTCAAACTTGCCGGCTTGTCGCTGCTATGAATTACTCATGAGCAGTCAAGCACGTGACAGATTCAAGGCCGTCTCAAATTCCTTGTGTTGACTGTTGTTTATTTACTTGCAAGCATGCACATTTTATTGTAGAGAAACGTCAGTTCTTGCCGGTGGCTATTTCGAGCGGCGTTAAAATGAATATTTTCCTTCTACGATGATTTAATCAATGACCAGGTCGTTGCTTGTGACAATTTGAATGATCAATGTAACTTTGCAAAACTGCGCAAAAATAGGGTGATTGCATCGTCTCTATCTCGATTTTTTTGGTCTCCGCGCCATGTTGTTCACATCGTTAGAATGCTCAGAACCTTGTCTATTTTAACAACAAGCTCTCCCATTGGCTGAAACAAAAGTATTTTAGCGGGAACACCTTCAAAACTGCTTCTATTTCAAACAGATGCGTCGTTATTTTAGTCGGAAACTACAAGGGCCCAGAATCGATTACATAGTGTTCGCTGTCTAATCAAAAAGTCTTTCTATCGCTGTTTCGTTCGGTAGAACTCGCTGCCTCGTGTTGTAAAGTCTGGCTTGAAAGATGGGTGACATTTGTGTGAACACAAGTGGTTTAAACATATTTTATTCGTAGAATACAATTGGGAAGGAGGGCAGAGTGAAAAGTGACGATTACGGACAATTTATTAAAGCAAGGAACAAAATTTAACGCTGTAAATTGGTCAGAATGATTACATATACTACCACTGTACCAGTCTTTGCGTACAATAGAGTAGAGGGTCCAATTTTTTCACGGAAAGAGAGTAAAATACGCCAGCTGGACTATTTACTGCAGCAATAAGCTCTACCACTATAGTTGAATGGCAATTATAACACACAACCGATCTTTAGAAAAAAAATTAAAGAGGAACCATCGTTCGTGACGCTAACCAAGAAAAATGCACGGACCGGTACCCATGTAATTGTATTCACACAGGTTTAACCGCTTTGATCAAATCGTGATTGAGATGGATATATTTCCACTGTAGGGTGTAGTGCAAGAGTTTTTGTTTAAATTGAAAAAAGAGCCACATAGAAATGTAGAGGTCTTACTCAACAAAACTTAAATCATGACGTGGATCATTTTGCATTAATGCAAAAATAAAAAAGTTGTGGCACTGATTTGACTTCTAAGATCCCGCGAAACCCCGGATGTTGTGACGTCACTCCCACCGAATTGATGGTTGTCCAGAGTGGGCTTGTGCAAGTTTGACAAGTCCCTGGTGTCGGCAGCCGGAGGGAGACGGTCGGCTTTGTCTCGCTTGAGTGGCCAGTGACTAGCCATGCATTCATCGAAGGCCACTTTCCACTCGCAATGATAATGGGATTAGAACTGACCAGGACTCAATAGCTGCTACTGTTGAAACCGACACGGCGGCTGTGTCGACCAGTTAAAAAATATATATAACAATAATAGTAGGACCTACTTAATAACACTGTGTAGTTGGCATAATATTATTCAGTTAACTTTGTGGAGGGGAAAATGTATCGCACTTCTGGGTGGGACTGCGGGATGGGAAAATAGGGACATGCACCAGGGACTTGTGCAAGTCTACATGTTTGTGTGTACTGGTACTTGTAAGATGATTGGCATAAAGGAATTAATCAAGAGAATTTGCAACAAATGCATCATGAGATTAAAACTGGCTCTGTGGTCCGTGAAGGTATGGTTCATTTATTGCCAGTTCTGGATTTTTCTAATTATTCATTGCGATATACTGGCCACAATATCGTCATCAAGCCACCTGAAGGTTTGGTCAAGAGCTTCTCGACTTCTCACTGAACTTATAATGTTATACAATGCTCTTCAATAGTAGGTGACAATACGTTGGAATACTGAAAGCATTTGCTGTTGTAATTGTGAGTTGCTGTAATTATTTTGATAGAAATAAACAGTGTTAATGGTGCACATTTTACACTGTACAGTTGGTACATGTATGTGCCTTTCCCATTGTCCACTTGGTGATTGGTGCCAAGGATTTATGGTTCGAGATCCGGCTGTTCCGTGGTCGCAAAACAAATACATTGTCGGTGCTCCTTTGATGCTGATGGACTAACATATGTACCGTCCCCGATCTGGGACAAGTCTAAACACAGTTCCTCATTTTTACTGGAATAAATACAATGAAATGGAGCATGCCAATATGGCATTCACGCATACCTGCCTCCATTCTGTTTAGGAATGGAGGTCTGGTGGTGTTGGTATGTGCGCGTCCCATTTTCGGCAAGGTGATTGATACCGGTTTATGGTTCGAGAGCCGGTCCTTCCATGGTCACAAAACATACAGATGCAGTAAAACGGTGGAGCTCTGTACTCTTCTGCTGTGTGCAAAAAACATGCAAAGGAATTGATGTAATTTATGAGGTCTGTGGCACATGAAATGATGGCATTCCCTATGAAAATTGCTGACCAGGAATTCATGCAAACAAATAAAACACTGAACAATTACTAATCTAAATAATGGCCCTCATGTCACAAGAAGCAGATAAACTTGATGTATTCACCAAACACGTTGGTAGCAATAGGCCTACCAATACAATCAAATTATGCACCAGGTGTATATACCTTGATAACCTTATCCTGTTTAAACGTGTGTGAGGATAGTCACCACCTTATAGCCACAAGGCTAATATCAGGGGAAAGCATGCATGTCATCGAGAGGTTTGTCACATTAATACTGAAGGAACAATATCTTTTATGATTATATACAAAACAAGAAAGATGATTTTCGGAAAAGCTTCAGTAGAGAGCATTTCTACCATTTGGCAGCTCTTGGGCAGTTTGTAAAGCGAACAGTTTATCAGGATGGCTTCATCTTGGGACAAACACTGATTGCACATACTCAGCTTCCATCTTCCACTGACTGCAGCTGGATCAAATGTGATAGACTGTATGCGCTATATTGGACATCATTTCCAGACGAATCCACAGTATGTATCAACTCAGTGTCTTGTAGTTGCAAAAACAAGTGTCGATACAGTTGCAAGTACAAATCAAAAGCACTGAAATGCACACCACTGTACTCAAGAAAAGGAGAATGCTTATGAAATCAGCATTATTGCATACCACAGCTCCTGATTATATATCTGTCCTTAACTCTGGATGATTTTTTTGTGTCTTGAGGTTTTGAAAGCTGCATTAAGCTTGCTTTTCAGTACCTTTCATTGTGGCATGATGAAGCTGCACAATACCAGCAATGTCCTATTTGCAGTTTAAAAGGTTCTGTGGAATGGTATTTAAATATATGAGTTTGTTCACCATAACAAGAACCATAAGTAGGTACAAAATTCAAATTTGCTTTAACTCAAATGGTTCTGCAGCTGTAATATTAAACAACAAACCCTAAAGTCTGATTTTTGCCCTTAATTGTGACCTTGAAAATGATTCTTAGGTCATCTGTAAGGGTAAGTGTCTATTTGGGTAATTAAATGTCTTTCTGCATTTGTAAAAACCAAAATTGTCATCACCTTTTTTTTTTACCTTCCACCTTAGATACACATATAATTACATTGCTGTAGGGACAAACAATAGGATGTACATGCACTCCATACAATTTAAAGGTCTGTATATGCTATCCAGGGTGGCACTGAACAGAAAGATGATGCGGCGTAATAGTACCATCCCTGGTATCTGGGTACGTCACTGTTGTCAAACTGTTTAAACGTGCTGGTAGTGTGACGTCATGAAAATGTTTCCATTGTGTATGCACCTGCCTTTATAATTCCAAGTGGCTCTATATCCAGAAATGTTTGTAATATACTGGTTTACCTATGTGCCCATTCCAGTGTTCTTACCACTCCCACTGGTATCTGCGTGTACCATGCTTGCCAAATTGTGAAAAAGTGCTGCTAGAAAGGACACCATTAAAATGATCCATTGTGCATACGCACACATGCACAATTTCAAGTGACTCTATTTCTTAAATGTGTTTCTAGCATATTGATCTACAAAAGAGCCAAATTTGATGCTTTCATCCCCTGCCGTCGTATTTTGGTGTGTCGTTTTTCACAAATTGTGACACGGCGTTGGTGAAATGGCCATCATGCAATAGAATCCATTGCACATGCGCTTACATATATCATTTCAGGTGGCTCAATATCTAAAATCGTTTGTAATATAGTCTACACATGTGCAGAATTTCATGCCTTTAACATTAAATACACGATTGTGAAAATAAGCCACAGCATTATTATGTGTTGGTGGATAATCAGGATGCCTGGGCTTACATATGGCAGGTAAAGGTATGATAAATGTAGTCAGCATAAACATGGATACCATTGGCTAAATATCAATATGCTTCGTTCTATGATCATATTATGAGAGGGCTTTTTGTCAAGCATCAAAGGTTAAGTTGTCTGTCAGTAAATATTCTTGATGGACTGCCACACTATCAGCCACAACTTTTGATGACAATTTGCAATGTGGATAATGGACACTCCAAATGATACATTTCTCGACCAGCTTACTCGCGTCCATATATCTACAATATTGTCACACAGGACTATGTAATATTTATAAACAATAAGCAAATAGGTCAAATATTATTGAATTCTTTTTAACTCTTTCATTGCCATATTTAGAAAAAAACCGTCCAGGTAATTTAAACTGGCAGAAATGAGAGTAGATTCATGTTCCATTTAATCGATCTTTCATTCAGCTACCATCATTTGCACAGTTCCAGAGAACATAAGAACGTCCCATGCAGAACAACAGCTTTCCTCGTCGCACTTTGAGCCGAAAGTTCGCCAAAGACAACTGTTGGTTGTTAGCACTGAAAGAGGTCATCATCACTAAGTCCTGACGATGTTTAGTTTGATACATTTAGGATGGTGAGACATAATGTGCTTGTGAGGTAATTTCATGAAATTTACCCAATTACGCAGGATAGTGCTGTCTTGCATACCAAACAACAGGCAGTCCCTTCCTTTTTTCCTTTTTTTCTCTTGTTTTCCCTGTCTTTTTATTTTTACTTTTAATCATTTTCCTTTCCTCGCAAAGAGAAAAACTGACTGTGCTCTTTGCAAATCTTGGCTAGGCAAGCTAAAATTTGCGTTTGTAAGACACTCTTGATACTATGGAGATTACATGTCTTGTCTTACTGCAAACAGGATCTGGTCAGTTTGGCCTATCTGTGGGGGGCAGATAGGGGTATCAAGTTTCAGCCTGTTACTGATGCTGTGAATTCTGAAAGTCATTGCAGCACAGAGGGGTGGGTTCTCATTCGGCCAGCGTCCTCATCTTAGACATTTCTTTTACGATTCAAACGCTCCTATCCACAAAACTTTGAGATTTATAAGAACCACAAATTTACAAATATTTCATAAGCCTTTCAGACTTGCTAAATCACTACATCATGGCTATATTGAAGACTATTTCCGCACACTGATACAGTAAAGTCTGGCCACAACAGAAATAGAACTAGCTACCAAAAGGACCATATTCCACCTATCAAGGGATGCAAGATGATGAAAATACCCGAAAACCCACACACCTTCCTCGTGAAATACATGAGAATTTGAAAGAAAGGCTACTAGAGGGGCCAGGCTAGGCAGAGGTGAATGTGAAAATGCTCACACCATCTTCACCCAGAAGCACATACCTTGATTTGCATGCTTCCACAAAGCAATAAACACAGAACATGGACTCCTGTAGAATTTTACATGCAAAAATGACAGAGAAATTGTGGACCACTTCTGTCAAGGAACATTTATTGCACGAGCCAAATAGCACAGGACTGTTTATTTCTAATGCTGAAAAAGAAAAACGTGGGTCTGGTCTGGTAAGAGTAGCTGAAATGTGCAGCAAATGATTTCACTTCTAAAAATGAGAAACTGTACAAAGAAGTTAAAATTGGCAATTCCTCTCAGCCAGGTCAGAGAGGTGCAAGTATTAATTTGGCAGCTCACGCTGACCTGATGACAACAATTATTGGGAAAACCGAACTATGGAGTCAAATTCACACACAGTAAATGATATCATTGCAAAAGTTAGTGAACAAAATATGAAGGGGGCAGAGAGCCAAGTAAAGACGAAATCACAAATTGCTAAGACTTCTGCAAAAGCACCTATAATGATGGGGGTGGACTGCAAGTAAGAGCAATGCATTGACATCTGGCCGTGAAAAGATACGATAAAAACCTGCAAGTCAGTGTGTTTACATTTTTGTGGGAATCAAACTATGTAAGAGAATATTATCGGGATCACTGTGAAAAATAAATTAGACAAAGCTGGTAAAATGCATGCCAGAAACATATTTGAATAAACTGGCTTGAATGGATGAAACCATTTTTGGTGAATTGCAAGTTGAACAATTTGAAAAAGATGAGGTGCCACTTAAGGTAAGTCAACTGATTACTGGCCATGGCAGTAAAGACAGGGAAGCTGTAAATTATGTGTACAAAAAGTATGGTTTGGCAACAAGAAACCAATCATGGCCAGCTGCACACAGATGGCTCGAGCCAAGGCCCAGGCTGGAGTTCGATTCATGAAGTCACGCTTGTTATACCTCAGGTTTAACTCAGGATAATGCCCAGTTTGCATGTGACCCAGCTTGTTTGCACCAGTGCGCTTAAGTACAAATTACATCATCTCAGCAGAAGCGATGTTTCAGTCGACATTCTTTGTTAATAAACATGTTCTACTGTATTTATAACCTATATTTGTTCATTCCCCCATTAATTTGCATTGGCCATATTGCTTGTGAACCTTCTGCATTTTTTGTACAAATGCCCATGCATATTTAGTACACACCATACTGAGCAGTGTCATTTTAAACACACATACATGTTTCAGTTTGTGAGGTAAACATGGCAACTAAAGCAAATTATACTCCTTTGGAGAAAGAAACTGTCTTGGAATTTGTTGAAAATACAAAAAACATGGTCGAAAGTAAAAAAAAATGATGACCACATTTTACCCCCCAAAAAAGAAAGAAATGGGCGTGGGATAAAATAACAACCCAGTTCAACGCTCGCAATGGAGCCAACGAGTGAAGTAATAAACAACCAAAAGCAGCCAGGAAGAACATAAAGTCAAAGGCTAAACAAGAAGCATCGGCCAAAATAGACAGCTGAGAAAAACAGGAGGTGTGGCAGAAGAAAATACAGTAAGCAACTTATGGGAAAAACTAGTGGACTCCTTGCCTCGGCAGATTTTTAGCTGGAGCAACCCATGTGATGATGATGCAGAATTTCAAGGTGATGAAGAGGTAACTATAATATGCAGGTTGTCAAATTACATGCTAATCTGCTGCAATATGTTGCAAAACTACTGTATAAACTTAAAATGCCCAACACCTTTTATTCATATATGCATGTTATGAAAGAAACATCCATTAAACCACGTAAGCAAGGACCTGTATGCAGCAGGACACATATCTGAAACATGTCTTCATTATATTTACATGTAAATGTAAATTCTTTAATGCATTTTCTGCTAGACAAATCCCCCGTCTCCTGACAGCCAAGGCGAAGAGGTGCACCAGGGGCGAAAAGAGGCATCGCCACACACCATGGTAGGACTTCTGTTACCAAGTCTGCTCCGTCAGCAAGTCGGCTAACAGCCAGGTCACTACTTCCACATGGACGCCTGTTGCTGAGCAATAGCGATCAGTTGTGCAGGCGCGCCAAGATCAATTGAAGACTAGACTCCTGGAAGTGACGGAAACAGACATGAAGAAAGAATTAAACTTCAGAAGATGCAGCAAGAATTTCCCACAACCGAACATGAGAAACAGAGGAAAATTCTTAATATCTAAGAAGAAATCGCAATATTAAAGAAAAAGAAGCTACAAACAGAAACGCTGAATGCAGTTCACCAGTTACTACTGGTTCGGCAATCTCTAGCCCTGTTACCATGGTTACAGGCGTCACTACATGTAATGTGTTACTATGGCCTCCCTCCCATCGTCGGCCTTACCAGGATAGACAATACACCCTGAAACAGTTGTATTTTATATTGTGCACGAAAAATTGGGTGATGGTGGACAGTTGAAGTGCAAACAGGATATGTGCGCACAGTATGATTTTAACAACCACTACAAAGTGAATATAGTTCTCTAATCATGATAGTGAGGCTGATAGAACGTTTTTATTGTGCTTAATAATCAATGACATGCGGCGCCACAATACACTTCTGTTCATAGTTTGATTTTGCAAAGTAAAGCATGCTGCCAGAAATTAAGTTTCTTTATCATTATTTGCAAATGGTATTTTTTTATGCATACAAATTCTTTTCTTTTCTTTTTCTTTCTTTCTTTCTTTCTTTCTTTCTTTCTTTCTTTCTTTCTTTCTTTCTTTCTTTCTTTCTTTCTTTCTTTCTTTCTTTCTGTCTTTCTTTCTTTTTCATGTCTTTCTTCCTTTGTTCCCTTCCTTTCTGTTCTCTTTCTTTTATCATTTGTTTCCCTCTTTGTTCCCATCTGTTGTTTATCTTGTATATTCCGTTTCTTGTTCCTACTCTCTTTTTTTCTCCTTGCTTTCTATGTGTCTCTTTTTGGAGATCATACACCTGTATTATGGAACATTAAACAAAACGTGTATATATTGAGTCGATTTTTTGTTTTATTACTCAAACAGAGCGATAAGCCTTTGTCTCTGAGCATGCCTACCTTGATTTACATTTTGCAGCGGCTGGTTGGGTACATCCACATGCAAAGGGACGTTTCCTTTATCATCAGGCTGAGGCATTCCATTCTGACAGGTCATATTCTGGGGTATTCGAACTCCACACGCTACTATGACTGCTGGTGATGTGTCCACTTTCAGACGCAGTTTCATAGCCAAACAATGAAATTAGCGTTTCCAAACACCAAATAAGTTTCCAATTTTTACCCTGGTGCGACTTTAACCAAATTAAACCTTCGTACTGCTCTTGTTTATGAATTTTCGAAGAGGGGATTGCCACCTTCCCCCACAGTTACCCATGTGGAAACACAATCGTTCCCAACATAAGTGTGGAACGATATTGCGACCGAAATGAAATAAAAGACAGAATCCTATTGGTTGTTGTTTTCTTTGTAAGCCAAGCACATTACGTAAGATAGAAAACAGTAACTAAAGTTCTTTCTTGAGTGACATACCTTAGCAACGCAATGTTGAAAGTGAACAAAATGGAGTCGAAAGGCTGCCGCAAGCACGCTAACCCAAGTGGGTTTTTGACAAAAGCATAGAATTTAACGCTCTATGGAAGCAACAAAATTCCACATGGCCCTGCCATGGGGAATGGATATAGACAGCACTCGTGTCAAACCGTTTACTGCTCGCCAAAGGCTCACGGTGAACAGTTTTAAAACTCGTGCTGTCTAAATCCATCCCCCATGACACGGCCATGTGGAATTCTATATATCTCTGAGCAAGATGCCCTGTTTTTCACCATCTTCAAATCTTGCTGCTTTTTCGCTGCCATCAAAAATGCAGGAGTCATGAGTGCTTCCTGGCCAACGAACTACCAAACTCCTCATTAGTAAGTCGGCATCCCCTATGGCTTGAACGTTTATGGACAAAAATCATTTCCTGTTGCTATATAATTTTGCGTGGTGAGGAGCGGGAGATATTCTTGGAATATGTTTGAAATCTATTGCACCTACAATACCAGGGAGACCTGAGATGACATAAAAACCCTTCTGGTTTCTTGTAGCCCTCGGTTGTCAGGCAAAACGTACAAAGTCTCGTCGCAAAGAGGCTATAGCTCTGGTGTATTCATTTATAAATCTGCCCACTATACTTGTATGTACTCCTAACAACTCAGCATCATTTCTCAGAAAGGTACCACTCCAAAGAAGCTGTATTGTTATGAGAACTTGAATCATAGGTGACAGAGACGACGTCTTCACCTGGGTATGTTGAAGCCTTTCCTCCACTTAATGAACAATTTGAAGCATCCCATCTTTTATAAAACGAAAACGGTATAAAAATCCTGCATCATTATTCTTATGAAAGGGGTTGCTACGGTTCTGTATTCTTGCTTCTCTCCTTATTAGCCTTTCCAATCTGTCAAAGTCACCCAAACAGGCAAGATATTCAGCCATTTTACTTGTCTGGTCATGCGTGCATTGCATGACACCCCAAAATATTTTAACAAGAAAGGAAATGTCAAGGAACTTACATGATTTGTACAATGTATGTTACAATTGTTGCAACTTGTTTCAAGCCAGGCCATGGGCAGGTTCACAGTTAAGTCTGGCTTGATCCTTACCTCTAGATAATACCCAACCTGTGCAAATGGACACAAATCTCAACCTTGGTTTGAGGTACGATTGACCCAATCCCGGGTTACTTAACCCTGACGTGCACAGCTGGCCATAAGTATTCAAGGCACCTGTCACAATCGCAGCACAGACGTGTACAGAAGGCCAATTGGAGTTCTGCAATGTTCCATGCAAAAAATTAAGAGAGAGCGTAAAATCCACGATGAGACAATTTGGCTACAATTGAGCAAGAAAATGTACACACGAATATGTTTGCTATGAAAAAATTTTCTTGCAATGTCAAGGGCATGAAAAGAAAATTAGTAAAAGATGCAAAAAATTGTGTTATCTAGGTGCTCACTCACTATGTACTAGACATTCATATGGTTGTACAGGCAATAACGAGGGTGCATGGAAGGTATCCCTCTTGTCTGATTGTATGTACCTTACCCTTTTTTAAAAGCAGATTTAGACACATTTTAGCATCTGGTAATGTGCAGGTTCGTATGGCCTGCAATACAGGCATCAAAATACAAAACTGATACACAGCGTGCTGAAACAGTTAACATTTCTACTTCTGGGACAAATAAAAAAGTAACTTTGTCTAGAATTGTGAATGAAAAACTGCATCCTGCTGTACATATGTTAAATGTAGGGCTTGGTGACTCTGCTTTAGCAAGATTGAAAGCACTGGGAACTCCTATAACACATGTGTCTGCACAAGTAAAACAACTGTGAAGTGTTATCACTTAATTTGAACATCAGGAAACATATAAAGTTAGCATAATGTACAAGCAGACAAGGTGTAAAGTAACATACTTTAGAGTGGCTGCACAGACATAAGAAATCAAAGGGGAAAGTATCTTACAAAAAAAATTAATGACTGTGACAGCCAAATACTGGTAAATTGCAATGTGTCAAAGAGTAAAAGGTCAGATAAATATGGACCATGGCTTATAGGAAATTACTACATGTATTGAGTGGATTAAGTGATTAATTCCAAACAGTAGGCCTACAGTGCCATAAAATTAAAGGTGGAAAGAAGTTTCATATCAATGGGATAAACATAATTTATTCACATCATACTAGCATTATAAATTTACCAGACATATATTGATTACCTGTAGGAGACCGCATGCATCTTTAAAACTAAAGACTAAGGAAGCTGTCTACCTACATGTACCAATAGTCAGCAAATGGAGCATTACCCGTACTTTGTTAAAATGTTTTATATTGAATCCTGTTGTTATTTGTGTGGTGTGGTACCACCAATAGGTTCCACATTTCTATACACACTAATTTGTGACAGAAATGTGATACTTCATGACGTATTGGTTATTGTTATAAAATGGAATATTGAGAGCCGATCTGTGGGTGTAAAACTTTTTCCTTTGATAAGCTGGCCTTAGGTACACAATTTCATGGGCCAAACCATGTTCCTCATTATCTGCTGTCCCATGCCATACTTAACATGCACCATCCATGTAGTTGTAAGTTGTCAGGATTGCTCACTTGGTCCAAGAATCTGTCAAAAAGCGCCGACCTTCCATTTTGAAGCTGTTTGATGGACGATAAGAGCGTAACAGCATGGCGATGTGAGTCCCAACATACATAGTTAGCCCTAGTAGACAGCAGACTACAGCTATAAATCCTTCTATTTTTCACACTGGCATCTTTCATAGTGGACAGCATTTAGCAGAAAAAAAGGGTCACAAAAACATAAAGCTTTCAGCTCATAAATTGGTGATAATTGAAATGTATAAATTGGTGATAATTGAAATGTTAAGCAACACCTGGCATCCGTTTTATACACATGTTTGAATTATGCTCTGGCCTGGTTCATGTCATTGTCATTCCTCGGCATGCAGCTCTTGACTAACCTGGTGGATAGTGGGACCACCAATGAAGCACCTCTGTGATACAAGAAACCTGATTTAGTTTATTTTATTTGCAAAGAAGCCACTGAAAATACAGTTTTTTCAGCATCACACAATGTCCCCGTAACCAGCCAATCCGTTGAGATGTGTAAACAGCCAATAACACCCGTGGCCCGTAACCAGGAGATCAGATGTCTGTACACTGAGTATGTGTCCTAGCTGTTGAGACAAGAATTAATAACTGCAATCCATCCATAGTTCTTACTGATTCAGCATGGGTGACAGAGGTGGAAATGCAGGAGGGTCTGACATAACAAGTGACGAGCCGCGTCGATGTGCTGTATCTACCACAGCCCAGTTTGAATATAAATTTACATTTAAGGAACGAACAAGCCTCCTAGCTGTTATATCAGACCAGTCAACACGGCTCTTGATTTATTGAGCGGAGAGAAAACATGACCCCGACCAAACCTGACAAAACATGGCCAGTCAACTGGAGCCAGACTTACTTGCAATTTCCTGGGCAGCTCAGGGCTGAAAGTTTCAAATGTCTGCCTTGGTACAATGACATTTGGCAAGTGGGATATGACGTTGCTTGTGTAACAACATATTAAATAACTGAGCAGGTATCGCAAAAATATGTCGGCTGCAGAGTTTTGCTGGCAACAATGACTTCGGGCTGACAAATTTTGATCTAATATAATTACATATATGTTTCGCGCAGAGCGATTCTAATATTGTGCCTGTGCAAATCAAATCTTGCGGTGATGAAGTTGCGTGCTCTTCAGTTTTAGATAATATGAAACATGCAAAAGGATACTATTTACTGAGCGTGCTTCGGGAAAAGAATGATGAAAAACATTAAATGAACTTTATTTGCTACATCAACATCAATATTGATAATTTGCAAAAATACACACATTACACACAGATACATTTACCACTACAACATAACCAAATGCACGTACAACACACTATTATGTCAGAGAGAGAGAGAGAGAGAGAGTTTATAAATCAATCAGACGAACGCCCCGTTCGTCTAATCTTCTGAAATAACAATTTATAATTGATTTAGAATGGTCTTCTCTTCTTTATGACTTCAAAGAAGAAATTTACTAATGATTTTATTTATTATGATCTTTGAGGTCCGTGATGAAATTGACTTTATTTGAATCGCTTAAAGGTGAAAATGCTGGGAAAAGGTCGGAGAAGTTTTTAAGGTAGAAGCTGTGAAGCTAGTGCGCAGTGAGACTGGCAACTTTGGTTACCCATTTAGTTTTTTCACAAGTACGTTAAACCTATATATTTTCTGATTACTGCAAATCCATAGATTTGTATCCATAAAATTGTTTGCAGGATTGGTTTTTTTTGAGATTTTATAGCATTCTTTCTGACTTGGTAGGATTTTTACATTTTTCGCGCAGAAGTCACACAAAATTGTTTTTTGTTTTTTCCAGTTGAAATCAGAAGAAATTTAAAGTATATATCCATGTCAAGGATCGAATTCAATGGTTAGTCCTGAAACGGCATAAATAAAGTTATAAATTTCTTTTAGTCCTGACAGGTTGTTCATTTTCTTTCTGTAAATTGCTCCAAAGTCAGAAACAAAAATCCTGGGACCCTTTCCTAGATATGATACGTTTCTTTTAATGACCGTCGATTTTAATGTGATAGGGCAATTTGTACGTTTGTGAGGCGAGATACAAACTGCAGAGGTTGAGCAAAAAACAGTTCCGAGAAAATTGCATTGAAAGAAAAAGTTGTCAATTCTTACGCATTTATGGCTGTAATATGACACATACTCATTTCTTCTGTCCTGTGTTTTAATTATTGTGTGAAATAAACTTGAAGCTTTACCTCTGTGATGTTGTCATTAAACAAAAGTATATTTTGAGGCTTAAATCTCGACTTTTTTTAACTTGGAAACACCACACTTGGCTTGTGATGGTGTGGGTTCACATGCGGCTTTCCTTTGGAGACCAGTAAATGGATTGTGCTAATTTGTTTTTACATCAATATTGAATTTCAAAGAAATCAGAACAATGGTAGTGATTAGTCTGAACTGGCCCACTCTTCTCTCCACGGCTATTGGTTTCCTGTAAGTGACCCTTGTCAATAGCTCAGTTGGTTTCCAGTGGTCATGGACTAATGACAGTGCAAACAATGACATGGTTCATTATCATGCACATGCAAACAAAGCCATGTGTCTGGCACTGTTTAAACTTTCATTGTAAACAAAAGTTTTGAGATTAATTATCTCATACAAATTTTATGTTCACACATCTGAGTTTTGGGGAGCATGTAGTTTAAGTATCAGACTATCCAAAAAATGAAAAAAAGGTGATTAGAGGTTATCCAAAGGTGCGACTTCAGACCTTCCACCTTAAATAAGATTTTCTCTCACAGTTAAATTTAGAACACTGAAGTACCACATACGTTTCGTCTTCTAAAATACTACAATCTTCCCAAATTCTGTCAGCCTAAATGTGTTTTTTAGGTCTTCTGTGTCTTCCTGTTTTAATTTTCAAATTTATGTTATTATTATGGAAATACTTGCCCAGAAATTTTTGCGAAGAAACAAATAACGAGCAGACCTGAAAGTGGTTTTCATCTCCCAGGAATGAGATGAACTTTGAAGCATTCACGCAAAAAAAAAAGGGGGGGGGGGCAGTAGGCCTTAATACAATCGATTTATGCAACAGGCGTAAACACACTGATGACCTAGTTCAGCTTAATTGTGCGTCAATATATTCACCATCTTATGTGTTCCTGGATGATTTGGTTGCTTGGGCTTACATTTGACAGTTAAATGTAGAATTGATGCGGTGAGCATAAAAATGAATATCATAGGCCATCTGTTATATGTTCTGTTCTCTTGTCATGGTCTGAGAGTCTTTTGTGGAGTGCGCAGAGTAAAGATGTAAGCCAGGATATACATTTGACGGACTATCTGCCACACGTACAGTACTTTGATGAAAATTCACGTTATGGAAAATGGAGACTGCTAGCGACTCATTTCTCGTCCGGCTTCCTCGCGCCATTGTTTCAAAAAATGAACAGGCAACCATGTGTTGTGTTGCAAACGACGAAATAAGAGACACCACAATTAAATTTCTACAAAACGTTAGTTTTATGTCGACGTTCCTGAACAGTTTCTAATGTGGTTCAATAACTAAGTTCCAGGTGATTCGTCTGAAGTGAACATAATGTTATGTCATTAACTCCTTTTGACTCAAAAATGTTTTTAAAAAAAAGCAAATGGGAGATGATTTTATAAAATTAGATAGTCATTTGTCCATAAATCCTATATAATTTAACTTGTTTTAATTATAGTGATTTTAGCTTGTACATTTCATTATGTGTCGATCATATAGGCTTAATGAAGGCTTACATAACAAAATGTGCCTTCTGAGTCTATCTATCTATCTATCTCCATATGTATATATATATATATACATATATATATATGTGTGTATATATATTTATATATATACATACACACATATATATATGTATATATATACATATGGAGATAGATAGATATATATATATCTGCCTGTCCATCCCTCCATCTATCTATTTAAGGATCTACCTACAGTAATGTTAATTACACATGAGTACATAGTTGAATGTATTACAAATTTCCCAATTGAACAGACATATTTGCTGGAAATTGAGAACAGTATGACATTTTGCCCAATGAAAAAACAATATTAACTGTGATTTAAATTAAATCTATTTAAAATGGCAATGTACTTGCTGGGACAGTTTTGTCAATATATCATTTTTGCAGGATATTTATGCTACACCTTGACACTTTGTGTTGCAAACGTTTAAAAAAAAAAAGCAGGAGTTACATATCTCAATCCTGTCCACGTTAATTTGAACACCAAATGTTGATACTCGCAGGAAATACATTTAACCCTTTCCCCCTTAAACCGGCCCAAACCGCCTGGTGGTCAAATGTCGTCTGCTTCAGCGTTTTCAACTGATTTCGACATCTATGAAAAACAATTTGACTGAGAATTGAAGATGATACCTGTCAAGACAACATGTCCCAGGTCAAGAGCTTCCCTCGGCATGGGTTGCGCACTTAGTGCCCAACCCATGCCGATGAAAGCTGTTAACTCAGTCTTAATATAAGGGAGAAAGGGATAAAGAAGGATTTTGAATAGGGAAATCATGATAGTGGTTCAAGGAAACAGACAGACTATTGTATTGTTTAGTGGGCAGAGACACGTAACACTTACAGATATTGATGACAGTCTTAGATAATTAGCCTTGCCTTAGTAAGTCTTACTCTGGCACCAATGCTCACTGGCACGTGAATATCACTGAAAAGCCAACCTATCTATAATTACAGAGTTAAAGGGGCTGTTTCCAGAGTGCAATTTAAATTGTCTTCATTGCAAAGACACTATCATATCAAAACTATACACGAAGATAAAACTTACACCAAACACTTTTATGTTGTGTCGATGAGACAGTTTTTTCGTCTTGACATTTATAACTTTGCAGGAGACCCTTTGAACATGTGGTGGTTTGATCTGCTACGTCATTTGCATTTTGTGTGACTCTAACTTTTAGTTACACAGTTACATTTAGTAAAGTTGCAATATTGTTATCGAGATGCTGTCTTAAATGTTAATAAAACATTTTACTGGCTGTACGTGCTCTACGTTTGTAGAAATGAGATTCTTTAATAAATTCCACCAAATACACATATTACAATTTGTTTGATATATTGCAATTAAACTGCAACTTTCAAAAATAATTTCAAAACTATTCCAACTCTTTAATCCTGATATTAAAGCAGAAAATCAGGCAGTTCATATGTTCTTCCAGAAGATGCCTTTTTGATCAGGGGACTAGGTCTCTGAGGCATAAGTAAATTTTATGAAATAGATAGCTGTAAGAGTGCCATGAAACTTCAAGGTACATGCTGCCTACATCTGACTGCAAGACCTTACGAGTTAGTGACAAAGTCACTGAAGAAGTCAAGATGTCATTTGCCTTGACACTGTGATGCCTGCAAATCTCATTTCAGCTAGCTGTCACTTAAAAAACGTCATAATTGTCACTACCAACCAAGCCCAGAAACTGCTGCTGCACACAAAGCCAGATTCCATATATTTTAGTGTTAAAAAAATTCCTCTTCCCTTTCCTAAAAAAATCAGTTCTTTCATTGTATCACATGAGCATTTTTCCATGCACAGGAGTATATCATGTTATGACAAGTCCTTATATGACTGGAAAAGACTAACATTAGGAGGCAGTAGGAATACTATGGACGTTGTGATTCTCAGCCATAAATTGTGTGTTGAGAGCTGACGGACAAGAGCCTAGAGATCCGCTCAAGGTGGCTGAAATTCATCTGCCTCAGGTATAAGGCCACTGTGGCAGTGTATGCCTTTCTGCATACCATTCTTGCCACCCTTTTTCTGATGATTCCTCTTGCTCTTCATGTAGAAGACCCAGTGGCAACATCCTGCTCAGGTGAACAGGGAAAGCTAGACATGGATCTTCTCTCAGGGAGTTGACTGCATTATAACTACACTAGACCAAGTGAGTCCTTCGCTCTGGGCCCACTGCACAGTGAAGAGAAACAGATACTGAGAGCGTTAACACTCAACTCCTAACAATCCCAGATATCAAGGAAGAAACCCTTAGGTCTTTCAAAAAGGATTTAATAGAACTCTGCATCAATGTTTGAGACTAGTAAACTATAGGTATAAAACGAATTTTTAAAAATTAGAAAATAAACAAAAAAGTCTGACTCAGATTAATTCATTTGACATGAAACAAAATAGAGAAAAAAAACATTCAAACAAAAAACTCAACAACTAAGTGTAAAAATTAAACGTACAATCAAGTGTGATTAAATATGATAGAAGACGAGTGCACAAACAAAGATACACAGAATAGTTAATACGATGGAACAGAACAGATCATGAGCTCCTTTTAGAATAGTCACTTTTTCGACATTGTCTGCAGTATCAGACTTTTACATGTGTATATGCAAGTAGTTGTATTTTTCATAATGTACTAAATTACAATCGCACGATAACTTCTTAGTCGACATGACCAAACTTCACCCAAATCTTTAATGGACCTATCCCATGCTTCTAAAATCACGAACCTGATTGAAATTTTATCAGCCTGGTCACTCACAGGTTAAACCCATGGTATATAAACAAGCACTGCATTAAGAATGCAAAATATGACAATAACCAAAACAAAATAAAAATGGAAAAGAATATTTTCTACGCAGCATATCTGTTTAGGTGATTTCAAAGATTGAATTACTGGAAATGGGTATTCACGTAGTTTGCCTTAATTAAACTGCTACAATTTTGTTTCATTTGATTCAGTCATATTACAAGCCTGTAAATTGAAGTTGAAACAACCCCTCTGTCTCAGGCTATTATAGTTTTAAAGATATTTAAGATTTAAATAGTGTGTATGCACCTAATTTGCTTAAACTAAAAATCAATTGGTTTTAATTTTTCATTTAATTCGCACGGCACAAACCACTAAAATGAAATAGGAATAGTTCCTGTATTTACATTTAACGTTAGATATAAGACCTTTAAATGTAAAAGTGCCACTAAATGAAATGGAAAATGACAGAACATGGGTAGTGGAACCATTAAATGTAAGTAGAACGGTCCGTTCTCGAACCAACAATCTTCGGCACCAAACACCTAGCCGAATGCAGGAAACGCACTGAGGCAATGAAATATATGTCAAGCTGTGGAAAATTGTTGCAATTAAACCCTGTGTTTTGGTAATCTTTTCTTCTTGTATACTTTTTATCTGTAAAGCAAACATGTCTTATCCTGAAAGGAAATTTCTAAACACAAAGTGTTGTAGTTTAGCCGTGTTACATTTTAAATCTCCATCTAAATGCCACCAGTTACAATCTAATATTTACATTCGGAGTTTTTGTTAGCATTGAAAGAATAGGGACAAATTTTGTTTTCATCAGTCGCTGGTAACATCATGTACAGCACGGCACGTGTCAGTGCCTACTTTGCTACGTAACAAGCGGCTGGCCACACCCATAGCTCCTCCCACTGATAAACAAAAGGTCCTTCGCAGTGGCTATTAAAACTTTTGTGCACAAATATTCATGACAAATTTAATTCCAGTATTAATGTTAATATGAATATAAATATAAAAATGAAGTCGCTATCGCGACGTCATGAAAAATGCCTACTAACAACCGCGCTGTTACATGCCAATGACAACAACAGAGACAGACTTCATTTTTATAATGCATACGGCATTGCATCTGCACGCTAGTTTCTCTTTACGACAAAACCGGTGGTTTAAATGGAAGAAGGGGTGGACAGTGGGGGTCCCGTACTCTGGTTTATGCCATAGTTTTGCCCCTGTAAAAAGTACGGAGAATATAAAATTTAGACATGATGGCTAATATAAAGCACGGAAAATAACGGGGCTTTCGGCACGCAAGTACAGTATATAAAAATACTAAGTCCAACCGTACGGAAAACCCGTTAAAGCCGTTGAATGAAGTTCTCATTTTATCATTTGTAGAATATACCCACCTCAAAGCGACTACAACAGACAACAAAAGTCAAGAGTTCACAAAAAAGAAACAAATATTCGTTAAAAATGAATAAAAACAAAAACAAGAGGGCGGTGACAGGCCTGTGTTAAGCTGACATTATGTCCAGAGTATGAAGTGGTCCTCTGACAAATTAGATTAAGATCACCTTTGTTCAAGATTATCATGTGCAAATATCAAACGTTTTAGCTCAATGGTTTTTAAGTGCCTTGTCAAAATGGTTCAATATTTTTCAAGTTACCATGCAAATTCCTAAATTCATCAAGTTGTCATGTGACCTGTGGATTTAGGTCAACAATTACCATGTCCCTCTCGATGTATTCTTAAGCTGGCAAATCACCGTGTGTAACCTTAAAGTTGCAACAGATCCCCGGATATCAAGAGAACATTGCAAGTAACTTCAGAGGCTAGTGGCTTTGAATATGTGACAATAATGTCACCCATGGATACTGTAAAGTTGGTGTTTTTGGAGGACCATCATAGTTTGCAACATCAAAGTCTCCACTGAAATAATTCCGGAGTCACCATATTGGACCTAGGATCCTCAATAATAAATACGAAACCAGTACCAGGAAAACTTATGTAAAGCTAAGCAACAGCACAATGGTAAACTGAGCAGCTCTTGAAACAATCCTAAAAAGAAAATTAAGGCATGGTGGAAGACCGATAACACTTTTTAAACAGGAATCAGTGTCAGAACATACCCTCTTTAGTTTGTGAAGGTAGACACATAACCGACAATACATCCAAAGCCGAAGCATTTAACCCCTTCTTCCTAAGTCCGTCTAATCTTGATTCCTATTCAGTCAGCACTCCTGCACGCCCTCACCATCCCTTACACACTATTGGAAATTTAAATAGCTGTGCAAACTAGAGTCTGACCAAACCTGAAAACGAAGTGCAACAAACACTTAAGAGCATTGATACAACCAAAGCAACTGGACCAGATGGAATCAGTGTTAGACATTTGAGGGACGCAGCTCCAATAATTAATAAACCACTCATGAAACAAATAAACCTCTCTTTAGACCGAAATCTGTTCCCATCTATCCGGAAAGAAACCTACATTACACCATTGCATAAAAAGGCGCATTTTTTTTTAATAATAACCGACCGATATCCCTCCTCAGCTGTACCGGAAAAGTGAGGTTAAGGGTAGTGTTCAAACATGTGTTTAATTTTTTCCGAGACAATATGGTTATATCTGCCAACCAATCTGGTTTTATGCCTGGTGATTCCAGTATTAACCAGCTACTTTCCCTTTACCATGAGGTATGTTTGGCAGTCGATCAGCAAAAAGAAGGAGGAATCGTATTCCTCGACATTAGCAAAGCATTCGATAAAGTGTGGCGTGAAGGTCTCCTTCATAAGATAGAAAAAAGTGGTGTTGTAGGGAATTTACTATCTTGGTTTGAAGATTACCCTCAAACCCGCAAACAACGTGTATTTATCAATGGGAATTCCTCTAGCTGGGGCACTATTACTGCCGGCGTCCCCCAAGGATCAGTTCTAGGTCCTCTTCTGTTTTTGATCTATATTAATGATATAATTAATGTTGTAAATTCCAATGTTAAACTTTTTGCGGACAACACATCCCTTTTCCTTGCTTTTTGATGAAGCGTCCCGTGCAGCTACCGTTCTTAATCAACATCTTACCTCTTGGGGCGATTGGTTCAAAGAGTGGCTAAATTCCGTCAATGCCTTAAAAACCGACACTATGCTTGCCTATCTTAAAAGACATACTCCTGACCATCCACCGCTTGTTCTTCAAGGTCATCAGCTGAAAAAGGTACCTGAACACAAACATCTAGGTATTACTCTGATATCCTATTTAAAATGGAATGCCCATATTAAAGACATTGCCGCCAAAGCTTCCAAACAGATAAATATGATGAAGTCTCTTCAGTTTCGCCTTGATCGCGTCACATTAGAAGTTATTTATTTCTGATTTATCCATCGCATTTTAGAATGTGGCATTGTGGTTTAAATTAGGACGGCTGTGCTCAGGCTGACAAAAAAATCCTAGACGATTTACAATTGGCTGCGTCCCGCGTAGTTACATGAGCTATGCGAACTACTCCCCGTATCAAGTTATATGAAGAAACGGGTTGGGAAACTCTCTCCAAACGGACAGAGATCTCGAAACTTTCTATGATGTGTAAGATAGTCCACAAGTTAACTCCTAGTTATTTGTATACCGCTGTCCCCAATGTTCCAGCACCCGATGAAAATTGCCGCTACGATACCAGGAGCGAATATGACACCAATAGACGTTCTAAATTACCTTTAATACCAACCAGATTGATATTGTTTGAAAAATCTGTTTTCCATTCTATCAAATCGTGGAATCTTCTTCCGCTTGAAGTGCGAAATTTACCGACTTTGTGCCAGTTCAAAAGAAGAATTTCTAATCCATCAAAAACTACTCATTGACATATCCCCAATACTGGCGTTCCGAATTAGGGATTTTTTTTTAACACCAGGCTTCGCATGGTAGAATTTTTCCCTCCGCGCATGCCCGACATGCCTGGTAACGCAAGTCCGCGGTCAAGCTTTCCCGGGGTAATAGTAGGGCGTGACCAACACAGCGTGACAGCGAAACCCATAAGAGAATCGACATGCAACAGTGATCGTTCAGTTTCAGTGAACATGGCGGGAAATACGGACGACGGAGGAGCGGCGATTAACGTGATTGAACAGACGGAAAATGAACTACACGACAAATTCTCAAAGATGAAAGTGGTTGACCTTAAGAAGTTTCTAAAGATTGCCTACCTAATAAGCAAATGTGACTGGACACCCAAGAATGTTCAGAAGTGCCGCGAATCCAGGGGCTACCAACTTGCGGAACAGGGGCACATCCACGGGGTTAAGTTACACGTGCTGTCGAACTTTGTTCCATGCAAACTTTTGTATGTGAAGGCACTTTGTAAAAGACCAACCTCGCAAGGCGAGGCACTGAACCAGGTCTGGGGAATAGTCACGGAAGAAGGGGTCATCCATACTGGCTTTAATAATAATCATTCGATATTTATTTATTGTTTAATGTCGCCAATCTTAAACAAATAATAACAGCTGGTCTGAAAATGCTTGAAGGCTTACAGTGTGCCAGTGATCAGGTAACAAAGTTTGCAGACAGTGTATCGCGAATTTAGGTCAGGTGCTTTACTGTTAATTTCTGATTGCACCCGTCAAGCGCTAATCTGGTTAGTTGTCAGCCAAGCGCGAGGATCTTCAAAGCACTGGCAGAAGTGCGCCCTAGGCTAATCCCTCAGGACTCACCGAGTCAATCAAGGGTGACTTAATGCATGGTTAGTTGTGCCACAATGCAGGCCCCAATTTGTATAGGTTTTGTCTCAGGTTTTGCGTCAATGTTTTTCATAGTGACCGTGTTTTCTGCTATCTATGGTACATCCTGGTATCTTACAGTTGTACACTGGCATGCTTTCTTGGAGTTACACTTGTAAATTATTGAAATAACCGGCGTTAAAAAAATGACACCAACTTTCCCGTGTTAACCCAATGGGGAAAAATGGCGAGACTTGAAAGTGTCCCCCGAGACTTGGAGAAACGCCCGTGACTTCGCGGGAACATAGTAGTCAGCGCCACCGGTGGCAAAAATTGTCCCTATCGGAACTAAGCTATTGCTTAACGTAGGTAAGAGATATTTATCTGTATTACATTCCAGACTACCTTCGGGCCACAGCAAATTGAATGAACATCTGTTCCAAATAAGTCTTAAAGAGTCACCAGCATGTTCGTGTGGTGTTGCTGCCGAAAGTGTATGGCATTACTTCCTATTTGCCCTCGATATGTTATTATTCGCAACAATCTTCATACGTCTGTTAATTCAGTTCATGCATCCTTGTGTTTGAATACAATTTCGTTCGGTGATTGTCATTGCAGTCTCAAAGATAATATTTTTATATTTCTCTCTGTGCAAGAGTTTATTTAAAAAAAGTAAACGTTTTCGAAGCTGAATCACTGACATGATACATATGTTGGTAGCTTCTACAAGCCCCTCTGTCTGTGTTCCGTTCTGGTGCAGTCCGTCTTCTCCTTGTTTTGTCCCTGCGTCACCACACCCAGTGTGCTTTTTCCACTCGACGTGTGGCGGCGCAGCTGGTGTGCGTTACGTCTGCCCTGTGCTTGTTAGTAAGTTTGGCTTCAATAATTTTAGAGACTTTAGACTTGCCTGTTTTGCTACTTAATTATATCTTTTGGCATCTTTCTGTTTTAATGTTCACCTTTCAGACATTTAAGGCTAGCTTGTTTTCTGTTAGAGCCACCCCCCAGGGGCTATGGGTAGCTAGCAGCTACTGACGAAAGTTACAAGCATGCCTAATTGTACTTGACATCTGGTTAAGAAATATTATATTTTTCATTGCGTTCTCTTGACTTAAATACAAATGACTTTCATTCTTTTCTAAATTGCCCTATACTTTTGCTACTTAATTTTATCTTTAGCCATCTTTCTGTTTTAATCACTTTCAGATATTTTAGGCTTGCATGTTTTCTGTCAGGTGCCCCCCCCCCCCAGTTGGGGGGGGGGGGGGGGGGCTATTGATAGCAAGCAACGGCCTGCGACAATTACGTGTTTGCCTAATTGAACTTACAATCCAAGAAAAATTGTTTCGATAAAATGTTTTGGCATAAATGCTAATCACTTTCATTCTTTTCTGACATGCCTAAATGCACATTTACTCGATTTAAAAAAAAAAATACTAAAAATTGACAGTATTTTCTCACATATCACAAACCTGACACATTACGTTGATACATTGACTCAGGGTTGCCAGTGAAATAGAGCTTACTTGTTTGATGGGGTAGGTATCATCATGAAGTTTGTTTTACAGTTCTGGTGCTGGGTGTCCATTGTTGCAGTTTTTGTTAGGATTTCCCTTGGTTTGTAGAGGTGGTCTAGCTGCAACTGTTTATCTTACTATCACTGGGACTGAATATAATGCGCCAGCTTGTTTCCACTTCAGTTATACACTGGCGGGTGGTTTAACTATGATAAGCTGTGCAGCTAGAAAGGGTACATATTGGTTCAGGGGTAAGTCAAATTGGTCTTATCTGAACGTGTACAATACAAATTTAATAATTATGGTTTGTTTGACAGGTATTCTTCTCCCATAATGAAGCTCTGCAATTATAAGCAAAACTTCACGTATTTAGCTAATTCATCATTTGCCACGTTCATATTCATTCATTATTATGTGGGTTGTCTTTGCTGAATATTTAGCTAAGACAAAGAGCCGGTACTCAGAGAGACATGTGCGGGTAATTGGCTCCGAAATATGTTGAGTAGTTACCCGATGAAGACCCTTTAATTTATTTGGGCTGATACAGCCTATGTCAAAATTTTACACAGGAACGTGTGCAATGTGGACGATAGTAATTCCATATGCATATAAGTTAGACAGGGACAGGTTAGCTTATGGAGAGTAAAGAGATTGGACTGCGGAATATGGTAATGACTACTAGGAAGTGGTTCTGGGCAAAAAGACACAAATACAATTCTCTTGCAAGAGGTATTCACATGTGGCTCTGCCCTTTCCCCAATTGTTTTCTTTTGTGAATAAAATATGTTTAAACCGCATAGGCACTTTCTTATTATTATTTAATTGTACCCAATGAGCTTCACATTCATCTTAACCAAGATGCAAGGCAATATGTCAGAATTGCGGCTATCATTTTGTTACAATGTTAACATGGATATATACCTTTATCGACAATTCAAAAGTCGGTAAAATCGCTAAAAATCAGGATATGCCAACAGCACCATGTAGTGAACAAATATAGGGGACCTCGAGTAAAGGTGTATTCCCACTAAGTTTGAAGAGAATGTAGTTTGCAGTTAATGAGATGAAGACAAAAATAGCCCAAAAACGCAAAATTCAGGTAAAATACAAATTAAAATCGATACGGCACGAAGATTTTCCAAGACTTTGCAAACAAAGTTAATGGAGGATAACAATTTTAAGAAAACAGTAATCCCTCCGAGCTACTGCCTATCTATGGGGTTATTTATTATATTGTCACAAAGGGCTATGTATTATTGATAAGCATTAAGCAAAATGGTCGAATTGATGAGGTCTTTTAAGTCTTTCATTGCTAATTTCCACAAATTGTTTTCATCGTCGTTTCAGTTCAACTTCATGACAAGACGTCAAAAAAAAGCCCGTCATCACGTTGGAATCACCCGCCGATATATACAATTGAAATGCCGTTCAATTCCTAAATATACCGAAAGGAACAATATTTGAAGTAGGTTAAGTATGATGGCCATATACATGTCCCATATTAAAAATATATGTGCTACGTTACTTGTGATACGCGGTATCCCATGTAACCTACAACAAAATATTTTTAATATGGGACATGCATATGTGTATCACACATGTATACAGATGATCTAGCTATATACCCGTAAGAAGACACTTTGCTATAGTTTATCCATTGCTCCCATATGAAGATGATGTCCTCTGTAGCTTTTCATTGTCCGCAATCATTACTATTATATAAAATCTTCATTAATATCTATTATGTACGAACAGTGTCTATCAAAATTACGCAAATCACGTTAACGCAATGGGTTTTACATTACGTTAAACCGCCACAGAAAGGCACCTATTGCTATTGCTAAAACTGTGCGTGTGCCTGCCACCCATTTCGATTTGCCTCTTGCGGCAAGGGGTCGACCGAAGTATCAAAATCAGACCGTCAAGCTAGCTCAATACAGAAAAGCAATTTAATAAAGTAACACGAATGAGGTTTATCAGCTAACTAATGTAGGTTGATACCCATAGAGCTCCTTGACGTTTGTATGTGACCCGATACTAACATTAATGTTTGTCCAGGTCACTCTTTCCCAACTAACTTTCCCGAAACTGGGCCAACTTTATTGATGCAGTCTTAACGCGATAATACGCAGAGGGAAGCTGTTGATTTTTTTTTTTTTTTTTTGAGAAAAAAACGACCAGGCAGATTATGTAAAGTACCTTGGTGTTACTATTGACGACCAGCTGACCTGGCGTCAATATGTAGTGGATGTGTGCAAAGTGGTGCATGGTAAACCAGCTGTACTCCGTCGTTTAAGCACCTGACTCCCAAGTAGTTTGCTTCAAACCATTTATTAAAGTGTGTGTGTCAGCACACACTTTTCTGTTTTACTAGGAATTCTTTATTTCTTTCTTTCTTTCTTTCTTCTTTCTTTCTTTCTTTCTTTCTTTCTTTACAGGCAAATTTGTCCGACATTTCATTTGAAAAGCATTATATGTAGAAACTATGGATAGAGTCTGGCCTTTTTATAATGAGAGGTCATGCTTTTCAAAATTATGCAAATGAGGGCTAATTAAAGTTTTAAATCTTCAATATCTTACATACTATAGTAGATGTGGTTCCGAGTGTATAGGAGTTCGATCATAGCAAGGTAAAGGTCATCTCAGATGTCAAGGTCATGTCAAGGTCAAAGGTCATATCAAGGTCAAAGGTCAATTTTAAGCCAAAATGTCATTTTTGAGGTCAACGTTCACTTCAGGTAGAGGTCATCTCAAGGTCAAAGGTCATTTCAAGGTCAGAGGCCACTTTCGATGGTTGCTTTCTTCTAACCATAACTTGGTCAATTTTTATCCAATTTTGATGATGTTGGGCTCAAATTGTAGCTATGGTAACCCTACACATTTTTTAAATTTACATGTGACCTCTAAAGTTCAAAGGTCAAGGTCACATGGACCTTTGAAAGTTTCATCCAGTCATAACTTGGCCAATCTCCATCCAATTCTAATAATGTTGGTCTCAAATTGTAGGTATTGCTACACTGGACATTTTTATAAGAACATATAACCTCAAAAAGGCAAAGGTCAAGGTCATTGGCCCTTTGAAAGTTTCATTTTGTCATAACTTGGTCAATTTTCATCCGATTTGTTTCATGTTTGGCTTAAATTGTGGGTATTGTAACACTGCAATTTACATGTGACCTGTAAAGGTCAAAGGTCAAGGTCATTTGGACTTTGAAATTTGCATGCAGCCATAAGCTTAATGGAATGTGAAGTACCAAAGGATAAAAGTTGCAGCAATTTAAAATATGCTACATAGCACCATTAGAAAATTTAAATCTTGAATAACTTCAAAGCTATAATACATAGAGATACCATGCCAACTTCTGCTCCTGTGTTATGGAATAGTTGTACATTGCCATACTTATATGCTTTGAAAACACACACACTGATTTGCTATGCAGCAAATCATCTTTCCTAGTTTATCTTGTATCCAGCCAAGCGTAGATTATGCAGACACTGTGTGGAACATTTCTGGTGCTGATGGATCTCATAGACTTCAAAAACTTCAAAATTACGCCGCCAGGATAATATGTTATAACTTCAATTTTTGAGTAAAAGGAGAACTAATCTTGGTTATTAATCTTGGATGGCAAACATTAGAGCAAGGTAGAGAATTTCATACAGCAATCCTGATGTATAAATGTATCAATAATCTTGCACCGGACTATATCTGTGATCAGTGTACTTCATGGTCCGGCTCTCATTTGTTTATAATACAAGAAGTACCCATTCTATGAATGCTTTAGTGCCCGGTGTCAAGAAAAGTTCTTTTAAGAAGTCATTCCCTGACAATGGTGATACAGTCTGTTTTTTTTCAAACGTAGTTATTAAAGTGTGTGTGTCAGCACACACTTTTCTGATTTTCTAGGAATTAAAGTGTGTGTGTCAGCACACACTTTTCTGTTTTTCTAGGAATTCTTAATTAAAGTGTGTGTGTCAGCACACACTTTTCTGATTTTCTAGGAATTCTTTATTAAAGTGTGTGTGTCAGCACACACTTTTCTGTTTTTCTAGGAATTCTTTATTTCTTTCTTTCTTTCTTTCTTTCTTCTTTCTTTCTTTCTTTACAGGCAAATTTGTCCGACATTTCATTTGAAAAGTATAACACGTAGAAACTCCAAACTTGACACAATTATACTTCTATAGATAAAGTCTGGCTTTTTTATAATGAGAGGTCATGCTTTTCAAAATTATGCAAATGAGGGCTAATTAAAGTTTTTTAAATCTTCAATATGTTATATACTATACAGTATTTGTCTGCCATCCCACCAAACACACACGACCAGTGACAGTGAATGATTGGTATCAAATGGCCAGCTTATTCCAAAGTCCTGGCAAGTGTAACCACATCAAAATAAACCCTACCCTTTCCTCTTAAGTTTATGTGTATTTGGTTACCCCCAATAGATTTCACTCATAATCCACAGCCTTTATCAACACCGTAAGACCTATGGGACATTTTTACAGGGGTGTCACATCTCAATTAAATTGCAAACAAGCCATAATCCTGGTACATATTTTACAAGATGTGACATCAAAATGACCCTTTGAAAATGCGGCATGCCTTGACTCATTCAGGACAGAAGTCTTCATTTACTGTCAGTAAAATTTGTATCAAAGGGATATACTGAGTATTCTTATCTTTTAAATTAGGGGGTTCTGATTTCAAATTTCTGACAATCATAATAGAATATAATATCTGCTCATGATTTGTGATATTCTGACCTTTTTTATTTGTTTCACACATTGTAGTAGCAATGCAAATTTGAAAGAATTAGCAAAGAGCATATCCTTTGGGTTCATCCCTGAATGAGTTAATTTTGTCATATAAACATTGGCTGCGTTGACTGAATGGCATTGTCTGTTTGGTAATTTAATTATAAGCTAATGTTTTCTTTCTGGACACCAGTCAGTTCAGTGGCTCTTATAGAAAACATTTTGGGCTACATTATTTAAATACAATTACACAGTCCAGGGAATGCTCAAGATCCCTGCTCATGCATTCTATCATTAAAGTGTGTGTGTGTCAACACACACTTTTCTTTCTTTCTTTCTTTCTTTCTTTCTTTCTTTCTTTCTTTCTTTCTTTCTTTCTTTCTTTCTTTCTTTCTTTCTTTCTTTCTTTCCTTCTTTCTTCCTTCCTTTCTGTCTGTCTGTCTTTCTTTCTTTCTTTTTCTTTCTCCCTCTCTCCCTCCCTTCCTTTTTTCTTTCTTTCTTTCTTTCTTTCTTTCTTTCTTTCTGAATTTGAAATTTTCAATCTTGAATATCTTCAACAGTATAATAGAGATGTCATTCCAACATCTACTGGGGGGTTGTTAACCATTGGCACCTAATCGCCTAATGAATTAAAAATAAAAGTTTTAGCAATTTAAATTATGTAAAAAAGCACCATTTGAAATTTTAAATCTTGAATAACTTCAAAGCTATAATAGACAGAGATGCCATTCCAACTTCTACTCCTGGTTTATGGAATAGTTGTACATTGCCATACCAATATGCTTTGAAGACACACACACTGATTTACTCGCAAATCATCTTTCCTAGTTTCTTTCTTTCTTTCTTTCTTTCTTTCTTTACAGGCAAATTTGTCCGACATTTCATTTGAAAAGTATAACACGTAGAAACTCCAAACTTGGCACAATTATACTTCTATAGATAAAGGCTGGCCTTTTTATAATGAGAGGTCATGCTTTTCAAAATTATGCAAATGAGGGCTAATTGAAGTTTTAAATCTTCAATGTGTTATATACAATACAGTGCATTCCATCTTGAGCTCTGGGGGCCGTCTCATTAGTTGTGACCACAGTGCTGGTAGGCCAAACAGCCTATCACTGACCTCTTTGCCCTGCCACTCAACCCGGCTGCTATAATTAGTGGTGTTTGTAAACAGGTCCACAAGGGTGCTGCTGTAGACATTTATATGGGTTTTATTTTCACTTTTGTAGCGTCAAATAATTGGATTTTTTGCAAAATAATCCGGCTAAAGGGACACCATTTTACTGTGGAGCTGGCCCTGCTATGTGTCTGCCACACCACCAAACACACATGACCAGTGACAGTGAATGATTGGTATCAAATGGCCAGCTTATTCCAAAGTCCTGGCAAGTGTGACTCATTCAGGACAGAAGTCTTCATTTACTGTCAGTAAAATTTGTATCAAAGGGATATACTGAGTATTCTTATCTTTCAAATTAGGGGGTTCTGATTTCAAATTTCTGACAATCATAATAGAATATAATATCTGCTCAAGATTTGTGATATTCTGACCTTTTTTATTTGTTTCACACATTGTAGTAGCAATGCAAATTTGAAAGAATTAGCAAAGAGCATATCCTTTGGGTTCATCACTGAATGAGTTAATTTTGTCATATAAACACTGGCTGCATTGATTGAATGGCTATGTCTGTTTGGTCATTTAATTATAAGTTAATGTTTTCTTTCTGGACACCAGTCAGTTCAGTGGCTCTTAAAGAAAACATTTTGGGCTACATTATTTATATACAATTACACAGTCCAGCAAATGCTCAAGATCCCTGCTCATGCATTCTATCATTAAAGTCAACACACACTTTTCTTTCTTTCTTTCTTTTTTTTTCTTTCTTTCTTTCTTTCTTTCTTTCTTTCTTTCTTTCTTTCTGTGTCTGTCTGTGTTTCTTTCTTTCTTTCTCCCTCCCTCCTTTCTTTCTTTCTTTCTTTCTTTCTCCTTTGAATTTGAAATTTTCAATCTTGAATATCTTCAACAGTATAATAGATGTGTCATTCCAACTTCTACTAGGGGGTGTTGACCATTGGCACCTAATCACCTAATGAATTAAAAATAAAAGTTGTAGCAATTTAAATTATGTAAAAAAGCACCATTAGAAATTTTAAATCTTGAATAACTTCAAAGCTATAATAGATAGAGATGCCATTCCAACTTGTACTCCTGTTTTATGGAATAGTTGTACATTGCCATACCAATATGCTTTGAAGACACACACACTGATTTGCTATGCAGCAAATCATCTTTCCTACTTTCTTTCTTTCTTCTTTCTTTCTTTCTTTCTTTCTTTCTTTCTTTCTTTCTTTCTTTCTTTCTTTCTTTCCTTCTTTCTTCCTTCCTTTCTGTCTGTCTGTCTTTCTTTCTTTCTTTTTCTTTCTCCCTCCCTCCCTTCCTTCCTTCTTTCTTTCTTTCTTTCTTTCTTTCTTTCTTTCTTAATTTCTTTCTTTCTTTCTGAATTTGAAATTTTCAATCTTGAATATCTTCAACAGTATACTAGAGATGTCATTCCAACATCTACTGGGGGGTTGTTAACCATTGGCACCTAATCGCCTAATGAATTAAAAATAAAAGTTTTAGCAATTTAAATTATACAAAAAAGCACCATTTGAAATTTTAAATCTTGAATAACTTCAAAGCTATAATAGACAGAGATGCCATTCCAACTTCTACTCCTGGTTTATGGAATAGTTGTACATTGCCATACCAATATGTTTTGAAGACACACACACTGATTTACTCGCAAATCATCTTTCCTAGTTTCTTTCTTTCTTTCTTCTTTCTTTCTTTCTTTCTTTCTTTCTTTCTTTACCGGCAAATTTGTCCGACATTTCATTTGAAAAGTATAACACGTAGAAACTCCAAACTTGGCACAATTATACTTCTATAGATAAAGGCTGGCCTTTTTATAATGAGAGGTCATGCTTTTCAAAATTATGCAAATGAGGGCTAATTGAAGTTTTAAATCTTCAATGTGTTATATACAATACAGTGCATTCCATCTTGAGCTCTGGGGGCCGTCTCATTAGTTGTGACCACAGTGCTGGTAGGCCAAACAGCCTATCACTGACCTCTTTGCCCTGCCACTCAACCCGGCTGCTATAATTAGTGGTGTTTGTAAACAGGTCCACAAGGGTGCTGCTGTAGACATTTATATGGGTTTTATTTTCACTTTTGTAGCGTCAAATAATTGGATTTTTTGCAAAATAATCCGGCTAAAGGGACACCATTTTACTGTGGAGCTGGCCCTGCTATGTGTCTGCCACACCACCAAACACACATGACCAGTGACAGTGAATGATTGGTATCAAATGGCCAGCTTATTCCAAAGTCCTGGCAAGTGTGACTCATTCAGGACAGAAGTCTTCATTTACTGTCAGTAAAATTTGTATCAAAGGGATATACTGAGTATTCTTATCTTTCAAATTAGGGGGTTCTGATTTCAAATTTCTGACAATCATAATAGAATATAATATCTGCTCAAGATTTGTGATATTCTGACCTTTTTTATTTGTTTCACACATTGTAGTAGCAATGCAAATTTGAAAGAATTAGCAAAGAGCATATCCTTTGGGTTCATCACTGAATGAGTTAATTTTGTCATATAAACACTGGCTGCATTGATTGAATGGCTATGTCTGTTTGGTCATTTAATTATAAGTTAATGTTTTCTTTCTGGACACCAGTCAGTTCAGTGGCTCTTAAAGAAAACATTTTGGGCTACATTATTTATATACAATTACACAGTCCAGCAAATGCTCAAGATCCCTGCTCATGCATTCTATCATTAAAGTCAACACACACTTTTCTTTCTTTCTTTCTTTTTTTTTTCTTTCTTTCTTTCTTTCTTTCTTTCTTTCTTTCTTTCTTTCTTTCTGTGTCTGTCTGTGTTTCTTTCTTTCTTTCTCCCTCCCTCCTTTCTTTCTTTCTTTCTTTCTTTCTTTCTTTCTGAATTTGAAATTTTCAATCTTGAATATCTTCAACAGTATAATAGATGTGTCATTCCAACTTCTACTAGGGGGTGTTGACCATTGGCACCTAATCACCTAATGAATTAAAAATAAAAGTTGTAGCAATTTAAATTATGTAAAAAAGCACCATTAGAAATTTTAAATCTTGAATAACTTCAAAGCTATAATAGATAGAGATGCCATTCCAACTTGTACTCCTGTTTTATGGAATAGTTGTACATTGCCATACCAATATGCTTTGAAGACACACACACTGATTTGCTATGCAGCAAATCATCTTTCCTACTTTCTTTCTTTCTTCTTTCTTTCTTTCTTTCTTTCTTTCTTTCTTTCTTTACAGGCAAATTTGTCCGACATTTCATTTGAAAAGTTTAACACGTAGAAACTCCAAACGTGGCACAATTATACTTCTATAGATAAAGTCTGGCCTTTTTATAATGAGAGGTCATGCTTTTCAAAATTATGCAAATGAGGGCTAATTAAAGTTTTAAATCTTCAATATGTTATATTGTATACAGTCCATTCCACCTAACTTGAGCTCTAGGGGCCGTCTCATTAGTTGTGACCACAGTCCGGTGAGCCAAACAGCCTATCACTGACCTCTTTGCCCTGCCACTCAACCCGGCTGCTATAATTACTGGTGTTTGTAAACAGGTCCACATGGGTGCTGCTGTAGACATTTATATGGGTTTTATTTTCACTTTTGTAGCGTCAAATAATTGGATTTTTTACAAAATAATCCGGCTAAAGGGACACCATTTTACTGTGGAACTGGCCCTGCTATGTATCTGCCACCCCACCAAACACACATGACCAGTGACAGTGAATGATTGGTATCAAATGGCCAGCTTATTCCAAAGTCCTTGCAAGTGTAACCACATCAAAATAAACCCTACCCTTTCCTCTTAAGTTTATGTGTATTTTATTACCCCCAATAGATTTCACTCATAATCTAGAGCCTTTATCAACAATGTAAGACCTTTGGGATATTTTTACAGGGGTGTCACATCTCAATTAAATTGCAAACAAGCCATAATCCTGGTATATATTTTACAAGATGTGACATCAAAATGACCCTTTGAAAATGCGGCATGCCTTGACTCATTCAGGACAGAAGTCTTCATTTACTGTCAGTAAAATTTGTATCAAAGGGATATACTGAGTATTCTTATCTTTTAAATTAGGGGGTTCTGATTTCAAATTTCTGACAATCATAATAGAATATAATATCTGCTCATGATTTGTGATATTCTGACCTTTTTTATTTGTTTCACACATTGTAGTAGCAATGCAAATTTGAAAGAATTAGCAAAGAGCATATCCTTTGGGTTCATCCCTGAATGAGTTAATTTTGTCATATAAACATTGGCTGCATTGATTGAATAGCTATGTCTGTTTGGCAATTTAATTATAAGCTAAAGTTTTCTTTCTGGACACCAGTCAGTTCAGGGGCTCTCTAAGAAAACATATTGGGCAACATTATTTATATACAATTACACAGTCCAGGAATTGCTTTGAAAGATTCCCGCTCATGCAGTCCATCATTAAAGTGTGTGTGTGTCAACACACACTTTTCTTTCTTTCTTTCTTTCTTTCTTTCTTTCTTTCTTTCTTTCTTTCTTTCTTTCTTTCTTTCTTTCTTTCTTTCTTTCTTTCTTTTTTTCTTTCTAATTTGAAAAATTCAATCTTGAATATCTTCAACAGTATAATAGAGATGTCATTCCAACTTCTACTAGGGGGTGTTGACCATTGGCACCTGATCACCTAATGAATTAAAAATAAAAGTTGCAGCAATTTAAATTATGTTAAAAAGCACCATTAGAAATTTTAAATCTTGAATAACTTCAAAGCTATAATAGATAGAGATGCCATTCTCAACTTGTACTCCGGTTTTATGGAATAGTTGTACATTGCCATACCAATATGCTTTGAAGACACACACACTGATTTGCTATGCAGTAAATCATCTTTCCTAGTTTATACTGGATTGCCCAACAGTACAAAACATTGTCTAATCTAGGAGTTCTCCAGACACTGAGACGCACAATGATATATACAAGACAGTCTGACTAACAGGGCAATACAAACTAGAAAAGATGATTTGCTGCATAGCAAATCAGTGTGTGTCTTCAAAGCACATTGGTGTGGCAATGTACAACTATTCCATAACACAGGAGTACAAGTTGGAATGGCATCTCTATTTCTTATAGCTTTGAAGTTGCTCAAGATTTAAAATTTCTTCTGGTGCAATTTAGAATAATTTAAATTGCTACAACTTTTAGTTTTAATTCATTAGCTGCACAATGGTCAACAACCCCCTAGTAGAAGTTGGTCACATGTAGATTGCGCAGTGTTACAATGCCCAAAATTTAAACCCAACATGAACCAAATCGGATGAAAATTGACCAAGTTATGACAAGATGAAACTTTCAAAGGGCAAATGACCTTGACCTTTGCCCTTTCGAGGGTACATGTTCTTATAAATATGCGCAGTGTTGCAATACCTACAATTTGAGTCCAACTTGATCAGAATTGGATGGAAATTGGCCAAGTTATGACTGGATGAAACTATCAAAGGTCCAAATGACCTTGACCTTTGACCTTAAGAGGTCACATGTAAATTCCAAATGTGTAGTGTTACCATAGCTACCATTTGAGTCCAACATGATCAAAATTGGATAAAAATTGACCAAGTTATGGCTAGAAGAAAGTTACCATGGAAAGTGGCCTTTGACCTTGAAATGACCTTTGACCTTGAGATGACCTCTACCGGAAGCAAAACTTGACCTCAAAAATGACATTTTGGCTTAAATTGAACTTTGACCTTGACATGACCTTTGACCTTGACATGACCTTGACATTTGAGATGACCTTTACCTTTCTATGATCAAACTCCTATACACTCACAACCACATCTACTATAGTATATAAGATATTGAAGATTTAAAACTTTAATTAGCCCTCATTTGCATAATTTTGAAAAGCATGACCTCTCATTATAAAAAGGCCAGACTTTATCTATAGAAGTATAATTGTGCCAAGTTTGGAGTTTCTACGTGTTATACTTTTCAAATGAAATGTCGGACAAATTTGCCTGTAAAGAAAGAAAGAAAGAAAGAAAGAAAGAAGGAAAGAAAGAAAGAAAGAACTAGATAAGATGATTTGCTGCATAGCAAATCAGTGTGTGTGTCTTCAAAGCATATTGGTATGGCAATGTACAACTATTCCATAACACAGGAGTAGAAGTTGGAATGGCATCTCTATCTATTACAGCTTTGAAGTTATTCAAGATTTAAAATTTCTAATGGTGCTATTTAGCATAATTCAAATTGCTACAACTCTTGTTTTAGAATCATTACATGCGCAATGGCCAGGAACCCCCTAGTAGAAGTTAAACTGACATGAACATGAACCAAATCGGATGAAAATTTACCAAGTTATGGCAAGATGAAACTTTTAAAGGGCCAAATGACCTTGACCTTTGCCCTTTCAAGGTCACGTGTTCTTATAAAAATGTGCAGTGTTGCAATACCTACATATTGAGCTACATATTGAGACTAACATGATTAGATCTGGATGGAAAATAGCCAAGTTGTGACTGGATGAAATTTTCAAAGGTTCAAATGACCTTGACCTTTGACCTTTAGAGGTCACACATGAATTCTAAAATATGCAGGGTTACAATAGCTACAATTTGAGCCCAACATCATCAAAATTAGATAAAAATTGACCAAGTTATGGCTAGAAGAAGGCCACCAAGGAAAGTGGCCTTTAACCTTGAAATGACCTTTGACCTTGAGATGACCTCTACCTGAAGTGAACCTTGACCTCAAAAATGACATTTTGGCTTAAATGTGACCTCTGACCTTGACATGACCTTTGACCTTGACATGACCTTTACATTTGAGATGACCTTTACCTTGCTATGATCGAACTCCTATACACTCGGGACCACATCTACTATAGTATATAAGATATTGAAGATTTAAAACTTTAATTAGCCGTCATTTGCATAATTTTGAAAAGCATGACCTCTCATTATAAAAAAGGCCAGACTTTATCCATAGAAGTATAACTGTGCCAAGTTTGGAGTTTCTACATGTAATACTTTTCAAATGAAATGTCGGACAAATTTGCCGGTAAAGAAAGAAAGAAAGAAAGAAAGAAAGAAAGAAAGAAAGAAAGAAAGAAAGAAAGAAAGAAAGAAAGAAAGAAAGAAAGAAAGAAGAAAGAAAGAAATAAAGAATTCCCAGAAAAACAGAAAAGTGTGCGTTGACACACACACTTTAATTCCTAGAAAAACAGAAAAGTGTGTATCGACACACACACTTTAATCATGATAATATGACTATGAGATGATTGTACGCGATACAAATTAGATTAGAGATACTATAGACTTGGCATGCAAACAAACTTACGCACATGTTTACGCACCTATATGCAATGACCTCAGGTGGTGCCTGAAAGGCAGATACTGGCCCGACCTTCACCCGCCCGCACTCACGGCGTTCCACGGCATGGCCCGCCGAGGGTCATGCGACGCATGGATGCACGAATGCATACCGCTGGGTGCGGCCGAAGCACTATGGCTCCGCCGTGGAGCCACCATTGCAATTTGCACCCAGCACCTCGTGTGTTCCTTCCCTGCCTGGCAAATGTCAACCACTGTGGTCCTATGGGAGCACAAGGTATTTCTCCAACATCAAAATGAAATAGAGATACAGGCTCATGTATGTAAATGAGACACTATGGATACCATGTCTGGAACTCTCTTGACGATATTACCCGCAGTTCACACGATTTACCTTTTTTCAAACGCAATTATAAGGCTCGCTACTTTACATGATTTTTATGTTTTAATTTTGAATTGCTTGCCGTTCAGCTTTATCTGTCACATATTTGTAACATTTGTATATATACTGTATATATGTTTACTGGTCCCCAGGAAAGAACAGAGGCAACTCTGACTGGGCGTACCAGAATAAAGATATTATTATTATTATTATTATTATTATTATTATTATTATTATTATTATTATTATTGTTGTTGTTGTTGTTGTTGTTGTTGTTGTTGTTGTTATTATTATTATTATTATTATTATTATTAGACGCAACCTCCCGGTGACATGCTGTGCCAACAAACGTATATTGGTGATATGGGTATGCTTCACGATTTTGCTATACATCTTGAAAACAATATGAAAATACATTCATTTTCGGCACATATGCAACTACCATGCCTTTCAGAGCTTTAGTTATAATTTTTTCCCCCATTTATAATTGGTTATTGGCTGAAGTGTCACCTGGTGGCCGCATTCATACTTAAATCTGTTAGTTCAAGATACGCCGCCAGAGGGAGTATGGTCTGTTTTGGACCCCTTTCTGTTTGGTTCAAGTAACTAATGTAAGGTCTAAACCGTAACCACGTCTGTTAACTACTTCCTTGATAGAATCTTTCTATTTCCTACATTCCCATTACAACATTGAGCTCTGACATAAGAAAAAAGTTTTGGATATGTAAATAAGTTAATTTAGAAAGGTCAAGGTCATTGGAGAGAGAGGCCAGTTTATGGCTTGGTGAGCAAAGAACGTGAATTTTGTGATAATTCACCTGGTGTTCTTCCATTTCTAGGTGAGTTTATGTCCTATAGGGTCGTTTTTACATGTTTTATGAACTTTGGCCCAGTTTGATGCAATATCGATTACTCTATCTTGCACTTTAGTGTAAGGTCCAAATGTCCATTTGTTCTCTTGCCGAGCACATGGTGCAACATGATGCCGGTAATAGCGGCACATGTTAGAGTGACTTTAAGCTTGTCTCTTGTAAGACCTCTTGATGTAAGCTCCATTAATGCAGGCAAAGGCACTCTTGTCATCATTTCAAGTGTTTATTGTAAGAGAAGTACATATAATGGCCAATGCAACGTTTGATGGTCATAATGAATTATAATAATGAGGCAACGTGGAGCACACGTAAATCCCTTGCCTGCTCATCTGTAATTGTGCTAGCCGTATATTGCTCTGTACAATGGAATTTAATGCAATAAGTATTGACATCAGTTGCTACAAAGTATCTTTATGTCTATTGACACATGTATATCTGAATGGATTAATTACATATTAACAAATACTACTTCAAGCATGTCCTTCAGTCATCTCACTGTACTTGTTGGACTTTATTGAAAATTGTAACAGATCATGAGATCTGTGATCCTATATTCATCTATTATTGATAATTACGAGGGGGATGAGCTTCATTTAAAACAAAGAAACAAAAAGATGTGAAATTGTATCATGGCAGCATTAGATCCAAACAAATGTAAATATTATTGATTTTTGAAAGGTACTGAATGATTATTTGTGTAATCTCCAGTCACACTATGATTTAGGCACCCACTGCCTCTGTTTCCATGTTTGGCTCTATTCCTCATCATATATAATGTGTAAATAGTATATATTTTATGAAGTATAATTTCTGCTAAATGTAGAAAGAAGGATTGGAGAGAGAGGGCATTCTGTATGAGGCAGGACTTGTGGCTTGGTGAGCAAAGAACGTGAATTCCGTGATAATTCACCTGGTGTTCTTCCATTTCTAGGATGTAGCTGCGCCGTCCATGGGTGTACTGCCTGCGCCAATCTGGGAATCTGCACAGAGCCCTGTACATGGCTGCATGCACATGAATGCCTCTGGCTACTTTAACCAAGCTTGCATGGACACTCGCAGTGTGCCATGCAACACGGATTATCACTCGCAGTGATACCGATTTACTTGTGAATTTTAATGTAATAAATGAACCTTTAATATAAATTTGTCATATTGTCAGTTATATATTGTGTAGCATCCTAAATGTAGTGTTAAAACTGCCCTCATACTGCAATTTTAGTCCTGTGGCATACAGTGTCTTTCAGGGGACATACCGACACCAAAACAAGGGAGGATACTGAAACTGTCTAATTGGGACACGTGGAGAATGTTTCACTCGCAACAGCCAGTATCTTCCCAAGGGAAATACAATCATCCCATTAAAATAACATTGAAAGTCTGTATATCCCTCACGTTCTATATTTGCGCAAACAGTGACGCTAATGACGTTTTGCGCCATGACGTCACTCACGTTGCAAGGGTGCCTGCCGCACAAGATGCATGACCTGACAGGAGAGTCGTGTGGGCCTATTTCTTCCTGAAGGGGAGGTCGGTTTTTCTTACACAAAATTATGAACTACAAATTGTACGTTTTGGCTGCAAGGTTAGTATGTAGCATCTTACATTATCCCAGGAAAAGCTGCACTTGCCTTTTTCGTCTAATCATGGTTAATACATTTAGGATACAAAGATCATTTCATGGCTAAATCAGTCTCCTACCCGCGGGGGGGGGGGGTACTTCCTATACCTTGCTATACGGGTAGGCGCCGCGGAAAAGACCCCCTATTTTCGGTACTTGTCGCTCTCTAAGACCCCCCATTTTCCTGCTTGTAGCTCTAAAAGACCCCCTTTTTTCGCTTGTCTCACCCAAAGACCCCTGCGTTTTTCAATTCCTGTCTCCAAATTGCCCCAAAATACACCAAATTTTATGTAAAATTTAATTTTTTTTTCAATACAAGCTCCAGAAGACCCCCATTTTCACATTGGTTCCGCTCCCGTTGGGTCCGGGTTTTGTACCCTCAGTGGAGCCTACCCACCAAAAATTCCGGGGAGTACCCCCCCCCCCCCGGGCTCCTACCCTGTACAGTGTCCCCTAGAGCTCTATCCTCCCTCGACCCTTTGGGTCTCGGGAGTATACAGGCTCTCAGTGGAACTGTACCGGGTAGGATACTGATTTAGCCATGGAATAACCTCTAAATATCAGACTTAGTCTTGGGAAACCTGAACCTGGGGATATTTGTCATTCATCTGAATAACTGCGCCCAATCAAGACTGCATACGTAGTTCATATAAACAAAAGGCGGTTACACATACTACTCATTTTGCATAAAAATTAAAAATCCGATGCAGTGATTTTTTTTTGATATTTTCTTTCCATCACGATCGACATTTTAAAACCATCTAACACACACAAACGTATGTATGTATGTAAATGTATGTATGTAATTTGTCTGTGCATGATCTTTAATGGCAGGTAACGTAACATGCAGTATGGTGTAGTCACACAATGTACGTGTGTATGTATATATATTGCATCCTCAAATGACTTCATTCGGAAAAATATGCTGCACACCATTATTGATATGCCTACCTTGGGACCTTGAATTCATTTGGCCAACAAAATGGGATTAACCTACCCTAAGCCTTGCTGAACAGATGTGGTCCATCACTTCCCGCATATCATTCACTTGACCACGCGCTAAACAGCTTTACAGTATGTCGGCGGAGGCTGCCTCTCAAAGTCGTGTGACTCGGTGAATTTTATGTTGCATGCACAGGAAGTCTCACCATCACTGACGCAACACCACATTGATGGTGGCCTAACAATCCCGGACGATCCTTGTGTGAACGGTTTTCACAAGGCTGTGCACGGCGTCTCAGATAACTCTGGTTCGGTGAGGTTAAAATCGATGCATTGCAATGCATTTAAATGCATTAGGATATATTTTTAATATGATAAAGGCATACTTGGTTTAGATCTTGCACTTAAATCTTGAAGTTTGAAATTTACATCTTCGTGTTACCTTTGTTTAGTTATTTTTTCAAAATTTTATTTAGGAAAGCTACCCATAGGGGGGGGGGTATCGAGCGCTAGTGTAAGACTTCGGTGTGTCCATGGTAGGGATGGTCCGATATCAACATCGTAAATCGGGAAATTGGAGGTATTTTGCCTCCGATTTCCGATTTTTTTAAAATTCCTATTGCATTTATGGTCTGACAAGTGACCCCTCCATGGTACAGTAATTGTGCACCATTGACTGGTTGTATTTTTAAGGTGGCCATGTCCTTTCGACTTAGGTCTCAGTTGGTCCAGTGGATTTAGTCATGGCCACATAAGCCAAGACCAGTCCGGGTTGCAAAATTTTTACAATGCTTATTTTGTTATGATTTTGTCCCCGGGGAAAAACGTAGGTTACCTGCTTGTGAGCAATAAAGAGTAGTCACATGTGAACGTTTGAACGTTTTGAGTTGTGTAATTTTTTTTCTTGCCGGAGAAAAACTGGAATCATTACCGGAAAGTTGGAAAGTAAAAACAAAAATCGGAAAAAAATCAGAATCGGCCAATCCCTAGTCCATGGCAAGTTCAACTGCGATAAAAGCATTCAGTATTCACTAACAATTGAAAGCAAAACTACTAGGATTCTCCATAATATACCAGATTTTTACATCCGTTCTCCTTCGTCGCCATTTTTTTTCTGACACACATAGGCCGTTCGTAGTCAAGCTGCGTAAGCTCCTATGTCATGAAATAAAGCATTTTTTCTTTTTGCTGGACAAGTCTAATGACCATGTGTGCCGAGATGGAACCCATTAGCACTTACTTTTTAAAAATACCGCTGTATCAGAACCTCTGAACTCGAACGCTACCCTAATCTGCCCTGGCTGCATATGGGCAGGTTCAAAGTCCGTAGTGTACGGTTGGTACCAATGTGTGTGCGATTTCTGCCGGAGTCCGTTGGCCCATTCCAAAAGAATACGACCAAAGAGAAGAACCGTTTGCAAACGTCTCCAAACCCGACACAGATTAACAGAACTTTCAGCCCCGAGCAACATTAAGGACCGTAATGCAGTACTTGGCGCGAGTATTGCAACGTGACAACACCATGGCAGAATTTGACTGGGAAGGGAACAACCGAATTTTGTCACTACTATGTTCACCATCTAAACTGTAATACAAATTTAACATTTGAGTTTAACTGCACCGGGCTGAAAGTTTCTGGCCACAGCCAAGACAATGAGCACCCTCACTGGGGTGCACGGTAGGCTGAGCGGTAAGACGCTCGCCTTTCACATCTGCGACCCGGGTTCGATTCCCGTCATGGGCAGCATGTGGAAAAAGTTCCTACCACTGCACGATGGTTTTATCCGAGTTATTCGGTTTCCTCCACCACAGACAAGGTTTAGGAAGTATACGCCAACATCTGTGCCATGGAGAGTGACTCGATAAGTCAATGCTTGACTTCTTTCACAATCCATGTAAAACAAATGTGTCTATACTTTTATATACTGCTGACCAGCTCATCCATTTGTGATTCTTGCCGTCGTTCTCTTCTGCGTGGTAGGCGTTACCGTGAATACATATTTTACCATTGTCGTGGTTCGGAACAAGAAGTTTCAAACGGCCCAGAACATCATAATTAATTGCTGGTATACTTCTTCAAACTTTTGCTCTGCCATTAACTTTTTATCACTTTGTTTTCGCTTTCGCTGCAGCTCTTTGTAGAATGACACCGTTCGTGTATTGGGAGTGTAATTACGTCGTCTGTTTCAATATGGTGTATCTGTGCATCATACTGTGTTTACGCTTGTTTTCTCCAGTGACAGCTCAACGAATCGAGCAACACAGGGTTGCTTTGATAGTTTGTGACTTCATGTGGGCAGTCTGTGCCATTCTGTATGCGTATCCCACATCAGGTATGTGGTACAAATTGTTTGACGGCAAATACACCTCGTGTTATGAACCTGATTACAAGCTTGAATAATACAGTATTATGCAGTTCGTTTTTCTGGGAGCTGTAGCTTTGTTGATAATGTGTTGTGCGGTCGGTATTGCTTGGAATAGCAGAAAACATTTTTCATGCTTTGTAGATAGCAAATCCCACACTCAACGACTCCTTTCACACAACCACCAAAGCATAGAATTTTCTCACCTCCAGCTGACTGGAGAGGGCATCGCGCGGGTGGACACTTGTTGGCATAGGATGAAGCATGTTAAAAGTACTAATCTTGAAAGTAAATTTGAGGTCAACTGTAGCAACATCGACATAAATTGCAAAATTTTTTATTAGTGTGTCTGTCAAGTTCGGTAATGTACCAGGCATTTTTGATTTGAAGATTTTACAAAACTTTTTACAGGCAAAATATATGAGACCCTCATTCATTATCTGTGTGCTGACCACCACACATGAATAGGTGTCAATTGGTTTCTGACGCCTGTGGAGTTAATCACCAGAGCAGTTTGTGAAACGTCAATCCAGGAACAGTTTAACCTGGAGGTATTTAACTGTCATGGTTTTAAACAGTCGTCCCAGTACACATGTGAAAGGCTGGAAAACTGCGGTATGCTATGTGTAAACGAAACTTAACTGCGCTCACACGAACTTGGTTTAATTAGTGACATCGTGAATGAGCAATATAACGGTGAATTTGAAGTATTTTGCAAAAAATTCAATGCATGATATCGATGCTTCTTTTTCATGTCGTCCCTTTTGAGACATTGGAGAGGAGTGAAATTGGCGTATAGTTTTCCTTTGACTGTTAATTAGTTGTTTGAAAACGGGGTGCACGTTCTACTTCTTCCAAGGACCAGGGAAATATGGGTTGGATAAGCAGCAATTGAATAGATCAGTAAGAAAACGTGGGTTGGAAGTGGCATGGTATTTCTGTACGGTGTTACATACGCCATCAGAGCCACAAGCAGAACTAGTTTTCAGAGACTTTAGAATCTGTTCCACATCATGTTGTCCCACATGAAACATAGACAGGCGGACCTCAGTCCAATAGGCAAAGTCGGGCAAGGGCAAAGGATTATCATCGTGCCAAATCTTGCACTGACCAGCAAAATACTTGTTGAATGACTCACACTGCCTCCTATCTTCTCGTGGAGAAGATTGGAGGCACTATGCCGAAGTTCCGGATATAACCAGGGGAGTCAGTGTTCATGAGGTCCATCAGGTTTACATAGTACCCAGACACACGAGTACATTCGGATATGAGCTGGTGCAGGTTGTTTTGTGTTAAGAGATCACAAAGGCGCTCTCCGAGCTCACTGTCAGCGTTAGGAGAATCCCAAAGTTGACAGCTATCGTTAAAACCACTTGCTAAAAGAAGTATTTTAGAGTTAAGCTCGATAGCAGACGAAATGGATTGAGATAAATTGTCCGCGGAAAGGTCTCTCTGCGGCAAATTGACCTGTTGGACGATAATACACGACTAAGATCAGTTAAGGGACAGTAATTTGAGCCCAGCTACATTCACTACTGGAAGTTTCCAGCTCCACACATCATCTAGTACGTAGATTGTCTTTTACGTACAGGGCAACCCCTCCCCCAAGACCAGTTTCCCGATCATTACGTTACAGGACTTGAACGCCTTCAATTGCCAGTGAAGCTTCAGGGCAGGTATAATTTTGAGCCATGTTTCGGATAATGTAATGACTTCAAATTTTTCAGACTCCGCCAAAACACTTATTTCTTCACGTGTATCAACAGCTTTTAAGCTTCGTGCGTTAGCATGACACATAGACCAAAGACCAGTTTCATTACCATCACGTTACGGGATTTGAAAGCCTTCAATTGCGAATAAAGCATCAGGGTTGGTATTATCGAGCCAGTTATTTCTTCAAGTTTACCAACAGCTTTTAAGCTTCAAACGTTAGCACAACACACAGAAAACTTATTGAGAATAACATTATCAACTGGTCCAGGGGTTGGAAGAATAATTTAGTACTCGTGGAGAAAACATCAAGTATAGAAACCGTCATATGTCTCAGATTATGTAGACATTCGGCAAGTAATACGACAGAAAGGAATATGTAAGTACACTGATCCCCCAAAATGTTCCAGTTGCATTCCTACATAAAGGACAAGATTCTATATACGTCAAATACAAATGAGAAGATGGTATGTTTGAGAATCCCTATTGTCGCAAACAAAGAATCGACATTGTCCATGTTGTTAATCAGAATGATACAAAAACCATAATCTGGTTCCAACTGTGGACAAAAGTTCGAGCAATGCACAAAATTGAAATTATTATAGGCAAACACCAAAGTGAAAAGCCAGAAAATGTCGGATCGAATTGGTCTTGCATTTGGTTTGTAGGAAACAAGGTATATCTCATAAATTGAAGCTTATATTGGACTTTTAATCCATGTGATAATATTTCTGATGTCCAGATATTTCGCCGGTGATGTCCCTAGCTTTCTCAATGGAAGTAAAGATGTTATTTGAACACACGTTGAGTGGGCTTCTACCAATTTTGTATAAATAGACACGGTCCTGTGATTTTTGGATTTCTAACGAATTTTTTGTTCATTTTTTGGCCAAATCTTAAAACATCTTCCCCGATACCACTTGGCCAATTGCGTAGGAAGACTTATGGGGACTCTAAGACATTACTTTGCTCAACAGGTGCGGCTGTAGAGTTTCAAATATCTTGTATGTAAAAGTTGTGTTTTCGCTATTTTTGACTTCCACTCTAAAAGCGTCACTGAAATTATGCTGAAACTTGATGGAAATGTTCCTTGTCAAAGGGGCCAAACAAGTTTATTCACAACGTGGTTTTGCTGTGAATCCCTATCTTTTAATGGGTATTTTAATTCGGGTACTTAGTAATCAGTTAATGAATACGGTCCTTTTGATTACTATGTGAGTGAATGGGAATTGCAGTCATGGTAATTCACGTTTTCGACTTTTTTTCCGAAACCACCAACCAAATTCATTTCAAACTTGGGGGGGGGGGGGGTGTACCTTAGGAAGGTTCTCTACCAAGTTTGTTCAAATAATCACGCTCCAGTGATTTCTGGATTTCCTACGATTTTTTTTTTTTTTTTTGGCATCATTTTTTGGCAAAATTTAAAAAAATCCTCTTCTCCGAAACTGCATGGCTGATCCATTCGATATTGCTCAGGGAGACATCAAAACCTGAATCTGTTCAACAGGTGGCGCTGTGATGTTTCAAGCATTTTTATGCATGAGAGTGTTTTTACGCATTTTCTCCAAAATGTCGCTCAAATTACGCTGAAACTTGATGGACATGTTCATTGCAGAGGGGCCAATGAAAGTTGTTCATTAGATGGCGTTACAGTGTGTCTCCTTTTTTTTCTTCTAATTCGGGTATCCATTAGTTAATGCATATTATGGGTGGGCATTGCAATGGTGATTAATACACGGTTTTGACTTCGAAGAAACCACTGACCAGATTCCCTTCAAACATGGTGGGGATGTAACATTCGTGGGTCTCTACTAAGTTTTTGCAAATGGTCACAACCCTCGATTTGGGGGGATGTTTTTAGGAGTTTTTTGTTCATATTTTTGGCCAAATCTTTCATACTCTTCTTCAAAACCACTTGGCCAATTTATTCAAAATTGTATAAGAACACTTTCGGGCATGACAGCGGGAGTTACACAGTGCATGGGTGACGTTGACCTCATTCCCAAGATCACAGGGTCACTTAGGTATATTTAACTCTACAGATGTTGACTTGATAATTATTTCAGTATCGACTTTGATGTTTTACATGGTTTTGATTCTCTTTGAGGGCCACTCTCATGTTGCACATATTAATGTTACTCGATGAAGGTCACGCTTAAACTGAACATGAGTGACCTTGACGTCATGTCTGAAGTCACAGCGCAACATACGTGATTTTTATTCTGCACTATAACTTGAGAGCTACTTGAACTGGAACCTTGATGTTTCACATGTTAGTTTCTTCTATAAATATCAGACTTACCCAGTGCACGGGTGACCTTGATCCTACCCCAAGGTCAGAGAGCCACAAGTATGATGAATCTGTTGGTCAGCTCAGCATGGCCTGTTTTTGCCAAAACAGTTTGGCTTTTTTTTTTTTTTTTTTTTTTTTTTTTTTTTTTTTTTTTGAAAATGCAAAGGGCCACTTATGGGAAACCCACCTCTTAATTTGTTGAACAGTTGTTTTTTTTTTTTTTTGGGGGGGGGGAATGATTTTTTGTGTGTTTTTGCTTTTCACCACTTCTGCAAAGTGCCGTCCAGATTGTTCTGGAACAACGTAGAAATATAGCTTGTTGGAGATTGAAAAAATTTTGTTCACCAAGTGGTGATACTCTGGATCCTTGATTTTAACAATTTCTTGTAAAAAATCTGGGACTTGTTGCAAAAAAGTACATTAAATTAATTAGTTTGATTATCAATTAAGATGCAACTTTTACATTTACCCCTAAAATTGAATTTTGAATGACCTTGACATGATTTCAAGGTCAATAATGACATAGTAAAAGATACTAAGTTTTACGTTCTGAGAAATAGGAAGGCTAACAACAATAAAATGCACCACAAATGTGTAACATATATAGAAGTTTGATATTGCGTAATATGGGTGATCTTGATCTACTTTCTGAAGATCAAACACGGATTACATATTAAGAAATGACTTTTGTTATGGACATTACATCTGAACTTTTGCACATCTATAAATGTATCATTGCGGGAATATTAAGTAGCATCAGAGCAAAAGTAGCAAAAAGTACCTTAAATCCATCATTTTCATTATAAATTGAGATTTGGTGAAATTTTGATTGGCAGTCTATTTTTCAAGGTCATTTAGGACATAGTAAATAACAGTAACTTTTACATATTGAGAAACACGAATGCTAACAATACCAAATGTACCGTAAATAAGTATCATATATATAAGTTTTATATTGCATAATATGGGTGACTTTGACCGACGTTTTCAACATCACAGAGGGAATGAATATCGGGAAATTATTAATTTTTGTTGTGGTCATTACGTCTGAATTTGTGCATAAGTATCAATACACTATTACTTAAATATTATGCAGACAGAAGTCTGTTAAGTGTGGAGTCGTGGTGGCGCTACCTGTGGTATTAAGTAGAACCAGTATCATAAGTATTGAAAGTACATTTAATTGATTTCTTAATTATGAATCGAGATGAAACTTCTAAAGTCACACCAAATAATCAATACAGTGCTCAAATTTGGTAAAATTTGGGGTGATCTTGGCCTATTTCTTCAACGTCATTTAGGATATAAGAAAGGCCCCTACGTTTTACATGTTAAAAAATAAGAAGACTAACAGTGCCAAATACACCACAAATGTGTATTATATATACAAGTTGGATATTGCAAACCATGGTAAACCTTGAACTACACTCTCAAGGTCACAGAGAGAATGCACATCAGAAAACAATTTTATTGTGATGTCTATAACATAATGGCTGAACCTGTACTATGCAAATTTGGTAATTATGGTTTGTTTGACAGGTATTCTTCTTTCATATGAAGCTCTGCATTTATGAGCAAAACTTCACGTATTTAGCTAATTCATCATTTGCCACGCTCATATTTATTCATTATTATGTGGGTTGTCTTTGCAGAATATTTAGCTTAGACAAGGAGCCGCTACTCAGAGAGACATGTACGGGTAAAAGGCTCCGAAACATGCTGAGTAGTTACCCGCTGAAGACCCTTTAATTTATTTGGGCTAAAACAGCCTATGTCAAAATTTTACAGAGGAACGTGTGCAATATGGTAAATAGTACTTCTATGTATATAGGTTAGACAGGGGCAAGTTAGCTTATGGAGAGTAAAGAGTTCGGACTGCGGAATAGGGTAATGACTTCTAGGAAGTGGTTTGGGACAAAAAGACACAAATACAATAATAAATTGAGATGGAACTGCCAAAACTTACTGAATAAGCATTAGGGCAATGGTCAAGAATGTGATATGTTTCAAGGTCATTACGTACTTAAGAAAAGGACATTAGGTTTAATATGGTCATAAAGAAAGGGAAAGATGCCAAATGTACCACAAATGTGTGTCATGTGGAAGTTAGATATTGCATTATATGGATGACCTTGACCAATTTCTCCGGGACACGGAGGGAATGCATTTCAGGAAATTATTTTTTGGTGATGGTTATCAGATTATATGTCAGCAAAGCATTAGGCCCATGTGCCTCTTGTCATCTTCTTAAAGAACTGCTATGGCCTTATTGCTTTGCCTTCCCTTCTTGTCCCAAATCGTAAGTTGGATCTTCTTCAAAGTTATGGGAAATGTATCTGCACTTGGTCTTCACCAAGTCGTCCACGGCCTGGTGGGTGGGGCTTTTATTTTCCGATTTTGAGCAAATTATCGATATAAGGAGAAATCTTTAACGGTATATGTACATGTTAAAAACAGTGATGATGGTCTTAAACAAAGGTGACATTGATATCATTCTTAAGTTCCCCGGACCACTTCAGCTTGCGCTTGAATGTAAAGTCAGCTGAGCACTGGACTGTCACAGTCGTCTTCTTTTAATAATTTTCACACTTTCCTGAGATATTTGAATATAAAGGTTTCAAAACAGTCAAGGTACAGTCAGGTACAATTTTCCATCAAAAGTACATGTTTGTGGTGACGCCATCATGATATTGGTTCCACATTTTGTCTTTGCCACTATTCGACCACACCATAGTCACAGTATCCCAGGTATTCTTTATATATATATATATATATATATATATATATATATATATATATATATATATATATATATATATATATATATATATATATATATATATATATATATATATATATATATATATATATATATATTATTTTTGACAATTAAGATGCCGACACTAGTTCTTATTTTTTGTTTTAAAAATGTGACATGTGTTAATAGCATTATCCTTTGGTACAAAATTAATACAAGTACTGGCTTCGAGTATTATCAGCAAATAAATGAGTCTTGATGGATCACCTTTTGCGGGAAGATATTAGTTTCGTTACTCCTATCAGAAGGAAAATGACAAGGGCATTGTGTCCCGGTCCACAATTAATCTATAAGTCATCTAGAATCCATAAAAGGCGCCTTTGGTATTTAAACTAGATAAACCAGATCGTGGTGGGATTTAAAATTGAACCCCAAGGACAACAGAAATGAAGAACAAAGTGTATGACTCAATTTTTTGTTTTCAAAGGTACTTGCAAGAGATTTCCGTTTTATCTTCAAGTTATAGTTTCACTGTAAATTTTACAATTTGCACATTTAAGCCATAGGATAATATATATATCAGATTTGCTGGTCAATTAAATATCGATCAAAAATGACGGTCAAAATTTCGGGACATAATTATAAACAAAATGCAGTGTAGACTTGGATGACACCCTGAGCATTGACCGCAATGCCTAACACTTTCTCAGATAATTAAGTGGGCCGGTTGGGTACCTAAAAACATTCACGGCCCGATCTTCGGTAAGTGCAACAGCCAAGAGACGTCCATTCACGTACCACCACACCTATTGTCACACAGAATATAATGGTCGAGGCCAACAGCATCCTCGGGTGCTTGTTGCGCAGTGCGCAACAAGCGCGCCGAAGTGAGCCGTTGACTTGGTCTGAAACTTGTTGACACTGAAACAATTGAAATGAAAAGTAGTTCACTGAGCAATTACAATCAAGTAAAGCTGCTATCGGAACCGTACACTTGCCACATTACAGCTTCGTTATAAACAGTTTTTCTGTGAGAAGCTCTAGTCGTAATACTGGAAAGATTCCCCACAGGCAAAGGTTATACTACCAGAAGCAAATGAATGAAATGGTTAGCTGTCTTTTTAATTCTCCAAGTCTCTGTCTATAAATTAGTCCGCGTCAGAAACAGAATACACAGCCTATGTCAAAATTCTCCAGAAGAAAGTGACAATAGTACTCCCATGCATATACAGTGACAGATGAGCTTGTGGAGTGTGGAGAGCTCGGACTGGGAATACGGTAAAGACTACCAGGATGTGGCTCTGGACGAAAAGACACAAATACAATGTCCTTATTATTGGATACATGTCTTTTGCGTAAAATTTCCACATACGTTTGTGGAGAATATGATAAATGTAACAGTATAAGGTCGACGTCCACCTGTGAAATTTAATTCACAACTGATGAAAGATTTTACCCAATTTAGTGTGGACAAGATGAATTTATTACACGTGAAAAAGACAGACATGTATGAATTGTCCAACATTATTTGAACCCGGACAATTATGTTTAGAAACTACAAAAATGCATCAAATCTAATTTTATGAGTTGAAATTTGTGATAATTTAACACATGGTATGCCCTGGCCAAAATGAGAGTATTTACTGAATCAAATAAAAAGTACGGGCCATCCAAGATTTAGACAAGACATACGGAAAACAAGTGAGACAGAGTGCATGTCTGAATTGGACCTTTAACCATAACTACTTCCGCCCATGTACGGATGGTGTGTTCTAGTTCTGGTGGAATTTTAATTGTTTTGGGTATTTTCACAGAAAAGAATCATACCTAAAACAGTTGTTATATTAGTTTTATGATAAATTATTTTCTTGTTAAGAGACTCCTCTAGCAGATGCAGAGGCAAATGTTCCAACAGCCGAATCAGCTGCGCTAAAGAAAAAAAATGTGTGTTAGCTTTTTTTTTCTTTAATCAAGTTTACACTTTTAGGTTGACCTAGCAAGTGTAACCGATGCACAGTAGTGAAAAATACTAACAACCATACACAGCCCCTTATCCTAATCAAAGAAAAAAATATTGTGACTTTGACCACCTTATTAAGTCTTTCAGTGCCAACTGCATCTGAAGTCGACCTACTTCAGACGACCTGTTCTCAATTATAATAAGGACGCTAGATTCATATTCCTTGTAAATAGACTTTGCATTCAAGGACCAGCATACCCATATTGTTCCGGAGAATGTCATGGCTTGGGTCAACAGCTGTGGTCCGCACGCTATGGGCGTATTGCGCCCGCTGCGCGCCGAGGAATGTAGTTGACTCTGTCCGAAGTGTAGCACTGAAAGCTTAAGATTTATGCCGCTGTCCACTGACGATGCGCAATTAATGTGAATGTACGATGATAAATGAACAATAATGTCAGAGTGTCGATTTCTTTACTGACGAACTTTTTATTAGGGCATAAAAGAATGCACGGAGTATTACAGAATTTTGTATCTGTATACATGAAAGAAATCAGAAATAAATGAGTCAGCAGAAGATAATGTGCAATCACCAATATATCTGTGCACCTTGACAAAAACATTGTATACGTATCATAGTTTGTGACGAAGAAAGCAAAACATGAAGGTTAGCACAAGTATTATTTATAGATGGGGTGAATTATCATTTTCTAGAGTAAAATTCAAAAGAAGCAACTCACTGTACATCACATGATCTAAACACTATTACAGCTAGATTGTGACGTGTTTGCATCAGTGATGTAGCGTATTAACATGTTGACAAAATCAAATGGGCGCGAGGGATGTTTGACTCAACGTCACACGTGACTTTGAGTACCTACTTCGAACGTAAACAAACACCTCACACCAAGTAGGCGTTGAAGTAGGCCTGAATAATAAAACTACACGAGTGTGAGTGCCTAGCCGTAAATTCTGCATGGCACGAGCGTACCCGTGGAACGGAAGAATACACGAGATGCAGCCCGCCGCAGGCGGGCCATCGAGTGTATCCTTCCGCTCCACGGGTACGTGAGTGCCATGCAGAATTTACGGCCATGGCGGGCTGCATCTCGTGTATCCTTCCGCTCCACGGGTACGCTCGTACCATGCAGAATTTATGGCCAGGTAATTGCAAGAGTGTTGTTTTATTTTTATCCCATGTATGTGTAGTCCAGAGTTATTCTCTACCATTTCACATTTAACAAGTGATACTGTCGTATCGAAACAGCAATCAACGACGAATACCGCAGCAGACGATAAATCAACATCATAGGTGCGCACGCATGAAAAAGTGGTCAGCGCCAAAGTGGGGCATGCACGCGACCGTTCTGAACGGGCGTGTGGATTGGCATGAAATTCTACACAGTGCAGAAATGCCCGTCCGTGTTTACTCTGGACTACACATACATGGGATAAAGGCATATGTTTTGCAATGAGTACCTGATTAAACATAGAACAAACAAAATCTTACATGGCTGGAGAATGAGTTACTCGGGATGGCTGTGGAAAAAAGAACGACTGACCGCAGGTCACTGGTGATTTGCACCTTCAAGAACGATCCTTATTGAGAGTAAAATAATAACTCACTCTCACCCACGTAAGATTCTCTCTGTATAACAGATACAGGAGCATTCCTGGAGATACTGGGGATGGGAATGACTTGAATATAGGGGACCTTTGGAGGCCAATATTCGCGTCATTTCCATCCCCAATATCGAAAGGAATGATCCTGTATCTGGTTTATTGTATGTCAAATTGTCAAATTTTAAAAGAAACAACCTATATTATGGAATCTTGATAATAAACTGATACAATAAACCCCTAAACACACGGTCCGGAGCCTGTTCAGGCCTAACGCTAGGCCTAATGATGAACTTCGATGTAAAAATATGAGGTTAAAAAGTAAGACGGGCATCACGTTCACCATGGCAACCAGTGACGTCAGAGAGATCATCGTCCAATGAGACACCCATCCAAATATCTCAATCTATTGAATGTCTATAGAATCCTATGCATACCCATATTGTGTTACATATAATAAATATAGGCCTACTTAAAGTTTTAATGCTAGACTTTCTTTCTAACCCTTTTTACCCAATGCAGTGACACTACTATTATGCCTGTTCTTTCACGGAGTACATTCAGTCGCCTGTCTGAATTTCAATCGAGTCTGCTCCTTTATTGCTTTGTGTTGTTGCCACAGCATGGCGACGAAAGCACACCCTCAAAAGCACACCAGGGCGTAATTCTGGTATAAAGTAGATGAAAACAATTGCGTTGAACGTAGGACTTGCTATCTGTAAAGCATGAAAAATGCCATCTGTTATTTGAAGTTCAAGTGGCCAGTAACGTGCATATACGAGTTGAGCAAACATGATATGGTACGGGACTTTCATGATAGCAAATATGGAGAGCAAAGCTACCGCCATGAACAACTGTTTGCGATGATGAAGGCGATCGTCGGAGTTTAGCCTATTATACAGTGGAGAGGTATGTGATTGAAGCCTGTAAATAGCAACACCGACCGCACAACACATTATCAACAAAGGAACAGCTCCAAGCAAAACGAACTGCATACTACAGTATAAGTCAATGTTGAATATCGGGTCATAACACGAAGCATATTCGCCGTCATATACATACTGCATACCTGACGTGGGATACGCATGCAGAATGGCACAGACTGACCACATGACGCCACATACTATCAAAGCAATCCTTTGTTGTTCGATTCGTTGAGCTGTCACTGGAGAAAACAAGCGTAAACACAGTATGATACACAGATACACCATACTGAAACAGACGACGTAATCACACACCCAATATACGAACGGTGTCATTCTGCAAAGAGCTGCTCCGAATGTCCAATCAGTGAAGACAAGGTGATAAAAAGTTAACGGCAGAGTAAAAGTTTGAAGAAGTATGCCAGCGATTGCAAAACTCACAATTATGATGTTCTGGGCCGTTTGAAACTTCTTATTCCGAACTACGACAACGATGAAAAACGTATTCAGGGTAACGCCCACCACGCAGAGGAGGAGAACGACGGCAAGAAGAACAAATGGATGAGCTTGTCTCCAGTAAGGGTGCGCATTGTCTTCCCTGTGGCCAGAAACATTCAGCCCGGTGCAGTTAAACTCATATGTTAAATTTATCTTTCTGTTCAAATGGTAAATATAGTAGTGACAAAATTCGATTTGTCCCTCTCCAGTTAAATTTTGAAATGATGTGGTGTTGTAACGTTGCAATAATCGCGCAAAGTACTCCATTGTTGTCATTAATGCCGCCCGAATCTGAACATTATGTCAATCCATGCGGCCTTTGAGACAGTCGTACATAGTCCTTCTTTCTGGTCATATTATCCTAAAATGAGGCAACGGCATCCGGCAGAGACCTCACACATGCTGGTACCAACTCCACTGTACTGGACACCACGGACTTTGAACCTTAAATGTAGTCAAAGAACACCAGGGTGGCCTGTAACTTCAGAAGTTCTGTTGTAGGTACATTTGTTTTCTAAAATGAGGGTTAATGGGTTCCATATCGGTTCATATGGTCATTAAACTTGTCCAGTAAACAGAAGAAATAAGTTTTCTTCATAAGCCGACATCTTAAACCGCACCTAACGCAGTTTGAGTACGAATGGCCTTTTACTGTCGCAAAAATGGTGGCGGAGGACAACGAAAGTGAGTTCATAATAAAGATTCCCAGTGAATTTCATAAACTTTACTACTGTTAGTTTTTATTTTATGCTTGAATCGTATTTCAAGTGGCCACTGATACACCAGTCTTAAATCATTCTTTGATTACCCCGTATGAACAGGGTAGTTTCCTGATAAAATTGTAGAAAATGATTGATTAAATTACGATAACACTTAGATCTAAAATCCTTAAAGTTTTAAGCCCAGGAACTCAATTAAATTTGCAATTATCACTCCAGCTCACTTGTCATTCAGCTTAACGTGTAGGATTGTCCTTTTCGCCCGTCCTTCTTCCACAATTCATATCTGACACTTGTCCAAAACCGTTTGTTATATTTACTTCAAACTTGGTCATGTTGTTCCTCTTGTGGTCCAAATGGACACGCCTTATTGACTTTTGTATTTTTTCTGATCTTTTGTTCATTTTTTGGCAAAATCTTAAAAAATCTTCGAAACCACTCCGGAAATTGATTCGCAATTGCACAGGGATAGATCTAAGGACCTGCAGGCCTTAATTTGCTCAACAGGTGGCCCTGCGATTTGTTTCCATTTTTTGTAAGAATTTTTTCATATTTTCCCTATCACCAACTTCTCTAAAACATTACTTAGATTGTGCGATGTTCTGAAACTCGCTCAAAATGCAGCTTGTAAGAGGATTAAGCAAACTTATTCAATACGCGAGGATACTCTGGATCCCCGATTTTTAACGATTTTTTTCAGTTCGTGTTGGTGAATGTATGCATTCTTGGTGATTAGTACGTACTCTCATGCATGTATATGTGTGCGCGCGCGCACGACAGAGAGACACAGAGAGAGAGAGAGAGAGAGAGACAGACAGAGAGAGAAACAGAGAGAGACAGAGAGAGAGAGAGAAAGAGAGAGAGAGAGATTTGGTTTATGCTGTGGTAAAATAAAAGTATCGAAAGGGGATTTTCTTTAATCGCCAAATCGTCTGAATTTAATACACAGTGATTAATCTGTTTCAAGAATGAATCTTTGTTTTTCATACAGTTTTGAAGATATATCGCAAAACTGTGCTCTTATATCCGCTATCTGCTGGTTTACGCAGTAGTTGTCACCGCCAAACTGTCTTTTGGTATCGGCGCATTCTGGGCACTCTAATATCTACTTTAATATCTACTTGCAATTTTGTCCTTTTGTTATCGTTGTGCATTGTATTGGTACCAGGATTACTTTAACCCTGGTGGATCTAACGCCGATTTATCGGCTTCATGCAGCTTATTCTCATTGAAATTTCCAGATATAGGCCAGTTTTGTAAATGTAGTCAACTATTTATTCCACCAGAAATTGAAAGATTATTCCGATATAAAGTCAGTACATTTCCTGGGCGAGTTCTTGCGCCCAGGGTGTGTCAGTGAAAGCTGTTGACCCAGTCTCTAGATGGTTAGTTAGGAAATATTGACGTGCACAAATTTTAAAGTAATGTTTAGTATCAGGGTTATATGCAAACGGCCAGGAGCTCTATGGGACTCAACCTGCTTTACTTGGTGCCTAATCTACATTCCTGTTGCTGGATTGAATCGCTTTATTGTATTGAGCCAGCTTGATGGCCAGATCTTGATACGTCGGTTGACTCCCTCTCACAAGAGGCAAATTGAGGTGGAAGGCCAGCCCACACACTCCTATACAGTTTTAGTAATAGCAATACGTTCACTTTTTGTGGCGCTTTAACGTGATGGGAAAGCCATTTAGAAAACGTGATTTGCCACAAAGTTTGTCGGACACTGTTCATACGTTATAGTTATCAACGGAGCGTTGATCTAAGAGTATTGAACCAGGACGATGAAAAGCTACAGAGGCTAGCAGCCTGATAAGGGAGCATGTTTACATATCATATATAAACTACTACAAAGCATCGCCTTCATCAGGGAAAAATCACGCGCAACCTATAACAAAATATTTGTATTATGGGGCATATGTATGTCTCTCATAAATAACCTACAGCAAATACTGTTCAATTCTGTATATAAATATATATATATATATATATATATATATATATATATATATATATATATATATATATATATATATATATATATCTGTGCGTATACATCTGTAGATATACGTCATATATAAGCTACAGCAAAATGAATGTATGTGTCTATCATTTATACACTGCAACAAAGTATCATATGCATTACTGCACTTGTATGCTTGTATGTGCGCATCATGTTTAAACTGCGTTAATGTATCTTCTCCATATTAACACATTTTGTATGCCATATATAATTAAAAGCAAAGTATAGTCTTCACATGGGTGCATGTATACAGGTCTACCATATCATAACCTCCGGTCTTACAGCATCACCTCTCCTATATTACAGATAAATTCAATTCTCGTACCCTGTCTCCATTTTTGACCCACGTCAGAACTCTCAAATTTTATAGGTTAATATGTTGAGAGATGTACCGTCACATATTCTTTTGTATGTGGCAATGTAGGTGCTTTGGCTTTGCCTTTTGTTTTACAGGGGCAAAACTTGTTAGATGCTAACACCTATAGGTCCTAGACCTAAGTCTGTATCAGGATGTTGCCAATTAAATTCTTATCGGTTATATGATTTGCTCACAGTGGGGTTCATAAACAGAGGGCAAACTGCTCCAGCCACTGCCTTATGCCATACACTACTCCACGGATCCCACACAGATGGTACCCGGGACATATATATATATAATGCTTGACTATGAATTTACAGTGTCTATTACATATATATTTGTGTGATTATTATAACACAATATAACTATGGCCTGACTTATAAAATGGGGTAAAAAAAAGCCAGGGCAAAATGTGTTTGCATGTCCAGTCATCATGGAATGCCATGTACACCAGCCAGAGCTTCTATCCCAAGCATCATCGTGTGCAGTTATTTAACACATATTGGAGAACTAAAATATCAACTCTGATGATATTTTAAAAAGACTAAACAATCTAAACGTGAACAAATCTGCGGGACCAGATAAAATGCACCCAAGAATTTAAAGGAAACGGCTGAACCAATGGTCTTGCCGTTACTTATCATCTTCAACAAGTCATTACAATTGGGGACTATCCCAAGTGACTGGAAACAGGACTATATGACAGCAATACACAAAAAGGATTCAAAAAAGCTACCTCAAAATTATAGACCAGTCAGTCTTACCTCGGTTGTGTGCACAATTTTTGAGGGAATCATCGGAGATCATATTGTGGACTATTTTACACGATATGATCTATTTACTACGCATCAGCATGGTTTTCGACATGACAGATCTACTGTCACACAACTGTTTAAATCACTGGAAAAGTGGACTTAATGGCTTGAGGAAGGAAAATCAGTTGAAGTCATCCATCTTGACTTCCAAAAGTCCTTTGACTCAGTACCAATACAACGTATACTGGAAAAAACGAAAAGTTGCGGCATCACTGGAAACATACTGAAATGGATTGAATCATTTTTAACAAGAAGCAGACAAAAACGAGTAAACATAAATGGCAGTATGTCACAATGGAAAGATGTACGTAGCGGTGTTCCACAAGGTAGTGTCCTAGGACCTACCTTGTTTCTCATATTTGTTAATGACATGCCTGAAGTGGTTAAGGCATGCATTAAGTTGTTTGCTGATGATGCTAAATTATTTAAGCCGGTGTTAACTTTTCAGGTTTGTGAAGCAATGCAAGTAGATGCCCAACAACTTGAAAACTGGGCAGATGTTTGGCAGATGAAGATTCATCCTAGTGAATGTACTGTGCTACGAATTGGAAAAAGTCATATAGACTTCCAATGCAAAATGTCAGACTGTGGTCAAGATGTACCTCCGGATATAAAAACATGCTAAAAAGACTTTGGAATCTGGATAGACAAAAATTTAAACTTTGGATTTCATATAACATAGATGATAAAAAAAGCTAATAAGATCACTGACCTTATGTGGAGGGCATTTGAGTATGTAGACGTGAAAACATTCAAAGTGTTGTACACATCAATGACCACATCTGGAATATGGGGCTCCCGTATGGTCACCTGATGTGTGGAAGTTGGCCGACCAAATTGAATCAGTCCAAAGGAGAGCTACAAGAAGTATCCCGAAATTTCGAAACTTGACTTACGTTGAAAGACTGAAAAGACTCAAAATCCCAACACTGTTGTACAAAGGACTTAGAGGAGACCTTATTAATACATACAAGTATATGCACGACCTTTACAAAACAACCAAATGTTTACCCACAATCAATGAGGATATCATATTGAGAGGACACAACCTAAGATTTACAAAATTAAGGACAAAAACCAAATATTATGATGTACTTTTTTAACAATAGAATTGGAGACTGGTGGAACTCGCTGCCTGGGAGTTAGTAAATGCACCACCAGTAAATATATTTAAATCAAGGCTTGATATTTAATTTAAGAACCACCCTGTGATCTACGATCACAGGGCATTGGACAATCCCCAGAGGACTCAGATGTCTTTGTGTTAATTATGAGCAGCTTACTGTGGAAATAGTTTTTTCCTACATAGCCAAATAAATCTGTGATCTGTTATCTGTTAGTACTTTTGATATATGCACATGTTGATCTTGAACAAAGGCGATCCTAATCTAATTGGTCACAGAACCATTTCATGTTTTGCATCCAATGTAAACTGAGCACAGACCTGTCATAATCCTCTTTATACTTTTTCGGAAATATTAATTTGTACAAGAGGCCTCGATATAGGCTGGTGAGCCTATCGGCCAATTGTTTTTCGATAAAATATGTTTAAACCAAATATTAATTTGATCGTCACATTAATGTATATTTGGTCCACACAGTGTACATCTCCGTGTACCAACAAGCAGGAGAATAGCCTAACATATATCTTATGTGATACCTCTAAAACTTGAATTGTTGGGTTTCAGTGTTTGCAGACATTACATATAGCTGCAGAATATGCATACATGGAGATAATGACACTGTTTCGACGTGTGTTGTGTTGTTTTTCTTTATTTGTGGGGTCAGGGTACCTTAATGGAAATTCCTCAATAAGAAATATTCGTTGGGAAAGAGACCTAACTCTCAGCACAGACAGAAAAGCTATGCAAACATGAAACTGATACGATCAAGAATGATATCAGGGCAGGCCCCTCATGCATGATTTAAGCATTTCTTGTCAAGTGCTGCTGTTAAAGCACACCTAACGTGACGCAACTGCCCTATATGAGTTCACAATGCAGATTGTCACTTCATAAGTGTTATACATAGATGTCTCAGCACATTAGATAAGCCAAAATTAGATGTATCTTCCTGTTTAATTTGTAACAGACTTTGCATTTTAGTTTTACATTCATGGATATGTGACTCACGCCGAATTTTCCTTCTACATACACGATATATATATATATATATATATATATATATATATATATATATATATATATATATATATATATGTATATATGTATATATGTATATATATATATATATAAATATATAAACACATGTGTGTGTACGTGTATGTATTATTAGGAGCCGCGGCTTTCATCAAATCAGCTATATCTTTTACCCAACTTATTATGCCAAGCTGGGTTCGATGTCACTGAATCTTGTTGCCTTCCTGTTTCCCAGATGTCTCAGAAACTTGAAAATTGCATTAGAATGACCAAATTGGCTTCCAGCAAGTTCTTATTCTGTCAAATGGGCGAAATGACATATTCGAAATATCAAGTACAGTAGTACATTGTGGGCTTTCAAATATAACTAATTTTGTTATCTATTTTACTCTTGTTAAAACATGGTCATCTTGGAAATTGGATTATAACCAGAAACATAGTTTCCGCTATTTTTACCTCAAAGTTTGTGATTTTTACGTTTGATTTATCTGCAAGCAAATCCTTCGCTTTCCACAGAGAGGTTATCTCATATACTTATGGTGAACTAAAGCGGGTGAAGTGAAATACCGTAAGGAGATACATCATAATTTGATATTTAACATCATATCTAAACATAAAACACATAAATATTATAGCATATAGTTTTTATTGATTGCATATTGTCTTGACCTAAACTGAAGCGGTTTGACCAATGTTTGTAACAATTTTAGAACAGATTACTTAAGGACCTCAAACTGCTAAGAAACTTCCCACTTATCACCTCTCCGAGAAAGCATTTACATCTTTCTCGGCAATCCATCAACCTTTTCTTGACACTATGCGTTTATTCTTCCACATTGTCAACATGATGTAAACATTAAGGAAGTTATTGCCATACAAAGCCATGTGTCTCTGTAGTGTCCTTTATAAATGTCATCAATCTTTATATCCTCACAGGCCTGAGAAATATATCAATCCACAATAATAATTGTTCTATGATATGTTTTTGTGTTACAATTGCATACCGAGCAAAAAGGTTAAATTAAAAGCTCAAAAGTTACTTTACATATCTTACTTGAAGTATGTCAATTGATGTAAATGTTTCTTATTATCGTCATATCGATTATTCTTACTTTCTCGTTTTTCTGTCTGAAGAGGGCACAAAAACCCATTAACAAAAATTATATTTTTAAACAACTTTCAATAATACTTTCCATTCGACCAGGATCAAACCTGAAAATGTGATATGTAAAAGACAGCATATTTGACCTATGCATTTAAAAGGAAATTTTAAAAATGAGAATTTTTTAAGCTCATATGATGTATGTGACTGTGTGTTTATGTATGTATATATATATATATATATATATATATATATATATATATATATATATATATATATATATATATACATATACATGTATATGTGTGTGTGTGCGTGCTTGTGTGTGTGTATGTGTATGTGTTTGTGTGTGTGTGTGTGTGTCTGTGTGTGTGTGTCTGTGTGTGTGTGTGTGTGTGTGTGTGTGTGTGTGTGTGTGTGTGTGTGTGTGTGTGTGTGTGTGTGTGTGTGTGTGTGTGTGTGTGTGTGTGGTGCAAATTTTCATCCTGGGTATAAGATAGTGTTTGTCCTTAAGAACCCGACATCAGCGAGTCGCATGCCTAGTACATTGAAAGCAGTGATACTGAAGTTACCCGACTCCTTTGGTCTATGAAACTATCGTAAGCTCTGCCATGAAATGGTTCATGCTCCATGATTTGAATACTATGAGTAATGCTCATAAATTTGAAGAGATCTTTTCTGATTTCATGCATATAAAATTAGTATGCAAGTATAGGCAAGAAATTAAAGTTATCTACACAACTGTATTTTATGAAAAGTGTGTCAGTAAGGATACCCTGGTATTCATCTACATATTTTCACAAGTACACAGATTGGAATATTTACCGCACACCACAATATGAAAATTGGACATTTATGCCAGCAATTGCCCTACTTTCGAAAATCGTCTATAGTAATGTGCGTATCATAGTCGCTGAAATCAGCAGTTCCGGTGGTAATTGCAAATTAATAATCCAATATTGCACCATTGACACACTTTCAAACCAGTAGGGAACTCTTGATCTCAGTTTTGGGCGTGAAAGACTGCTTTTTTCCATCCGCTAAAGTGAAGTCGGTGTTTGGTAAGTTGAAAAGTTGTAAAGGCAGCTGAAAAAGACAAATACATTGTTTGACGTACAATGGGATACTTGGAACGACTCTTTGTTTTGTATAATGTGTCATCGTGGGACAATCTGCCACTAGCAGGGAAGAAAAAGTTCTGCCATTGGTACGTACATCATGACAAAGGAAACACCAATGTTACTTTTGATTTGGACTGCACGGGACTAGAGGGTGATGCCCACAAACAGCTCCATCCTTATTGGACGGAGAAACACCCAATAGTGCTCTTAACATTTGTAGTTTTTCTATGCCTACTAGGAGTCATCATGGACACTTTATTTATTGTCATGTTGGCCAGGAACAAAAAACTTTACACGACCCAGAATATCATGGTGGTTAACATTGCTGCTGCAGGAATACTTCTGCAAACATTTGGTCTGCCTTTATCGCTGTCCCGTTTGATATTTTCTGATTGGGTCTACGGTGGCGTTCCCTGCATACTTCTGCATTACGTCAGCTTAGTCACTGACTACGTCATTTGTTTTTGCGTGATTTACCTTTGCTTTTTGCTCTGTCTGCAAGTATATTCGCCACAAAATGCGGTGAAAGTTGATCGTCAGCGATATGCCTTGGTCGCGTCTGTAGTAATATGGGTTATCGGCCTTCTGATGCATATCTGGTACGTGTCAGGACTCAAGTATGTCGAAAGACGGCTACCTTCCGGGTCTATGCGCTTTTGTTATAATGATCATATTACATCAAAACTACGGGCATACTTTATTGTAAAGTTCATACTACTAGGGATTGTGCCATTGGTAGCTATGAGTTCAGCTGTCGGCTATGCCATTTACAGACTTCTCACAAAAACGTCCGGCTTTTACCAACACATGACCGACGAGGATCGCAGGAAGCGACGCCAGCTAGTCATGGCTTTGGCTCTACTTATAACATCTGCCGTTTTAAGAATTCCTCACAAAGTATTTGAGGTGCTTACTATATTTGTTGACACCTGGTCCAAGGAGCATACAATAGCGTCCAAGACCTTCGAGGTATTTCAGCTAGCGATCCCCACGTGCAATGCTCTTATACTTGCCTTCTTTATACCAGAATTACTTCCAGGTATTCTCCGCTCGTTATGCTGCAACCGCAAGCTAACAGCCTCATCTGCCAGTCATCAGGAACCAATGAATGAACTGCATAATCCAACTGATCAAAACCAGAATTGAAAACAGCAGATTCAGTGAGAAATGTCAAACAAAATAAACGCTATTGGCAACGCGATACCCAAGCGCTCATTAATGACAATGATAAAAGTACACGGCTTACAGAAAATAAGAACTTTTTGTCTCCTTCTCTGTCAATTTACTACTAGATTTCAAGTTGATCTAAAATATATATTTAAAGAACCCATATATGTGTATGAAACAAAAGATTCAGTTGCCATTTGCTGAAAGCATATTCGGAAGAATATTACATATACTTATTGTTAATCAAAATAGCATAGCCCGGAGTTTTCCGATATTTATCAGATGTTGGAGGATATCATTTGTGTGTGTAACATAGGACATCCAACTGCAACACCAATTGCATGTATGTCAGGCACATGCAACATATGGAGATACGCCTGAAAGAACGGAATCACTGCAATTTTCGTGTTGATCACCTGACAGCTCGTGCATCATCTGATTGGTCAGGAGATATATCGGTTAATCATTGTTGCACATGCGAGGCTCTCTCCAGTAATTGAGGTGTACATTTATTTTGTCATTTCAACATTTTTAGTAGTTATGTGCACTACATTTATTGTACAAATTACCAAACAGTTATGTCGGTCATATTGATTACTTTATCTTTTGGAACAACTTCATTTGTTACCAAGCCTCGAATATGGCAACATTGCATTGTCTATTTGTACAACGGTCATGCATTTGGGAAAATAGCTCGAATATGTGTTAGTTGGAATCGACTGACTTCCACATGTTCACAGGACTCTGTGTAAGCAACATGATATTTTTCGATATAAATGACGATCGAACTTTATTTGTATCTTATATCTGGAATGTAGAATAAGCAGCGACAGAGAGAGTATCTCATATCTCAATTTACCGAGGATTGTAAAGTAGGACCACAATATCCGATCAACGCAAAAAGTGAACTCCACCATACTGTTCAAAGTTTCTGCACATGATGTCTTTGAAAATCGTGGAGCAAATTATTAGTGTAAAATGAGTACTTCCATCTTCAAAGATAACAAGTAATCTTTGGTGACCTTGTGAGTAAAGCTAATTTTGACATAAAGTGTATTAATACGGATATCGCTAAAATAGTAGTCATTAAACAAAACCATATTATATCAAAATAGATATCACAACACAGTAAAAATAGTATAAAATCAGCCAGGACCATAATAGTTTGTCATATTTGACTCTTGTAGTCTAGAACCACTTCCTAGTCGTTTTTACCCTATTCCATATTTCAAACTTTTTTCTCGCCATGAGGTAACCCAACACTGTCCAACCTATATAAATATATAAAAGTACTATTGTACATATTGCCCTTGTTTCTCTGCAAAATTTTGACATATACTGCATTATCCCAGACTTGAGGATTCCGCTTTCTGAAAGGGCATCAATAACCGGTCTCAAAAACGTTTGAAAAGATTGCACCACAAAAAGATGGAGCGGTAATTACAATTGAACTGTCTGTAGGACTTTGTTAATACAATACAATCCCCGGTGTAAAGGGGTAGATTTTAAAATAAAATAAAAAAAAAAATACAGGGCGTATTTGATCTCTGTGAAGAATCTGGAAATTGATAGAGATTGAGCGCCAATTTTAATATTTCAGTAAAAAGCTTGTGGGCAGAAGTCACAGTATTCTTGAGTCCAATGGTTCTCTGTTATGACCGGAGGCAAAAGTAAATATTAGAGAAGAGGGCACTTTAAAGACACTCTTTTATCAAGGCAATGTCTCGTAAACTTGCAACAGTTCCAAAAGTGAACTCTGGCAGTGGTAGAGCATATTCATCGGGTTGGGTTGTACATAGGTGGCAAATTATGCACAAAATTTTCACGTTTTGTTCTGAGTTACCAGAGGTCTACGCACATTTTAGTTATATCTCCCCGTGCAACGGGGGAACATATTGTTTTTGCGTCCGTTTCTTCTTCTTCTTCTTCTTCTTCTTCTTCTTCTTCTTCTTCTTCTTCTTCTTCTTCTTCTTCTTCTTCTTCAACACATTGTTGCGTGCGTTGCGGACGCGATAACTCAAGAAAGATTTGACTTCGGAAGTTGAAATTTTTGTGAAGATGTTCCTCTATAAAAAAACCTTGCTTGTGATTGCAGATAGGTGACCTTGACATATTTTCAAAGGTCACCTGGGCATGTCATGTAAAATCGACGCGGACGCAATAACTCTGCAAGGATTTGACTTAGGAGGTTGAAATTTTGCATGATTATGTACCATAATATGAACTAGGTTGAGATTGTAGATATCTGGGGGACCTTGATTATTTTCAAGGTCACATGACCACTTTTTAAAAATCATTGCAGATGCACTCAACAAAGATTTGACTTAAAGAGGTTGACATTTTGAGTGATTGTGTTTCTATGTAAGACTTTTGTAAGAACTTGCTTGTGACTGCAGATGTATGGCCTTGACCTATTTTTCAAGGTCACGTGGGCATTTCGTCTAAAATCAATGTGGGCATGATAACTCAAGAAAGGTTTGACTTGGGAAGTTGAAATTTTTTGTGAAGATGTTTCTATCTAAAGCCATTCTGGGGATTGCCGGCGGATGACCTTGACATATTTTTTAAGGTCACATGGCCATGCCATGTAAAATCGACGCGGACCCAAAAATTCTGCAAGGATTTGACTTAGGAAGTTGAAATTTTGCTTGATAATGTACCATAATATAAACTATGTTGTAATTATAGAAGAGTGAATTTGACATATTTTCAAGGTCACATGGCCACTTTTTAAAAATCATTGCAGATGCACTCAACAAAGATTTGACTTAAAGAGGTTGACATTTTGAGTGATTATGTTTCTATGTAAGACTTTTGTAAGACCTTGCTTGTGACTGCGGATGTATGGCCTTGACCAATTTTTCAAGGTCACGTGGGCATTTCGTCTAAAATCAATGTGGACATGATAACTCAGTAAAGATTTGACTTGGGAAGCTGAAATTCTATGTGAAGATGTTCCTATACAGTTACGCCCGCCTAAAAGTTAACAGCCAAACGCTTTTTTCGCGTTTTGCTGGTGTTTGGCTTGTGTTTGGAAACGTTTGTAAACGTTTGGAATGTGTTTGGAAAGTGTTTGGAATGTGTTTTGAAAGCGTTTGGGAAAAATCTCAAACACTTTTACAAAACGTTCGAACACTTTCACAAAGCTACCGAACACTTATCCAAACGCGTTCATACACTTTCCAAACGCGTTGAACAATTACCCGAACGATTTCAAACACTTTCAAAAACGCATTCAAACACTATGCATTTCAAACACTTCCATTTAAATTATGAAGCATCTCTAAACGTATTTTCAACAGGTCCAGCAATATATGATGTACCTACATGTAAATGTGCACTTATCCAGCATTACAGGCTGTATATATTTATATAAAACACGATCCAAATACGTTTACCCAAGTGTCTAATTCAACTAAAATTAAATAAAAACGTAATTCCTCATTTAAATGTCATGAATACGTCATCTTTCAAAAATTGTTTCGGAGTAAATCCATAGGCAATATCATGATCAGATCATGATTCATGATCTGATCATGATATTGCCTATAAATTTACTCTGAATGAATTAGTTTACGTCCACTGAAGCAAATTCAGTGGGTAGTGACATGTACATCTTAGAAGGTAGCTTTTGCTGCGTTTTCCACTGTATCACGGGCATAAACCAGTTGCAATTTGTCACGCTAACAAGAAAACAGTTATATAGCCTACAATATATACACATGCATTTCAAGTGATACATGTACAGACTGTTAGATAGAACTGATTTTTTTTTCAAAAAGCATAATTTCAACTTTATTGTGAAATATACATAGTAGAGCTTTTTGGCTTATCCATAAATGAAGGCATGCACATGTTGTTGGGATTTTTAGGTGCTGATAAGCTTTTTTGACACTTGTTAAAAAATATTCCTGTCATTAGAATTAGATTACCAAGTGTACTTGAACATGTATCACATACGTTTGGTGCAAAGTGTAAAGTGTTTGAAAGCGTTTGGAAAAGTGTTTAAAAACGTTCGGCTTTCACCAAACGCGTTCGGCAAAGTGTTTGAAAGCGTTTCGCAAAGTGTTTGTAAAGCGTTTGGGAAGTGTTTGCAAAGTGTTTGCTACGCGTTTGCAAAACGTTTGACTTTCACTGAAAGTGTTTGGGAAACGTTTGGGAAACGTTGGTGCGGTTGGCGTTTGTTAACTTGAACGCGAGCGTAACTGTATATGACTCTGCTTGAGATTGCAGATGGGTGACCCTATTTTTCAAGGTCACATGGCCATGTCTTCTAAAATTGACACGGATGCAAAAACTCTGCAAGGATTTGACTTAGGAGGTTGGAATTTTGCATGTTTATGTACCATAATCCCAACTAGTTTGGGATTGTAGATGGGTTCCCTTGACCTATTTTCAAGGTCACACGGCCACTTTTTAAAAATCATAGCAGATGCACTCGAGAAAGATTTGTCTTAAAGAGGTTGACATTTTGTGTGATTATGTTTCTATGTAAGACTTTTGTAAGACCTTGCATGTAACTGCAGATGTATGACCTTGATCTATTTTCAAGGTCACGTTGGCATTTTGTCAAAAATCAACGTTTGAAAATGTCAATAAAGAGTGTACCCTCACCATATCTGTAGGTCATTGGAATCGGTATTCCTATTTAAAAAAAATAAGGCTGACAATAGCAAAGGCGCACGGGGAGACATTTGATTTTCTGTCGGAAAATCAGCCTATTCTAGTTATTTTCAATAATTATATGTGTCTGAATTTGGGAACTAATTGTGGCCCTGGTACCTTCTTTGCATGCCCCATATAGTATTCCGAAGCTCTCTATTCTGCACGTTTCTAGTAGCAGAGATATGTCTAATGAAAGTGGCATATGTTTGCCATTAAATACGAAGGAAATAGCTCACTGGCTATCAAAATAATGAATATGAGAATACGACCATAATAGTGCACACTTTATTTGAAATTCCTTTCATCCCATGGTTTGAGTGCATGGGTGAGAACCAAAACCACAATTTACAGTCATGCAATGAGCTGGTCCGTGAACGATAGCGCCTCCATATGCAGTCATTTGGCTTCCCCAAATAATTTGCATATATATTCACAAGATTCATAATTATGATATCAAACAAACAGTGGAATATTGTATGCTTAATGTATAGTTTAATAAAAACGGCCTCACACAGAGGAGTATGGATAAGAACGAAAAATGCAGTAGCGATCTAATCTCTTCTTGTTTAGCATTAATGTGACTGCAATTCACTGGCACGTACACATTATATCTGATTTGGTTGGTTTAAGAATATTTTATTGACAATTCGACTGGAGAGAAGGCAGAGACTATATTAACCCCTCTCGTCGACAGATTTCATAAATTCATATGGTTACTGCGGTCACAACGGAGAAATGCGTACACAAATTATATGTTTCGGGTGGTTTGAACTGTTTATCATCGTTTTTCTATTAATCTTTAGTAATTGTGTTAGTACATTGATGATGCGATGTCACAGACACTTGCCATTAGGTGTGTACAAAAGTGACTACAAACCATTGAGAGGTAGTTGATTTAGATTATGCGCAATTAGCATTAATGTTTGGATCATAAATTAAAAATGTAGATGTATTCACAGTGGCGTGATTCTTACGCAAGGACACTGAGTGAAATAGTGCTGACAAGCTGAAACCTGTGGGGCAATTCATTCTGACATTTAGAAAACACAACCTCAATAAAAAATATGGGTAGGTCAATGCCGTAAAATATTTACAAGTTTAAAGGTAGCTTGAAAAGCTCTTTGTCGAAAATTGTTAATGCATTGCACAACTTAAAATCTGTTTTTTGGGGGTTGGTTTGCCAAAAATCAACTCATTATGATTTATATGTCTAATTCTTAAATAATATGCAGTAGCCAACTAAACGTGGAATTGTATCTGAAAAAGTACAAACAGAAAACCTAAACCCTCTACCGCCTATCACAAGAAAAACTCTAAATGTTTAAAATATTATGATTCCAGATTCAATTAAGTATCACTGCGCCTAGTCTTAAGTCAGTAGTTAACAGTTGGTTTAGGTCAACAGCTTTCCTTGACAATTTTTGGCACAGTACACCTAATGTCCACCCGGGGAAGCTCTTGACTCAGCAGGATAACTCACCTTAGTCTACTTATATTACATGGAGTGATATATAGCTATATAGGGTGTGCTGCCTGAAAAAAATATATATTTTCTCCAACAACGCAGGGATATATTCTTCACACTGGTCGTTCAAAATCGATAGCCGTTGGCAAATGTAAAAGATTACTGCTTTCTTGATCTGAATTTTTTCGTTTGTGTCATGTAAATAGCAGATTTTAACAACGTAGATGTAAAATATTTTCTCCATTTTAGACATATAAACCTATAAAAATAAAATAGGACGCTTGAAGTGGCCATAATAAATTTAAGTGTTCTACTAATTCCATGAAATCGGAGCAAACATTTGCCACTCGTCGTGCAAGTTCACGACTATATCACGATATTAATCGATAGAAATTTCAAACGCCAGTATTGTTGTAGTGCCCTTGCCCCTTGAAACTTAGTATTTATTTGTTGGTAAAAAATACTTGTAGCATAAATTTACGTTCCACATTACTACAGTCCACTCTTTATTTAATATTATATATAATGCTCGGTAAAGTAATGCATTTCGGTTAAATTGTCCCAGCACATACCTTAAAACGCTGATTCACACTAGCAATTGTCGTTATGAACACCATGTCCTCAATACTGCTGTCATAGGAAATTCAGAGGAAATTGATACATTTATGAAACACAGCTTCCAGCAGATAATGGTATTGTGAAATATCATACAAAATCACTGATATCTCTTGACCACATGGATTGTCAACAAATAAATGGGTCAGTTTACACACCACTCTGCAATTAGGTGCTTTCGCCGCAACACCTGGCTACAAGGAGAGAACACTGTTGTAGTTGATATCTCGTACAAAGAGACATCGCTCAAAATGCAGATATACAACTGTAAGGTCCTAAGGTGCACTGCAAAAATCTCAAAAATGGACAATTTTCAGAAATATCCGTGGATGATTGGGGTTATATACAAGACAGGCTTTGAACACATTGTTAATTTACAAACTTCCACAGTGATCACAAACTCAGTGACTGGCTTCCAAGGATCTTCTAAGTTGACCACTGCCCAGTATTGTCTCATCGTTATGTTTATATTTTCTGCTTTTTTTCATTTCACACAGTGAAACATGTATAATAAAGTGTTGTTTTAGCTGTGTGCGGTTGGACAGGAAAGTACAATTTGAACACATTGACCCATCATCCATCTTGAGAAACCATCCAAACGTGCCATGTCAGTGTTGTTATACTGCCTGCCTGCGGAACAAGTCTCCTTAAACCTTTTTCTTTTTTATTTCTGAAGGTTTTGAAGCAGACTACACACCATCACATCCCCGTTTTTTTCAGGTTTTAAGGCCAAGGATAAAAGTTTTATTCTTTTTTCTCTTTCACCAAGATTATTTAGGTCAATAGAATACATAAAGCACACCAGATTCCATGACTATTAAAATAAAATTGAAAAAGGACCACCCAAAATTTACTCACATTTATACATGTAACAGGCTTAAAGGAATGGCTCAACATAAAATTGTCACAAGAGTTCCCAGTCCAGTTGGGGGAGGGGCTCGAATGTATGGAAAACGGTGCTTATTTTTTTATTTTATTTCAAGGAATATGCTGAAAGCGCTCACGAGGCTTATGAGCAGACCAGTGTAATTAGGAATTTATGTTCTCTTTTGCTCGCTTATCGCCTTCCATGTCTGGTTTCTCCGCCATCTTGCACTCAATACAATTTCTGTAATACCTGCGTATTGACCCATCGGTCGATTTGTCATGACACAACTAGCGCCAGTTTTAAGTGTGTTGTTTGCCAGTGCAACGGGATATATATTTTTTTCACAAAAAAAAAAAAATCAGAAACAAGGGCATAGCCGAATATGAATCCCTTTCACACAAAAAACGGGAGAAAATAAAGCACTGTATGGCAAAAATAGGGTGGATGCCTATTAGGACACTGACATACACTGTTACAAGTCAACATTTACGATCGGAGTCAGTGTAGAAGCTTCCTTCCGTGACGTCAGAGACCCCAGTGGTCAAACTATGACGGATAGTAGCGATGCTTGACGAGTGCGACCACCAAACGAGATGCAATTCCGCACGATTAAATTGTGAATAAAGTGTATATTGCCTCGTCGCAAAGGCAAATATTTCTTCACAAGGTGCTTTAACAACTCAACGCCTCACTTTTCATAAAAAATAAAGTACTGGGCAGAAGAGAAGTTTAGCATGACATGTATAAGGAGGACCTGTCTGTTTTACTTTGAGTAGTCCTGCTGTAGATCCAGCAAGCATATGGGTATGAAACGCTCCTCCAGTCACCTGGGGCGCAGACACTCGAGATCAAATCCGTCACCTCAGAACAAGTTAGTACATTCTCTCCCGCTAGGGGTCTCTGATGCCATTATTTTAGTTTTTAGCGTATCCGCCCGAGGTTATGGAAGTTGTACTGTTCGATTATTTACAAAAACCAGGGTTTTGTAATAACAAAACCCTGCATATTGCGATACAAAAACCCAAATTTTTTAAAACAAAGCCTATGGTATAAGTATGTAAGACCGCGAGTTTTGTAGCAATACCCTGAGTTTTGCTGGCAAATCCCAGGGTTTTGTAAACCACCCGGGATAAAAAAAAAAACCAATATCATGATTTTTAAACTTTGTTCAAAAGTATGCACAAAACCCCAGACTCTATTACAAAACCCAGGATTTTGTAGACTAAACCTTGGATTTTGCTCGCAAAAGGCAAGGTTTTGTCTGAAAACCCAGTTCACAAAACTCTGGGTTTGTAATAAAACGGAGAATTTTGCTTTGTTATCTAATCTTTTCACAAAACTCACGGTTTTGTTTCAAAACCCTGAGTTTTGTCATCATAACCCTAGGTTTTGCAGCTGTTTTTTTCAAAAGTTCACAAAACCCAGGGTTTGGGGACGTCAGAAACCCCACAGTTGTGAATAATTCGCAAATCCCTGGTACTTATGACGTCACAAACCCACGATTTTGTAATTTATCGCCAAATTGGTCATATGAATTATAGCATACACCAACCACTCACAACGCGGCTTTCATGCCGTGAACAAAGATCATGCCAAGATGGCGGATCTTGGAAAGCTTTCATCGATTCGCGACTTAAACGTCGTGTGTTTTATCTCTATGTGCACTCTATCAGCTCATGTTTTACATGTAGGTACTACAAAAGAAAGCATGTGCGATATATTCCCACAATTCAGAATTATTTTGCATCTTGTGAAAGATATTTTCAAGCTCTTCCCCGGAAGCTCTGCAAGGGTAAAAATCCCGGGTGAAAATTAATTTTGTCAGTCACGACATGTCCCTTTGGCTGCTATTTTATCATTTTTTGCTCAAAGTGGACAATAATATTTTTAGTTTCAGGGAACACTTTTTCCCCCATACAAACTACTAATTCCTAGTACTGAGCTGTAATTTACATGTTTTTGTTGACGGGCACTGCAAATCACGCAAAATTGCCTGACTTTTATTTAAGAACTATTGAATGGTCTGGGCTTCGTTCAGTACACCCGTCCGGATAGGTCGGTTTAAGAGATGTATAAACACAACACATCTAAAGGCAATTAACACATTTTCTGAAGCCAGAGTATTGTTCTTAGAATGATATTGTATGTGCATGAAATGCATGAGGGAACATAAAGAACAATAGAAAGTCCTGTAAACTTTGATGAAATTGAATAAAACGTATATTCCACCATTGACTGAGCCTTTCACAATTTAAGTATGTAACACATTAAGTGTGACTGAAAAACGTTCTTTTCGACATTTTTCATACATTGTCTGGTTTCTGTGGGCAGTTTTTAGGGAAAATGTACGTCTTCCTAGTGTATTTCGTTGTAAAATATCCTCAACTTTGCAGGACATCAGGCAAGACCACTGGGGCTTGACTTGTGTGTTCAGTTATTAACTGGCCAATTAAGCCATTGTTCTTGTATACTCAACCGTTATTGTCTTTTTCAGCTCACCTTACAGATATTTTATATGTCACTTGTTAGCAAAGTATTGGGCATTTTGTGAACGCCGGCCTTGTGCCGGGGACTGTTGTATCAAAAGTTCATAATTATGGTATGTCGCCTGTTGCCGTTTTTCTCGGCAGGCATGATCAAACGTCACGAAAACAGCAAACCAGTGCTCTTCCTGATGGAATGGTGGATTCATTAAAGTACTTGCTGTTCCATGAGAATTTGCAGAAGCCATGGGGCTATGAACATACACTGGCAACATTGTTGACCAAGGCGTTTTAGTCACCTTCTGGGCCTGGGCTAACGGTCTGGGGGAACATCCGGCACGGAACTTGGCTCTGTTTGTTAGGGCTGTGTACATCTCTAGTGGGCAGGGCCTATCTCTATTTCCATGGTCGAGAGCGCGGCCAGGTCGTGTCGCGGGTCATGGAGCCATGCCATGGCAAAGTGTGCCATCTCATGACTCCATGCCCCCAAGTGTGACCTACGCCCGCACTCATTTTCATGATATCATTTTAATTTTGGTTTATCAAACTTGGTTTTTGCATGTATATGTATTCATAAGCGATGAGCTCTGTGATGTGCTCTGTAAATACATGTTGGTGCTGTGTAAACATTTCGATGTATTTTATCTCGATGTACTTGACTTTTTATTTCTCCAGTAATGGAGGTTTAATAAATCATTATTATTATACTCGCACATGAGTTAGTAGACAACTTCGACACTGAGAAAATTCAAGTCCGAAATTGCTGCTCAATAAAAAATGACAGAAGTCTTTGGGTAGAATCGATTATGTCACCTCTTGCCCCGCAATCTTACATGCTATGGCTGCGGCCATGCTACCTTGTGTTGCCTCTCTTACGTTTCTGTCTTACACTTCATAGTGGTCAGAGCACGTGGCTTTGTTTACACCTTCACAGCTAGGTCATACCAGTCAAAACAAAAAAAAGACAATAACGGTTGATAAATCTGACCAAAACGCTACTCAGATCATCAAAATTTCCAGGACTTCATCATATATCGTGCGATAAATTAATTATTTGCAAAGGATCGAAAGTTGGCGCTTCCCGCCTAGTGAATTAATGTATTCAATGTACGCCCGTTCTCGTTCTTTAACTAATACATAATTATGTTCTCGTCGTGTCGTATAGAACTGAATTTTATACTCCGGGCAGGGTAACTAATAATGATGTTCATGATCACACAAACTGAACCACATGTAGTTTGGCGCCATTGTAAAGTTGAGTAGCCTAGGCATACAAAGTAACAGTCATCATGATTGGTTGGTTACAAGACCCTGGGTATTGCACTTTTCCAAAACCCCGGGATTTGTGACATTACAAAAACCATGGTTGTGTTCTCTTGTTTCAAAACTTACAAATCCCAAAGTTTTGTGGACCGCAAAACCTTGGGTTTTGGTCTGTTATTTCACAGTGTCACAAATCCCAATTTTTTCTTGCAAAACCGAGAGGTTTGTGCAAAATATAACAAAACCGAGGGTTTTGTGATGAAAACTCAGTGTTTTGCTCTTAAACTGTGGGTTTCATGCTCAAAACCCAAGATTTTGCTACAAAACCCACGGTTTCGTTCATGAAACCCACTGTTTTGTACACAGAACCCAAAGTTTGTAGCAAAACGCAAGGTTTTGTCCAAAATCCTTTAAAAATTCAATAACTAAGCAAAACCCAGGGTTTCGTTAGCAAAACTCGGGGTTTTGCCAGAAAACTCAGAGGTTTAAAAGCAAAACTCAGTGTCTTGTGAGTTATTGAACAATACAACTTCCATACGAGGTACCATTAGCATGATTAGATCCATAACGCAGATGCACGCATGTAGCAAATTCATCATTTATTAACTGACAAGCACAGAGTATTAACTTACATATATCCGCAGCTCTATTTCGAAATTGACCTCACATGACTGCCCCCTTGAACGCTGAGGTGACTGTGGCTGACGCGACTGGTGTCCCGATTTTGCCACTCTCCCATCAAGTCAAGTGAAATCAAAGTGTTCATTTTGAACTAAGTGATGTGTAAAATGTTGGTCACAACATGCATGCTGCAAACACGTTTGCTGGAAATTTTTCTCAATGCACTTTTGTGTGGTTGCGAAGACTGGGTAAGAATCGGAAAAATATCACGAGGCACCTATGAAGTGATCCCTGACAGGTTAGATAAGTTAACAGAAAGGGCACTCATCAGAGTTTTTTTCGGGGGTGGGTGGTTATATTTATATATAAATATATATATATATATATATATATATATATATATATATATATATATATATATATATATATATATATATACATATATATACAGCTTTTATTTCTTAAAGATATATTGTGCAAAAAATTGTGGTAATCAAGTGAAGCACTGCTCATTCTTTCCCCATTGAGTAGTATGGCGTCATTTACCTATTGGATTTATTGGAACAGGAGGACCCTTTACTTTGTGTCCGACTGTCGGTAGATTCCCTGTGCCTGCAAGGGGAAATTATCACGCAAGAAGTGCATCGGAGATTAGAAACTATAGTAGAATGCGGTTTCTGAGATTGTTTAAGGAAATGATCACTTCACGAATATCAAAGTACGAACGAATGTTAGTCTCCTAAAATAATGTATAAACATTTTGGTTCAGAAAGAGTCACCACTGGTCATCGTCGGGTCTTGCGTCAGCTCAGAATGAATAATGTCGTGGTTTAATACTCCTTCTGACACAGGAACCCATTTTTGTGCGTCGTTTCTCCTGACCATTTTCTATGGAAGCGAGATATAACAAGAGCGAAGCCTGTCACCGTCCTCCTAACCACTTCCCATTCTCCGGCTCTTGAATGAGCAGCAATCGATCGTGAAGAATGAGCCATCCAATGGTAGTAATAATATATATATATATATATATATATATATATATATATATATATATATATATATATATATATATATATATATATATATATATATATATCTTTATTCGTACAAAGTACACGCATTACATAGCAATAGTACAAATGATATATTCCTTTGTTGAGGTTTAGTTTACAACAAAGTCATGGTGCAAAATAAGTGCGTAGCTGCATCACTAAACGTTCAGTTAGTGCAAAGGGTTATGATCAGGTCCTGTGTTTCTTGGTGAGATAAAAAAGAAAAGTCTCCACTGTCTCTTGATCGCGAATCAATTGACTGTGTATAATGTCCTCTTCACATATGGAACCAAATCTACTGAAACCAAGAGCTTTACCAGATGCTTCTGTGAATTTATAATTTCAAGGACATATACATTATAAAAGGGGTGATCTGGGTTGGTTCAATTTCTTAACAAACGGCCTTTTGTTCCCATGATGCATGTTTGTGACACCTAGCAACCCATGCCATTTGAGGTCAGATGGGTCAGCAAAGCCCATTACATTACAGTAAACCTGAAAGTTTCACCCTGTATATCAGGACATATTTGAATTTTCATCTTCTTATCTACCTGAAGTGCATATTATTATCTTTCAGATACACCCAGGTGTGATAAAATGAAAGTTTAAAGCTTATTTGGCAACTTATAGAGAGGTTAAGTTTATGTCTGCTGGTTTCCCATGCTAATCTATGGAGAAAAAGTGAGGGTCATGGAAAGTGACCCCAAGATGTGGGCGGTCAACCATGAACAAGATGGGCAGCACCACCTTTAGGCGAATTTGTAACTAACCCAAATATAGACTATCCCACTTGCATACAGAGCATCGGGAAAACGTTATGGGCGGGCATGGTTAATTATCGTTACAACCCCTTCGGCTCTGTGTAAGGTGGTTATCACGATATTCACCCGCCTATGCAAGTTGTATTGTACAATAATTTACAAAACTCGGGGTTTTCCTGTACAAAACCCTAGGTTTCGTGTAGAGCATTGTCGGTTATTCGTACATGTAGCACACTGGGTTTTATCAAATAAATCGGATATCCAGGTACAAACGTCTAATACCCGGGTACCAACGGGGCAGAAAGGTAAAGGCAGAAAGAAAATAAGGGAGACACAAAGAGAGGAGAAAGAAAGAAAGAAAGAAAGAAAGAAGGAAAAAAGGAAAGAAAGAAAGAAAGAAAGAAAGAAAGAAAGAAAGAAAGAAAGAAAGAAAGAAAGAAAGAAAGAAAGAAAGAAAAAGATAAAATGATCGGAACGAGGCTGTATTGTCTGTTGTTACCATTCAGTCGCCATGTCGGCCTTTCAGGCGTAGGAGTATATTACGAGTCATGAAAATTACGTTGCTTGCAATCTGAACCAAAAATCTACTGAAACCAAGAGCCTTACCAGATGCTTCTGTGAATTTATCATTTCAGACCTTTGCCCTTTAACCACAGTGGAGGGAGATGGATTCAAAGATTCTTAGCAGTGCATGAATCTCAGGTAACATCTTAGCTATGTATTTGCGTAATACATACATATATATATAATATATATATATATATATATAATAATAATAATAATAATAATTTTATTAAAACCTCCACGAATGGAGAAATTAAAAGATACATCGAGATTATAATCATATGAAAACACAAGTACAAAAAATATTACACAGTGACCAGCAGATGACAACATCGAGATGACATATCACAATTATTGAAATTATACATCACAGATATTAATAATACAAACTATAATCAAACATGAAAATTATAAACAGTTCGTACTGTGACACATATGACATTTTTCGGTCATGAGAGGGCGTGGTACCCGGCCTGGGCAGCCGCAAAGCACACGCGGCAGTGAGGTCAATACCGCACTGCCGTGTGGACAACACCGGCAGCCAGGGTCCGGCACCACACCCCATTGGCGCTCTTTAAAAATAAGAAAAATTACTAAAATGACTTCGTTAAGAGAGAGACAAGTAAGTGTTCCTCCCCATAAGGCTTAATAAAATTTTCATGAAACAGTAAATATTTTAAAGAATCCACGATTCCATCATGACTAGGGCTTATGTTTTTGTTCAGTTTTTTAGGTCGGTCTCCCAGAGCCAACTGAATGGGGGATAATCCATGCTGGACTATACTATGCAATAAAGTACCATTGGTAGTTGTGCCCGTAGTCAGATACTGTGAAAGAAAATATATATTTAGGTCCCGAACGGGGGAATCGGTTTCAAAAATTCTGCAATAAAGTGATGCCATACGGTCTTTCAGTATGGACTCAATAGATTTTATATTAAGAGCCTTCAATATGTTCGAATGATGATGTCTCTTTCCAATGCCAAGGCACTGTTTAATAAGACATCCTTGTAATGATTCCATTTTACATAGCAATGAATGACTCAAATTCATACACTCAATATTATATAACAAAGCCGGAGCACAGACTGTATTCCATAGATAACATTTAGTTTTGGAGTCCAGGCCAGGATAAACCATGCCAACCTCTCCAAGAGCATAGAACGAACGTCTACAACTATTCAAACGACGTTCTATATTGGGAAGACCCGACCTGTTATATGAAAATAAAGTACCTAGGTTTTCTAAATTGTCCACTATCTCCATCTCATTACCCTTTAACCACCAACTGGGCTTCTGTAAAAAGTGATGCTGACCAGCAATAAAACATTTTGATTTTGCTGGATTAAAATTAAAACGCCAGTGATCAGCATAACGTATACATGTATCAATAAGTATTTGTAATCCAGACACCGTAGGGCTAAATAATGTGATATCATCTGCATAAGCATACGAGTTAAACTTAAAGTCACCAGCTCGCACACCTATCTCCGTAGAATCCAGGTCAATAAGTAAATCGTTTATAAATATATTGAAGAGATACGGAGACAGCAAACTACCCTGTCTGGTGCCGGTGGTGACATGGAACATTCGACTATATTGTCCATTCCATCTCACCACCGCCAGCAAAGAACTATACCAAGTATATAAAAATAACCAATGTTCTACAGGCAGTACTTTCTGCAATTTATAAAAGAGCCCATCATGCCAAATACGGTCGAAGCACTTTTCTGCATCTAAACTACAAACGTATACAGCATTACCTTTGCGTTATAAAAAGTACTAATATCATGTAAGAAACTATTACATAAGCCAGTACCGCGACCTTTTCGGAAACCAAACTGAGTCCCAGTCACCGCATCTCCAGGCAACATAATTAATTCGACCAATTTTGAGTGAACCGAAGATAAAGTTATGGGTCTGTAGCTACTGGCCTCATTAGGGTTAAGTGTCGGCTTCTTTAAAATAGGTACAATTATGCCGATACAGAAAATATGAGGCACAACTGTAAATGACAGTATAACTGAATAGAGAGAAGCAAGTATTTCACAAAGAGTGTTAGATGTACCGTAGACAAGGTGTTCAGCACTAATTCCGTCACATCCTGGTGAACAATTCTTATTCAATGAGTTTAACATATCACTTATTTGACCTCCCGTAATTGATACAGAGAAATCTTTTACTAATCTCTCAGTATAAAAAGTATTGACATGTTGAGAGATTAAAGACTGACTAGGAGACAGAGCAGAGTGTTTATCTCCACCCATAATATTATTAAAAAAGTCACCAAATTGCTCTACTCTTAAAGATGAATTAACCCTTTTCCTCTGTTTCTTCTTAATGTGATTCCAGAAGGCAGTCATTTTTCTAGAATGGAACATATTACCTAGTCTCGTATAACCATTTTTCTGTACAGTATCAACCTGTTGCCTCAATCTTTTTCTAAATAGCTTTTTTACACCCTTGTAACATTTGTAAACCTCTCCCTCTCGGGGGCTGCCATTTTCGACCCATAGGTGCCACCACCATCTTTTCTTATCACGTAGTCTGCTAAGGTCCGGGCACCAATACGCTTTGGGTCTAAATCGCTGCCTAGGGACACAGCCCGCTTCTTTGCAGGCCTCGTGCATGGCATTATTTATATTGGAGATATAATTGTCAATGAGCTGTTGTACATCAACTTTATTGTAACCAGTAGGAATATTAAGGCTTGGTAAATTCTGTAACTTACTCTCTAATATTTCACGATATTTCAAATTATTTCTTTCATTAGACCAGTTAGGAGTTACATGACATAAAAAGTCTGATGTATTTGGAGCGGATATGGAGTTCGCATTATTTAATTCAGTCTTGATTACTAACTCAAGTCTTATGGGCAGATGATCACTCACATTTGAGCTATCTTCTGGAACAATAGAACAATGCATGATATTATCAATGTCATATTCACTGCTAGCAATATGATCTATCCATGTATACACACGTCTAGAATGATTGAAAAAAAGTATAATCACATGTATTCTTAAACATAAAGTCTGCAACGATCAGGTTATTAGCAGCCAAAAAATCAAACATGATACTGCTGTGTGCATTAAATTCAGGGGAAGAAAACCATCGTTTATGAAGTATATGTGATTGTGGGAGCTGGACATTAAAGTCCCCACATATCTTAACAGGGGCAAGCATACCATATGTGTCGAGGACAGCCTGCAAGCCATCTATAGTTTCAATGAATAAATCTGTTTGTTTTGAATTACCTGCTTGGAAATAAGGCATGTATACACAAACAAAGATTTGTACAGGTTTACCCATTCTGTCATACACTGCAATTGGTAGAATACGATCACTGCCAGCGTCAAGAGAATGAAAACTTAACTCATTAGACGCCTTAGTAATTACAGCAATACCCCCAAAGGGTCGACCTGAATAATTTTCATCTATATCACACATTGAGCTTTTTGCAAATACTGTAAAGCTACCGGTACTCTGCTCATTCACAACGTCATCAATTACTTTAAGTTCATGTGGGTGCAACCAAGTTTTATTTAAACACATTACATCACAGTCTTGCAACCTCTCACATATATAATGAGAGGACTGCTTAAATCCATGACAATTGAGAGACTCTATTACTGTTACTTTGTATGCCTAGACAACCCACATAATAATGAATAAATGTGAACGGGGCAATTGATAAATTAGCTAAATACGTGAAGTTTTGCTTATAAATGCAGAGCTTCATATCAAAGAAGAATACCTGTCAAACAAACCATAATTACCAAATTTGCATAGTACAGGTTCAGATAAGAACAATTTGACTTACCCCTGAACCAATATATACCCTTTCTAGCTGGACAGTTTATCCTAGTTAAACCATCCGCTAATGTTTAACTGAAGTGGAAACAAGCTGGGGCATTATATTCAGTCCCAGTGATTGTAAAATAAACAGTTGCAGCTAGACCACCTGTACAAACCAAGGGAAATCCTAACAAGGACTGCAACAATGTACATCCTGCACCAGAGATGTAAAACAAACTCCATGATGACACCTACTCCTCAAACAATTATGCTCTATTTAACTGCCAACCCTGAGTCAATGTGTCAACGTAATGTATCAGGTTTGTGACATTTGAGAAAATACTGTCAATTTTGAGTAATTTTTAATATTGAGTAAATGTGCATTTAGGCATATCAGAAAAGAATGAAAGTCATTAGTATTTATGCCAAAAACATGCTATCAAAACAATTTTTCTTAATAGGATTTTAAGTACAATTTGGCAAACATGTAACTGTCGTAGGCCACTTCTTGCTACCTGTAGCTCCTGGGGGTTTACCGAACAGAAAACATGTAAACCTAAAATGTCTGATTGTGAATATTAAAACAGTAAGAATGTAACTGTCGTAGGCCGCTTCTTGCTACCTGTAGCCCCTGGGGGCTTACCGAACAGAAAACATGTAAACCTAAAATGTCTGATTGTGAATATTAAAACAGAAAGATGTTAAAGATAAACTCAAGTAGCAAAACAGACAAGTCTAAAAACTGTAAATTATTGTGGTCAAACTTTCTAATAATCTTTGGATATTAACAGTAGAATTATAGGGCAAGTCAGAAAAGAATGAAAGTCTTTTGTATTTATGTCAAGAGAATGCAATGAAACTATTAACCAGATAACAAGTACAATTAGGCAAGCTTTTAACTGTCGTAGGCCGCTTCTTGCTACCTGTAGCCCCTTGGGGTTTACCAAACATAAAACAAGCTAGCCTAAAATGTCTGAAAGCTGAACATTTATACATAATGTCAAAAGATAAAATTAAGTAGCAAAACAGGCAAGTCAAAAATCTCTAAAATGATTGAAGCCAAACTTTCTAACCATGTCGGGATATTTAATAATAATAATAATAATAATAATAATAATAATAATAATAATAATAATAATGATAATAATAATAATATATATATATATATATATATATATATATATATATATATATATATATATATATATATATATATATATATATATATATAATAGCACTTTGCCATTTTGTCCTTGGTCGTCAGCATGTGAAGACGTATGTGTCTTTTTGTCCAGAACCACTTCCTGGTGGTCGTTACCCTATTACGCAGTCCGAACTTTTACACTCCACAGACTAACCTGTCACTGTCTAACTTATATAAATATGGTAGTACTATTGTCCATACTGCACATGTTTTTCTGTACAGTTTTGACATAGGGTGCATTAGTCGGTGCATGAGGGACTTCAGCGGGTAACTACTCAGAACATGTATCGGAACCTGTACCCGTGAATGTCTCTTTGAGTAGCTGCCCCTTTTCTTAGCTAAGAATTCAGCATAGACAACCCACATAATAATGAAAGAATATATGAACATGCCAAATGATGCCTTAGCTATACGACTGAAGCTTTGCTTATATGTGCAGAGCTTCAACCTGAATAAGGAATACCAAATGATTGGTCAGACCAAACACAATCACTAAATATGTATAAGAATAACTTGACTTACTCCTGAACCAGTAATCTGTCTACCTTGACAGCTCATCTTAGTTAAACCACCTGCCAGTGTATGAGGGAAATAAAAACAAATTGGGGCATTATATTCAGTTCCAGTGATTATAAACTAAACAATTACAGCTAGAATACCTGTACAAACTGAGGGAAATACTAACAAGTGCTGCAACATGGACACCCTGCACCAGAAATGTAAAACAAACCCCATGATGACACCTACGCCTCAATTTGAAAGTATCGAGGCAATAAAGCTCTATCCCGCTGCCAGCCCTGAGTTAATGTCTCAACATAATGAGGCAAGCGTGTGACACTGAGTAAACGTGTACCAAGGCATGTCCGAAAAGAATGAAAGTTATCAGCATTGACGTCGAGACCATGTTATCAAAACATAATTTTTCTTCACCAGATTCCATGTACAATTAGGCAAACTTGTAACTGCCATACGCCACTCCTTCCTACCAATAGTCCGGGTGGGGGGGGGGGGAGGGTAACCTGACAGAAAGCATGTAAGCCTGCGCAGATTGAACTTGTGAAACATGCTATGTTTTCTTTCGATTGTTGGGACAGTACTGAACGATTTTCAGGACTGCAGATTAGTGGAAAAATCAATTTTCCGTAGATTCTGTAGGATTTCATGATCTTCCTGTGAATTTAGTGACTGGTGATTGTTGGAGTTGCCCTGTTTTGTTATGTATGGCCCCTTGAGCAGGCAATGGGATCCCCAGGCTAGTTTATAGATTATTGGCCGGTAAAAACATGCGGGACCTTGAGCTAGATCCCATGGCTAAATCGAGTCATTCAGATAACACAGGTAGTGAAAACACTGTTCCATAGGACTAAGAAGCTAAAGAACAGTCACTGCAAGCCCCAGAAGGAGGAGCCAATTCAGTTAAACGAGTTTGATAGTCCACGGACGATCTAGATGCGCAGATGGAACCGTCAACTCAACACCTTCAGGAGAAAAACGAGGATCTGCTTAAGCTTAAGAAACTGGTAAAATTAGACGAGTTGAGACAAGTTGTGGAGTGTTTGGACACAGTCTTCCAAGACAAAATCACACACGGCCAGCCTTGTATTGCAGTTCGCTAAAATTTGCCATGGCGACCGAACCACCACCATAGGTGGTAATGTCTCCAGTCGTCCTCAAACGTCTTAGGCTGGTAAACCAGTGACCAAAAGCAATGAAACGGACAGAAAAGAGACTATCCTTGGAGCGTTTGGACATGCAGTGTTCCAAGACAAAATTACCCAGGGCCAGCCCTGTATTGCAGTTTGCGAAAATTCGCCATGGCGATGGGGCCACCACCGTAGATGCTAATGCCTCTGGTCGTTCTCAAGCATCCCAACCTGGTAAACCAGCGACCAAGAGCAAGGGAAAGGACAGAAAGGAGCGAAGTCCAGCAGAGGTGGACTTTTCCTTACGCGACTTACAACACCACGAAGATGCACAAATTGAGCATTGTTTTAGGATTTTACCCGGTGCTGTGCTGCTTAAGGGGCCTTCGGATCGTGAGACACCTTGTCACTTTCGTGACACTTTAGTGTGTTCTAGCGAGAAATGTAAAATAAATAAAAAAAATTAAGGCTGCATGCAAACGAAATTTGGAAATAAAGTGGGGAAAGAGGAGATTTGGCACCATGCAAAATTAAGTCTAAGGCATGCCTCCTGAGATGTCAGGAATGAAGATCTAACAATCCCTTTATTTGTCACAGGATTTACAGAGTTGGTAAGCTCAGAATTATGTTCTTGTAATCAGACAAGGTGTGTGTTTTGGGGTCAGAAAACTGACCACATAAAATACATAATGTACACAGCATCTACACATGATTGGAAACTCATTCTAAAATATCACACTGTCATTATCACAGACATTGAGACAGTTAACCGCAGTTGGGATGATAATTTCTTGGACTCAAGACTGCAAATCACATGGGAAATCAATTAAGGAATTCGTGATTCTGTAAACACAAAATGACTACCCCCCCCCCCCCCGCCCGTCATATAGTGAATGTGCAGTCAGAAAAAGACAGCGCAAATACTACCATGAAAGCCATTTGTCTCTAGGCAAGTCTGATTCCAGTAAATAACGTTACTACCCGGATCAAGATTGTTATTCTTTGCCCCGAGTGACAACAAAGTTAAAATTTCAGGTGGTGATACTGGTGTACAGCTCGCAGCCATTCGTAATAATGCTGTCAAAGGAGCTCATTGTGGCAGTGGAAACACTGAGAATTCTGTAAATGAAAATTTTCTTGATTCACTGCTCAGTATCGATTGCCCCGATAGTATCAATTTTTAATGTATATGGAGTTAGTGCAACTTATTGGCCATTGTGCTCTTGATTGTCAAAATGTGAAGATTGTGCAGATTGAAATATATATATATATATATATATATATATATATATATATATATATATATATATATATATATATATATATATATATATATATATATATATATATATATGCTTGATTTAACGCTTTTTCTGCTGTAGGCGCCTCTGAACCAATACAAATCAGTTGAATGATATTCAAAATCTCCTGCTAAAGACCGTCCATTCAAGTCTCAGCAAGCTTAGATTCGTGGTAAACTCGGAAAAAAGATGTTTTCACTATAGATGGCAGGTACATGGTCCCAACATACAGGACGATAGTAGATACAATCAAAAACCTACATTCAAAAGCAGTTAATCATATCAAATAGTTGTTGAGGCAAACACCAGATATATCCCTGACTCTCGATGGCTGGACGTCAGATAGCTATGACAGCTACATTGGGGCCCCCATTCGTTGGCTAGATACTTGGTACAATATTCAGTTCGCGGAAGTCATTGTAACTGGTCACTAAACTGTATTGTGACCTTTGACATGCCAAAACCAGAAATATTTCTGTCACATTACTTTGTAACGTAATGTCAATATCTCATTGTTACCATATACAGAAAGAAATTATAACTTTTGTGCAGGTCAATTGATGCTTCACGCTAAGGACACAAAGTCACCAGTAATCAACCTGCAGGTCCACATACTCGGTTACAACTACTGGTGATATCAGTCACTTGTAAAATTATATATAGTTCATAGTAAACTTAGCTGCAAGGAATCGTACGAATCGAGTGATTAAAATCACTTACAGCTCTCAGGTTCAAAGAAGACACGAACTGAGAAACTAAAACTATACTATTTTGGATTTGTATTATTCTCAGGTCACCAAACAGTTGTTTGTGCCTCGAAATCACCACTAAAGGTCGTCACTATCATTTAGCATAACAGCAGGGGCAGAAAGCACGGTAAAGGGTAGGGGTGCTACCGGCATGTCGTCACCTCTAATGTCACGAACTCTACTATATTTCAATTAAGGTGAATTTTAATTTCTTCTAATTTGGCAGGCAGTGATACCCACCATTTTCCCTTTATACAGGCCCGATACAACAGGATATCAAATTCCCTAAAAGGAGCGTTCTTACCCGGGGGTTGAAGGTTCACTTACCACCACGTGCAGGGTGTGTCGATCAGGGGAACTCAGTCTCACGTGGCTACAGTCTGTCGGAAGACCTGATGGGATCCCTGAATTTAATTTTATAGAGAACACCAGATCTTTATATTTAAATGCACTTGGCTTGTATGATTTCTCTTTGCCTTACCAACTCACACAATTTTTTGAATAATGATGTAAACCAATGTATATGTTTCTCCTTCATAAAAACTACTTACAATACTGTATTTTGGGGAGTGAGTGGAAAAACAAATAAACACTTGAGATCACTCGACTATTTACAAAATGGTGTGGTCTTTTCAATCAGTACACAATAACTTCGACAGGTGCAAGGTCTTATGCCTGAATGTGTGTGTTCAAAAAAGGATCAGGTTGTCCATCTTAATTACATTATGAGTAAAACCTAAGTGCAAAATGATTGTGTTACAATGCACAAAACCTATTCAATCTACCTGCACACTGATCTGCCTGTCACACTGGTGAGGGAAAAAGGACTTTTTGAAGATGCACAGCATCTGGTTGTAAAAATTTTCAACAACCTGGCAAAGAACAAAAGGGACCACCGTTCTTTGTCAGGTTCTTGGGAATCCAAAACTTTGGTATTCAAATAGCCTTTTCACCCAAAACAGGCACAGCTGACTTCATGTGTTATGGCTCTTACTTTTGCCTCCCACCTCATATAGTATTTTAAGTAGTTAAGATGAAGGCAAAACATGTGCATTGTTTCATATTATTATTGATGCTACTGACAAGTCAAACTTGCATTTTTGTACTGTGCAATGCCGTGCCAAAATCAGACGTAACAAATGAATGTTTTCTTAGCTGCCTTTAATGTTTGAATAAATAATGTCTCATGGAACACCGGGTTTGTGACGCACTTGATTGATAACGTTTTGCTGCTGGATCAGATGAACTTATGTGTTACGTTCATGTGTTTATTCATTTATCTTGCAATGTGTTTCCGGCGGTTGTGTTCCATTGTCAAAAGTATACAGCCGGCAGATTGACTACAATGATAAAGGCGACGGAATTGTTTTTTCAATTACTTGGTCTTACATGTGCAACCTTGCAACCAATCTCCCATCAACTCAGCACGAAATGGTGTTGGTAGCCTCCAGGCACACTCAAGGCATAATACTCAAGCCTGTGGCAACCCAACTTTATTATTTATGATGAATTTAATGACAAAAATTGGTATCCGAGAACACTCATCTGTATGGCGTTACAGTTTGAAAGGGATTATTTTTCATTTGGTTCCCCTGGAAAAATAGAATGTCGAGGAATGCATGAATGTCTCCATTCGTATTCTATATCAGTCAGGTTTACATGTGACGGTAAGTCTGATTGTGAAGGAAGAATTAATGGCATGTAATAAGCCCCTCTCGTTTCCATGTCCAGGTAAACGCTGTTTTTACGTGTCCGAACTTTCTGATGACCATTTTCACTGCATATTTTCACATGATGATAACGAACTATGCAACATACAGTCATCATAGAGAATTTGGGGAGTATGAAGGATACGTATTTCTATGCATATAGATGTTACATCCTGTTGATATGCAGTGGGGCTACATATCTGTTTATTGGTATTTCAGAGCAATTTGAAGCCATAAAATAGGCAATTAATTCCTATTTCTACATGTATATATTTTAATTCTTATAATAATCTTGCTGGCTTGAACGCGGGATAATTTTTGCCACTTGCAATATGTAGAATACATAAAGTACTTGATCTGGGAAATTACCTCCTTACCAACATGATTGGTTTTTGACGTTTATAAATTAGTGGTCCACATTTTTAAACGGATACTTATTGTCGAAAATATACGTTTGGTGACCTACATTTTTAAATTGATGCTTTTGTCGAAAATACACTACATTAAGTACATTGTTTTGCGTTCGCGCGGTTGGTTACAATGCATATCTGTCCCAAGACAATCAAAACATTGTAAATATTGCTGACGTGGCATTTAATGGGGCTGTTAAGCATCAGATTAAGCCTCTTTTTTAATAAAGGAACGAAAATTAATATTATGAATTTTAGGTGACATTTTATTAAAATTGACATGCAAACAGCAATAACTTGATTAACGTGGTAATTACAGATCGTTGGATCAATGCTCGAGGCTATTTTCCAGTGAAATTTTCCCAACATGTTGCCTCTTTTTAGACGTTGATAAAACTGATTACAATTTCCACGAGATTTTCTGCGCAATTCAGGAATTTTACCATATTGCTCTGGCCATTAAATTTTAGAGAGGTTCACTTAGGTACGTACTCTTTACAGCATTGTCTTGTTTTACACATTAAAGCCCGGTTGAACAGAGATTTTAAAAAAAAACGTTAACTTAACAGTTGCAATTTTTGTCTTAATATTTGAATTTTTTCTCTTGGATCTAATATTGATTTGCATAAATTTTGGAACAGAGTACTAATGATATTAAGGGACAAAATTCGGTCCTTTGCGAACTTTGTCATGAATATCATTAGTGTGGGAAGTAAGTAGTAGATCTATACAAATTTTAACGACAGATCCCACATTAGATCTCGACGGGATTGAGTAAAATTAGCAAATAATAATTACATGTTTATTGTAGCATATATTATGTCTCCCTCCTTCTGGAGAAGAGACATATAGTGATCATTTTTTCCGTGCGTCCGTCCGTCCGCTTTTCGTGTTCGGGCTATAATTCGCTGGTCCTTCAACTTAAATTAATGAAACTTTACACACAAGTGCATCTGAACATAAGAGGGTGTCATCTACCAAAAGCAGGTCACTGGGTCACATTGATATATCCTTGTAAAATATTGTCTGCGCTATTATTCCTTTACTATACAACTTAGATTAATAAAAATTTACACACAGATGCATCTACAAATAAGGGTGTGTCATGTACTAAAGGTAGGTCACTAGGTTAAGTATCTGGGTCACATTGATATATCCTTGAAAAATTATGTCCGGGCGTAATCCCTTTACTTTGTAACTCAGTTTCATGAAACTTCAAACACACATATTTCTTGCCCTAAAGGTGTGTCATGAAACAAAAGTACGTCACTGGGTCAGGTATCTGGGTCAGGTGACACAATCATGTCAATCTGCATTACACATCATGCCTGGGCTGTTATTCTATTGCCCTTCAAGTTAAATTGATGAAACTTTACACACAAGTGCACCTGGGTATAAGCGTGTGTCATAAACCAAACTTTGGTAGCTAGGTCAAGTATCACAGTGATACACCCTTGTAAAATCGTGTCCAGGCTTTTATTCCTTTACTATGTAACTTTTTTTCACGAAACTTCACGCACACACATATCTTGATCTAAAGGTATGTCATGAAACAAAAGTAGGTCACTAGGTCAAGTATCTGGGTCTCCGCTATTCGTGTCCGGGCTATAATTTGCTTTTCCTTCAACTTAGATTAATGAAACTCTACATGCAGCTGCATCTGGACATAAGTGTGCCATGAACTAAACGTAGGTCACTAGGTCAAGTATTTGGTTCACAGTGGCATATCCTTATGAAGTCGAGTCCAGACTATTTCTTTACTACTTAACTTAGTTTCATGAAATTTCACACACACATGTATGTTGACTTAAAGTTGTGTCATGAAACAAAAGTAGGTGACTAGGTCAAATGTCAGAGTCATGGTGATACATTTCTATAAAACTACATTACACTTCATATCCGGACTGTAATTCTGTTGTCCTTCGACTTAGAATCATGAAACTTTACACACCTGTGTATCTCGACACTAGAGTGTGTCATGCGTAAAAGTAGGTCAAGTATCTGGGTCACGGTGATAGCCTATTTTAATTGACTACAGTCATTCCAAAATGAGACCGGTGATTAACAAGGTTATAAATTAGGCCGGAGGGGGGGCATGGATCCAGCAATCTCTGATTGCCTTTTAATTGATACTGGGTTTCTCTTACCTCTGTTTATCATGCCTGATGCGGCAACACTTTTGTCATGTTTAGCTTTGTACATGTTCGAATACTAACTGACTCCCATTCTATTGAGGTCGCGTCATTCATATGTAACAATTTGCGGTTTACTTGCTGCAGCAATATGTGCGGGTAATATAAATTTATTCACTGCCAATGAGGTAGTAGGAGATGAGCTTCAAGTAGTCTAGTCAACGGAAAATTTTTAAGGCTCTGTGTGTGTGTTTTTTGCTGTGTTTGCCTGTTATAATTATGGGCGTTGTTTGTTCATGAGATCCATAAAAATAATATGAAGATCGCATATGGGACCATTATTTTTTCATTTCAAAAAGTTTACACACATTTTTCACAGCTGACATTGATCTTGTTATTGTGTGTTTGGTTGCAACTTGCCACGTGTCTTATCATGAGCGTACATTTTGCAGCTTTGGTTCTAACAAAAAGACTGCAGCCGTCTTGTTATCAGCTGACCAATGTATCTTCACATAGAGATCATGCAAGCATTGAAATATGAAAGGATTAGCCAACTTGATTTTGAGTTACTTGATAAGAGATCATACTCGATCATATTTGTAAAAATTTAGAATGGGCTGGTCCTTTCATAGAACGCTTGACACAATTGCACTTATCCATGTGACCTTTAAAAGTAGATGTAACAAGAACACATCTATTAATGACGAATAAATACAGTCGTATTCTTTCCAGAAAACACCAGATGACATTTGATTCTCCATAAAATAAACCATCACAGAATCCCCAAATCCGTGTACCTTATATGCAACATTTTATTTTAAGAATTGTCTTCTTTTTTGTTTTGATAGAAGAAATTATGAAGTTTCTCGCATGTACTACTTCAATCAATATAGGCTATATGTATCCGACATGCAATTGTAAGACTTTTGCTCTAATGCCTTTTGGAACACCTCACAATATTATTATTATTACCATCATCATCATTACTATTTTTCTTTCCATCTTGCTGGTGTGACAGTACAACCAAACTTGTTATCTTGTGGAACTGGCAAACGTACAGATGTACACGTGCAGCTCCACTAGGATTTAAAAATGTCGAGTTGCAATGCTTAGTCGCAATCATTGCCTGCCAGTTGCGTGTATTCAACAGGCAAGTATATGTTGTCGCTGGTCTCTGCGATAAATTAATGGTGTTTCAACCTCTGCTGAAAATTTAGAAAACGGAAATATGAAACTTGGCTAGCAAAATCACTTCATTCTATTTTAACATAATCATGTGATTGTGTTTCTGGTCTTCCATGTGCGCGTTGTATAGGTTTATGCTTGAATAAAATGCGTTTTGCTTCAATTCTCTCGCATATTACGTAACAAACGCGATAAAGTGTCTGTTCATCCTAAAATAGCGATGACTTTAACGCCACTTTGATTAACCGATGAGAAAATAGCACGACAGGCAGATTCATATGATTGACTGAAATATCATCATGTGTTCTGGCAATATTCGTATTGGTTTGATGGCAAGAAGAGAGTACTCCCTGCTGTAGTGGGCGTCATTTCACTATCGCTACGCCCACTTCAAAACCATGAAGTTTCTTTGTGCCATCAAACCAATACGAAGATTGCCAGGACACAATATTAAGGGCAACTTATACAATCGTTTCAGTTCTGTACTTGTAGTAAATAATGATCTGGTTATGCTGCCATCCAGACTGACAACAACAGATTGAACTGTTCAAGGCACAAGAACGACATGCGCGGTAAAGAAAGAGAGCCTCGCACCTCCATACATGATAGTTAGATCAGCCCTTCCCTTTCGAACCGCCGATTTCAATGCGAATGTCGAATGTCGCCCCTCTCTGAAAATGGTAGACTGGGCCATGGAGTCTGTGCTGGGAAAGATGTAGGTAATCGTGCCTGTGTCTGTGGGAAAGCTTATCCGTGTGTAAATTGTTTATAAGCATATGTCCTGAAATGATAGACGACATGACACACACAGTTTGACAAGAAGAAACGCCTCACGTGCAGGTGCTCTGACGATGCTGTCATTGTACAAGGTGTTGGCGGTTGACTGAAAACAACTGACCTCGCGTGCGACATGTTCGGAGGGTGCAGGGTCATTTTCATTGAAAGTAAAGTGAATCTGTAAGTGATCGATGTTAGTCTACCTCAATGTGACCACCTTTTTTAAAATAAAATTTGTTGATTCTTTATACCGTGATACATTGGTTTTCACTTCACGGAAAGGTGTTTTCCTTGTCATGTGTCAGACCAAAAAAGTCCTGTTTCAAATAATGAAAATTTGCCTTGGAATAACGTCGATTTGTTTCTTTCAATTTCAGGAAAAGAAATAAAAAACAAAAACAAAAACCAAAAGTTGATAAGTACAAGAACAGAAACATTTCCACTTCGTATGCATCGCAAATGAGAACAGGACAGTTTACATTTATAACGATATGCGTGATGTCATATTAGTCAGGGTAATATAGAAAAAAATCTTGCACATCATAGTAGGCCTACAGCTTAGCCATTTGGCACATTTATAGGTGAAAGCATTTTCGCGAATTTTAATGGAGGAAACAACCTGCAACAAACATGGTTAAATTGAGATGTTTCTATGGAAACCTTCAAAATTATGATAAAATGAAAAGTCATTCATAAACCTTATAATCTTGGGGTAAATACCTGGAATTTTTTTGCACTTGTAAGATATAATCAATTGCATAATGTATTAATGTAAGAAATCGTTGAATGTCCTTATTAACATATTCATTGATATTCATAAAGTGCACCTCACGCCATTTCATTTCTAAGCGCAATTGGACATGTTTGTGTATCTTTGAACAAACAGAAAGCAATAAAAGAAATACACCGTGTTTCATATATCAAACATAATCATATTTGTTTAAACATAAAGAGGTGATAAATTAGAGAAAATATGTTTCCATGGAAACACGTATGATAACATATAAAATTATGCAGAGTTCACTCACATTTTGAAGCAATTAGTGCTTTGCAACTGACACAAATGAATTGTAAAATAAAACTTAGTGTCAATATGAGATTGTAGCTAATCTGAATATGCAAATGACCCTATTTGCATGTCACTTGATTTTAGAAATAATACTATTTTGAAGGATAATTGTCCCATAAACTGGTGCTGCTATTTGCACAACGACCTTCACATGTACCCAGTTCTGTACATTTCATTTTTTTAGCTCAGTTATTTGCACAACCACCGTTACATGTGCTTAGTTCTGTACATTTAAAGTTTTTGGGGCAACATTTGCATACTCCTCTGCACCGCACCTCGCACTGACAACGAATAAGCTCTCTGCATGCAGCAGATGCTTGAGGGAGAGTTGTCTACACAGGTGACCAATTGCCTGTTTCATCAGACATCCAACCCCAGTTTACTGGATCTGGCATATATGGACAGGGAACCAAAGCCAATCCCCAGAAGTAATCTGCCTGTAAAATGGATCTTTGAGGATGTTTGTACAAAGAATAACTTGTGGGAGGTATGTTCTGCCTAACTCTTCCAGCAGTAAAGAGATCTCGCCTTGCCTCATCACAACTAGTCATGCTACAAGTTTTGCAGTATATTACTGTTACAAAGCGCTCAATTTGTTTCATGCAATTGTCAGGAAAACTGTCAGGCTTGTATGGCAACGTGACGAACGTGTCTGTGATGGCAGGGTATGCAAGCCATGCCTCCCATGCAGTCTTTTTGCCTATGCCAGCAAAGCTAGAGGTGGTATCACATCCTGTTATGGCATGGAATACAGGCAAGCCTTTGCAACGCAAAGGGCCAAGACTATTGGCAATCTCATGGACTGGTGTATATATTGGAAATACTTGCCAAATCAAAATGCCACAAATAGGTGTTGAAGGTTGCCAATGCGTAAGAAAAATGCTACAGCCAATACAACATCTGTGTCAACAGTTCGAACCATGATCTTACGATTGCCCTGTTTGACACAATGGGCAATGTGCAGAATGATTCTGCTATCTGCTTCCTCGTGGGAGCATTGCACTATTGAAATATCTTTGGCTATGGTAGGGGATGCTAGGACAGTTTCACCATGTGTACAGATTGACAGTTTATTTCCATGTGCACAGAAAGACATTACATTTTTGCCAGGAGTTCATTCAGTTCAGTTTTGTTTTTGTCATCACAAAGAAACAGTGGCCAGTTTGATGGAATGGGAGTATTTTCTGTAACCTTCCTGCGAACACCAAGGCCCCTTTTTGCTCGAGTCTCTGCCTTAAGACTATGATCTTTATAGACATCGCACACAATGTCAAGTTTTTGGTTACTTTTTCAGTTGGTTCTCTACATGGGGGAAGAATTTATCCTTGATGTAAATGTCAAATGTCTTACAACCTATTGGTAATATCATATGGACTAATGCAGATCCATCAAGGATTTTGGCATCAACAGATGGTGTTTCATTGCATTTTTCCTGGCAGTGGGCCATCAGACATTTAACAATATCAGATTTTTTACCCTGGCGAAGCTTTCTGTTTTGTGATAGGGACAGGTGGCATGAAGCATTTCCATGTTTGAGAAAATCTTCCATGTCACCATCCCTCCTTTGTGTGGAAATAAACATTTCAGCAAACAGTTTTGCGTCTGACTTCAGATTGTTAATGACATTCTTTCTTCCTGAAGGCGCTTTTGGCTGGGGACTACAAAATGTGGGAAGGTTGATTTTTTAAATGTTATCTGTTATTGGTCTGTTTGTCTGGGTGGAAATTTGCTCAGGCATAAACTCCAATAACTGGGATATACCAGTGCTCTGGCACCATGCAATGCTTTCATTACATTTTCATTCATAACGGCCTTGGTATCAAGAGCAAAAAGGTGCCAGATTCTTCTACAAATGGGTTTCCCATTTTGTCTATTTGAGAAACCAAAGACTTGACATTGTGTTTGAAGTTAAATTGGAAAGTTGGACCCTGCTCATGATGACCGGTGCACGTTTCGCCATGTGCAGATTTGGAGACAATTTCAAATTCTTGAACTAATCGACTCAACTCTGGACCACCCATCATCCATCTATGTAAAGCCTTTCCATCTTGGAAAAGCCCTGATGCCCCACCATCACCTTTCACTTTGGCGTTTTCTTGTTCAGAAGCATGATCGAGGGAGATCGATGTTAAAGAATTTGTGCATGCTTTTCTGTGCAGTGAAATGCCCATGTTTGAATTCCTCAAACAGTTTTGGGTGTGAATACTCTAGCATCAATAGATCACGCAAGTGAACTGTGGCCCACCTGGCATAGTTCACGTGATCGAAAGCAAAGAACAGAGGAACAATATTCACCAATGCATGACAGTACAGAACAAAATCAGCTTCACGAATTGCACGCACAAATATAAAGGGTATCTAAACCAACTGCAGTGTCTCATTCCAATAGTGGAACTGGGGCTGTTGCTGGCACATCATAGTGATCCATTGCTCTCTGCTTAAACATTCCTCCTTGTTTTGCAGCTTCTGGGCCTTATATACGTCATAGGAATGGTGCTGTAGTACCCCAAGGAATGCCGCTAATACTTCATGGAAGTAACGTGATCTTGTTACATGCCCCCCCCCCCCTTCACAGCATCATCAGCTTTGCCAGAGGTAGTCAAGCCTGCTTCAACAAGTGCCGTCCTCCAACCAGAATCATCTAATCAATGCCCAAGCAATTTCACTTAATTTATTTCTATGTGAAGACCTCCCATAAGAACAAAATATTTATCTTCACCAGCATCATTAGGCCAGTGCCATTGGCACTGTTTGAGTATGGCATACAATGGTTGATCAGCAGTGATGAAAGGCGTTTGTCCTGGGTTGACGTACTCAATGACACTTCGTACCACATGCATTGCATGCAACATCATTGCTGGGGATTTAGAGTTTTCTGGGAATAGTCGCTGCCCCACATATTCAGTCTACTAATTCGAAAACAATGACTGCAGCATGTAATGTGTCTACACTACCCTGATTGAATGACTCACTCATTTCGTTCAAGGTCAAAATGATCAACGGCTATGAACCATTCTCAATATATACTCGAAAATTAGGTTGCCTTGCAAATAGGTCATTTCATACACATTTTAAATCAAAATACAGGATATCTTCTGGGTTTATTTAAACATGATATCAAACTGTATCATACAGCCAATGACAATACCAATAAGGATTTTTTTTCAATTTTTTTAACAAAAAATGTAAGTGTAAATTGGTAAATTAAAAAAAAATCATTTTATTGATAAATTGCAGTTTCATGATACAAAATTTACAATCAATCGTAATAAATCATAAAGTCCATTCATTTACCTTTAATTTGATACCGCATTTGTATTTCTACCATAAAATGCACGAAAGTTGTGACAGCATTTAAAATATACTTTAACATTAGATTTTCATGATGTTACCATGGAAACCTGTAATTTAAGGCATGCTTGTCACAAGATACCGGTTATTTCCTGGACTAGAATGAAAGATAATATACTTGTCTATAATTGTGACAATCGGGATACCTGTATGACAATTTGTATCGTTTTTAGAAATAATATAGGTGTAAATCAAGATATGTTCCAAAAAAGTGGATTTTTATTAAAATATTGCATTTTACTTAATTGAATTATAAAAATATTTATAATTAATCAGAAAGTCCATTTACTCATGTGTCTTTCTACCATAAAATGCAACAAAGTTACGGCAAGTTTTTCATTTTTACTTCAACATTATTATTTCACAACGTCACCATGGAAACATGTAATTTCAGGCATGTTTGTCGCCAGGTACAGGTTTTTTCCTTCACTGAAATTGAAGATAATATTCTTGTCTTTAATTGCACCAATCGGCTTAGCTGTACTCTGAAGCGCATGGTTTGGCCAAAATATAGTCTGTATGAGCTGGACTATATCGACGTCGACATAGACATAGACATAGACATAGACATAGGCATATCTTTATTTCAAGTCGGTGTGAAAGTTCAGAGTAACACTAGCCACTGGCTACTTATGCCGACATTTTTGTTATACATTAAAAGAGCCAGTTGTGACTTCGTAAAAATATCAGTAAAACATATGAAAGCTAAACAAAATATCCAAGGATGGAAGATAATTATGTAAAATACATGATAAGCACTAAAGAAGGTACAATGCTGCGTAATGATAGCAGATATCAGGCTAAGCAAAGGGTGCATAAGCACCCTGACCACTGCCCGATCTTGGCTTTACAATCTTTCAGGTTGGAAGCTTCTTTGATATGTACTGGGAGATGATTCCACAGTCTGGCTCCCTCATATCTAAATTATTTTTTCCCGAATTTGACTGTGTTGAACTGAGGTACATCTAATGTATAGTTATCTCTAACATCGTGGCTGGTTTTCTTAGGATTGAATAAGTCCCATAATACAGGTGGGCTGATATGATTTAGAATTTTGTACACTTCAATAGCCATTGTGCGAAGGCATAGTACACGTATGGTGCATACACCAGCACGTTCAAGCATGTCTTGATAAGAGTCCTGCTTGTTGTGGAAGACAAAACGGAGGGCCCGCTCTTGGATTTGTTCCAATTTGTCAGAGCGGCCCTTGCTACAAAAATGCCAAATGATGGGACAGTATAAGAAATTTGACCGCACAAAAGATTGAATATTGCTAGTTTGCTGGGGATGTCAAGGATCCTGCTGAATCTCTTCAGGACATTGATCTATCTGGATGCTTTCAAGCATAGTTTAGATATGTGTGCATCCTTTTCAGGTCACGATCAATTGTAAGACCTACATGTAGTTGAGTCACAGTGTCCGAGTTTTCAATGCTGTGTTCTCGCAGATGAATCTCGGAGGACTCATCTGACAGTAAGCATTGGAATTTTCCAGGATTAGCACTCATGTGATTAATATCAAACGACTGTGTTGCTTGTTCTGCTTGAGTTTCCAGGGTGGATGTAAGCTGGTTGGAGGTGCTAGCCGTATGACTTATCGTATTTTCATCTGCGTAGTTGTACAGAGTACATTTTATCTCGTAGCTGAGGTCATTCATAAATATGTTGAATAACAGGGGTCCTAATATGGACCCCTGGGGCACGCCGCAGGTGATCTCCAGCCAGGTACCAGTAACATTCTGAATATTTATCGTTTGTTGCCTGTTGTTAAGAAAGCTGGCAAACATGCTTGCTGCTCTGGAAGATATGCCACAACTGACAAGTTTGGCAATGAGCAAGTCGTGAGGCTCAAAGGCTCGTGAAAGATCCATGAGCACAGCGCCAGTGACTCTGTTCGAGTCTCGAGCTGATTTCCAGTCCTCAACTAATCTAATTAAAGTGGTATAACAACTATAACCTTCCTGTAGGCAGATACGTAAGGTGAGAAAATTTTATCAAAGTGCAACCCCAGCTGATCCGCCATGACGGACTCAAATATTTTTGAAAGGCAGGGTAGTATGCCAACGGGACGGGAATTCAGGTTGAGCAGGTAATCTTTCTTTTTGTAAACAGGAGCCACCGAGGCAAATTTGAGTTCAGTAGGGAAGGAATCAGCTGAGATGGCTCTGTTAATGAGGGTGGTACAGGTATTTGTTATAACATGAGTGGACATTTTAACAAGCTTCGGAGGAATACCATCAAAGCCTGTTGACTTTATAGGGTTGAGATTTCTCAGTTTGTCCCTTACTGTCTCTTGATTCACCTTGTGAAATTGAAAACTGTTATCAGCATGATAATGTTCTTTTATTTGTCTGATGCTTTTGTGGTTGTTATAATAATAATAATAATAATAATAATAATAATAATAATAATAATAATAATTATAATTTTATTAATCCCCGCGAACGAGGAATTTAAAATGTCATGTGTACATCAGGATGGTTACATAAAACTTAAAGTATAAAATCAGCACCTCATTCATCTATACAACATGGCAAAGATGATTAAAATAAATAAAATGAAGAAAACTGAACCTCATTAGATAGGGCCTCCCCCGATGGGCTGGGCCGACCCGAGAGCCCAGGAAAGATTATAAAGGGCCCTCGCTTCGACCCTACCCCCCCCCCCCACCTTATGAGAGGCCCACGAAATGAACTAAGTACTAAGTTAAATTACACAAGTCAAAAGGCCTTGGTTAGAAGCTGAGCCAAACGATGTTCCAAGCTGTTTCTTGTATTATAAAATGGATGGTACAAAAGATATTTCAATGAATCTACAACTCCAGGAGAATTACTGCTAGGAATGTTTACATTGAGATCTGTCTTGTTAAAAATAGACCTTACTATAGGTATCTTAGACATAGAGACTCGATTAACAAGAGAGTATTTATGATTATCACCATTTACAATGTAATTAGATAAGAAATGAGCACACAGAGATCTATACGGAGAGTCGGTTTTAAAAACCCTGTGTAAAAGTGAAATGTTATTTCGTTCTACCAGACAAGAAATAGGAGAGATATCCAATGCATGTAAACAGCTATGGTGGGATCGCCTAGCAATACCCAGTACGTATTTCATGATACAGCCTTGAGTAGAAGTTAAACGAGCAAGAATGCTTTTTGACAAATGCACACTGTCCATACCATGTAAGAAACATTTAAAACCTATTGTGTTCCACAAATGAACTTTGGCTGCGGTATCTAGGCCAGGATATGTGGAACCACTTGTACATAAGCCATACATGGCACGTCGGGTTGAAGATATGCGATTTAATACATGTTTCTCATGTGAATTATCACTAGTAAAAATAACACCAAGTATATTCAACTGACGTTCTTCCTTAATAACATTATCGCCCAGCTTCCAGGTCGGGCTACTATGAAATACTGGCTTACCAATGGACATGCACTTAGTTTTACTTGCACTAAAGTTAAAGCGTCATCTCGTGGCGTAACTATGACAAACATCAATCAAAGACTGTAAACCCGTTGCACTCGAAGCAAAAACGGTTATATCATCTGCATAAGCACATACATTATGTTTATTGTTACCTATTCTGACTCCTTGCTCTGTAGCTTGAAGTTCAAGAAGCAAGTCATTTATAAAAATATTGAATAATTTTGGAGAAAGGCAACTGCTTTGCCTGGTGCCTCTTGTTACGTGAAATATATTACTAAATTGACCTTGCCACTTGACAACAGCTTGTAGTTTCGAATACCATGAGTACAAGAACATCCAATTGGAAATGGGTATAACATGTAAGAGTTTGTAAAATAAACCAGGGTGCCAGATGGTATCAAGCATTTTTCAGCATCGAGTGAACATATATACATAGGTGATTTAGCTTGATGAAAATAAGAAATTACGTCATGAAGATAGGCACATGCTGGGGCAATAACGCCAATTTTTAACTCGTCTGGTACAACACCCCAAGAAATCATAGCGGAATACAATTTGGCTAAATGTGATCTTAAAATAGGAGTATTGCTATATTTGAGGCGTTCAGAAAAGATGCCATCAACACCTGCTGCACAATTACTTTTAAGAGAAAGGATAAATTTATTACCTGTGTCAGGATTGACCTCAACATCGTCAAAAATATCTTGTGAATGAGTATTATAGAACTCTGTGACATAAGATTTAATATTATATTGCTCAGTTGTCAGGGAACCTGAGTCTTGCATGATATTACTATAATATTTGGCGAACTGGTCACCTCTCAGAAGCGAGTGCAGTTTAGTTTTCTTGTTCAGTTTAATAAAGTTCCAGAATGATGACATTTTGCGTTGGTGAAAATAAGAATTAAGCCGCCCGAAATTACGATCTATGTGCCCTTTCATGTAATAACGACTGTAACGCCTGAACTCTTTCTTAATGTATTTCCATGTATCATAAACTGCACCCGACTTGGGTCGACCGTTGGATGTCCATAGATAATACCAAAATTTCTTTTTACCATGTGAAAGACTTAAATGACAGCACCAATAATGTTTAGGTTTATTTTGACTATTTCTAAAACAGCCAGCCTCTTTACATGCTTCGTGCATTGCTGTATTAATATCATGGAGATGCCCTTTAATGACCTCATCAGCAACATTCTTATCTGTGACCCCATGTAAATTCAAAGAACCAAGGTCAGATAATTTTTCTGCAAGAATCGTTTTATATACCTCATTTTTGCTCATGTTATTCCAAACTGGGTACTGACACGACTTACTGTATGGAACAACTTTACCTTCTTGTGTTTTATTAGGTACATTCAACCTCATTTGCATATGCACTGGCAAGTAATCACTAACATTATTGTCATCCAGTTGTACGACCTTGCATGAAATTATATCGTCGAGGTCTCGAGAAAAAGCTAAAATATGATCCAGCCATGTGTATGTATCGTTACTAATGCTGAAATATGTAAAACGTACTTTCTGATCAAACATCACATCTAAGGGAACCATATTGTTGTATTCAATAAAATCATAAAGTAACTTACTGTGGCATTATAACTTTTGGCTTTATACCATTTATTACACAGTTTATCTTTTGTTAGTAATTGTGCATTTAAATCCCCCAAGATCTTAATAGGGGCTTTAGTAGCATACTGGTCAATTAATGCCTGCAAAATATTCAAAACTTCTACATACTCATCAGCATTATTGGGACTGTAAAACGGCATGTACACACTAATAAAAATATGAATGATTTTGCCATCAGTATTACATATGGCTACTGGAATTACTCGATCACTTGGAGCATCGAGCTGAAAACATGTCATTCCAAAAGAGCATTTCACCAACATAGCAACACCACCATATGGTCGTCCATTATAACTAGCATCAATATCTGTCATACTAGACTTAGCAAAGACAGCTACTTTAGAATCTGCCAAGGACGGTCTGTTTTTAATGGCAGCATCAATTTAATTAAGTTCATGAGGCCTGAGCCAGGTCTCGTTTAGGGATAGAATGTCACAGTTTTCAAAGCGATCAAGTATATGTGAAAAACTTTGTTTAAAACCTTTACAATTGAAATGCTCACAGAATAAGGGGGTATATGAGCCACCCTCATCCTGTGAACAGTTCGGAAGTCCAGTATTGTGTTTATTATGTACATTAAAATTTTCCAATGGACTACTATTAAAATGATGTGCATTGTGCACTTGTCCTTTGGCATTTATACAGGTATCACGAGTGTCACAAATGTTTTCAATCTCTGGGTTACCAACGCCATGGACCCTGCTGTTGTTGTGACCACCCTCCAATGGGTGGCCACTCTGGGTCCTGACCATAAGGTCGGGGCAGGTACCCAGCACTGGGTTCACATTGTTGGTACTGTCCGATTCCACTATTTGTGGTATGGGTTCCTGGGTAATACACATGTCCGTTTGTGGCACATGACACAGTGCTCCCGGGATTGGGGTCTGCTGGCCTTGGGTGGCAAGACCAGGGGGAGGGAAATTGTCTGACTTGGGCTGTCGCGTTGCTAATGTACTGTCTTGCATGTTGTGGGTAGGGTGGGTCCCTGATGGCACATGGTTTGTCCTTTTAGGCTGCCACGCTAAAAGCCTTGTTTTAACGTTAGCGTTAACCCTTGGGGTCTTACTTTGTGCCATATATTTAAAAGGTCGTACTATAACCCCATCCGGCCACAGTTTAGAGTGGAGCACCTGAACATAGTCACTGGCAGGGACTTTAACACGGAATGACTTCCACAGAGGCCGACCTTGCCTAGATGTGAGCTCTTGCACTTCATGGGGGTGTACAACAAAATGATCATGTAAGAAATTCACAATATCATCCCTTGTATGAGATATATCCAGCTTACCAACATAGATCTGAGATCCATGGTTACTCGTAGATCCTGTTGTGTTTTGGCCCAAAGGCTTATTAGACTGACGGGGCATGTTGCTTTGGGCTGATCGTGGGGCAGCTTTTAAAGTTATATTTTCCACATATATCCTGTACAGTAGCATCATAACTTAAGTTAGTCTGGGTACTGCTCCCTGTGTTAACATAAAATTGGTTAAAAATGTCAGCAATAGAATATTTATCAGTAAACAGTAACGTGGCATACAACAGAAAGATAGAGACACAAAGTTACTTTCACTCGCACCCACAAGTATTACACAGAGCACAGGAACATTCCCTGTGGACTGCTTTATTAAACGTATGAAGGGCTGAACTCCTTGGTCAACAGCTTTTCTTGGCGTGCGCTGGGCGCAAGCTATGCTCACAAAGGCGTCCTTAATTGTAAGGCTGTGAAGTATAACATGAACATGTCTGATTCACTCTGGATTGTTACAACAACAACAACAACAACAAAACAAAACAAAAAACGCAAAGCTACATTTCCCTTAAGCTTCCCTTCGGAATCGGAAAGTTTCTATCACAAAACCATGGGTTTCAATCGACACAAAGATCAATCTGGACCTATTTGCAAGACACAAAAAGCCAGCTGGTCTAACTTACAAAAATACGGGGAGGGGAGGCATGAAAGAGTGAGCAGAATCCCTTACCATTTTGGTTCAGGATCATTGTCATATAATTCGTATTAAACTAGTGTTTAAGTTACTGTGTTTCAAATGTAAACTGAGAACAATAAATACAAAATTCCAAAATTCCGATACATATCTTGAACAGGTGATTAAAATAGATTCATCTGGTAAAACCTAGTATAATTTCGACATTCCTTTTTTTCTAACCTTTTGTGTCCACTATAAAATGAAATTATAAGTCAAGGCTACCCTTGGCTAACACGGCTAAATACAGGCGTCCATGATGCAGCATTCCCAGGATTTTCTCCATTGAAATTTCCATAGCAAAAAGTAGAATTGAATTTTAAATTGGAGTTCATAATTTCACGATTGGCGTCTTCAGATTGATTTGAATACCTTAGTATTTTGAGCACATATGCTTTGAGCTTCAAACAATTTCCATCAAACACTGGTTTCCTGCATCGACGGGGGTTGGTTTCTGTCTCCTTGTGTCTTTGCGTTCCGATTGAAATTCCGCCCCGTTCGAAAATAAAGATAGATCATCAAAGGGATACCTCCCGTTATACTGCTTGCAGCAAAGACAAATGACAAAGAAAGTATCCCATTGTAGTCAGCAAGCCAGCCTGAATAAAATGATATTTTACAGTGAAACTTCGTGATAATGACATCATTTTTTCATGTAAAATGTGTAGGATGTATGAATATGTCAGATAAAGCAGCCAAGTTGCAAGAGAATTTGACCCGAAGGCCTTCAAAACTTTTAAGTGAATATGTCGGATATCTTATGGTGCGGTTATAATGAGGTTTCACCCTAGCATCGTATCCGCAACAAGAATATGGCAGGTTGTGGTGAAATGTCTGTTGGCCTTCCACCTCGGCGGCCCAGGTTCGCTTCACGGCTCAGGTAGCAAGTGGAAAGTGTTTCTATCACTCTGACCGTGCACAGCGGTTTTTCTCCCGAGTCTTTCAGTTTCTTGTGCCTCACAAACAGGTAGGAAAGTATGTACACGCCAACACCTGTGCCATAAAAGAGTGACTAAAATAGGCTTGGCCTGTTTCGCATTTCGGGTAAAACATGCGGGTCTTTACTTTTTTTTTTTAAAGAATTTCCACCTGCATAGAAGAAATTAAAATTGAACAATACAAAGTCACGATTTAAATCATATCTATTTATGTTTGGTCAACATCATTGACCCGGCTGGTCAGTCTATGTAATCACCAAATGAGGACACTGCACTGTTTTTGCCTGGCCTTATTATTATTTATTCCACATATGAGTTTTTACAAACGATGTAGAAGAGTTCATAAATCATTATTTACCAGAACTGATATTCAACTAAAATGCTTCAAACTGAAAAAATTCTGGATCATTGTGTAATTTTTTGTAAAATCGACCCGAAACGATTTGCCTCACCGCATGAGCTTGCCTGGTTCTGGACAAAAAGCACAAATCTGTCTTGCACGATGGCCAAATGTCAACCCAGGTATACCTGCTGGCAAAGATTCCACAGGCGGTAGGTGCATTGTGGTTTGACGGATATGTGAAGTTGAGTTTTAAAATTTGCCGCCAGCTTCTGCTCGAACGGTCTCCACAAGAACATTCAACTCTACCATCGTAACCCATCAGCGGGAATGACTCGTTTGACATGTTTGAACCAATGCTTTGGCGGCAGCACCATTACAGGCAAAAAAAAAAGAAAACCAGCAGCTCCCCTCGACGCGGTCATTACCATGCTTGCATTATGTGCGTGCATTTGTAACGGACTGAGGCGGAGGCCCAGCCGTATATAGTGATATCGCCAAACGAATTACCCGGTACAGATATCTGTAAATCATTTAAGGTCCCCACACACTAAAGAGCGAGATTACGCGATTTATCGTCGCATCCCAATCGTGGGTCCAAAAAAAATCGCATCATCTCGCCCGCTGGTCTGGGCCATATGCGTGCGATGAAGAGATTTTTTTTTCCATCTCCTCATGATCGCAACAGCATCTCATGGCCATGCGATGGTTTTAGGACTGCAATAAATCATCGCATCATCGCGCTTCGTCGCCGCTTATCTCATACCGATCTCCAGTGGCCCACACCAAGGAGTGCGATGACGCAATGTTTTTTAGTTTCCGCTTTTTGCCAAAGATGGCGCTTTGGTCGTCTAGCAGCTGTTTAAAGTTCTGACCCACAGATGTCGCTACATGAACTTCCCGGCCTGTCACTTTCGCAAAACGTGCCTCCGACACATTGTTTACAGGGACCCGTACTGTTGTGGTCAACTCTGGACAAGCTGGTATGCCACCCAAAAAGGCTGCACGTAGGCCTAAAAAGGCCAAGACGGTCCAGAAGATTCGGAGGGCTGGAAATAGTAAAACACCTGTGAAATCTAGGCCGCAGAACAATAGTGGGAGTGGTTCTGAGACTGAATCTGAGCCAGGGAGAGCATCTCCGCTTATTAAGACGCCGGGAAAATTCCGAAAACTGCAGGACACGCATGGTCATGGTAACAAGTAGAAAAATCTACGAAAACATGGACAGATATAAAGGCCTTATCATGTTTTAAATCATTGAAAACAATTGTCTGTGTGTTTATTTCCATAATCAGGCACATTGGTTTATTAAACCAAAGTTCTTTGATTACTAAGTTTTAGTAACGTATTCTGGTGAAAAACAACGTGTAGAATTCATTTTTACTTTATTGTTAGCCATGCCCTATTATTTAATTAAGGATGCACATACAAGCACTAAAATGGGAGTACCATTCATATGACATATTTTCAATCCGTGAAAAGTATATAGGGCCTAATATTATTTTGACCAGAACTTGGTCAGTTATCTTGAAAGGGATAGCTGGCCCATTGTTTAATGATGATACTAACGAAAGAGAGAGAATGTCGACCCCCAGTGCCCCACCCCTGCCATGATTATTAATGAAACTTACAGTCAAGAATTCTTTGTAGAGATGTAACATGGTGGTTCTTTGCTGCTCCGGGTCGTCACGCCTTCGCAGCCATTCATGCATCCAAATTCTCTTAGCTCTTCTCTTCTTCCTTAGCTTGGCATTTAATTTATACATGATCAGCATAGCAGGCCCATATAGGACATTGACGCTGCAATTTGTTGCGCCATCTTTAAAGACCGTGTAAATAGGTCGCATACACAATTATATTTATAGTGGGTCACCAACAGATGTCACTGTATTCATACAGTTGCAAAACCACCTTGTTTCATTTGCTTTACAAATAGGCCTACGTTGTGGTGGACTGCATTCAATCTCGGCTATTGGCGAAAATCGCGCGCACTGGTGTGGGCTTTTGGAGATAATCTCTCGCACGATCGCAATCTCAGTGATGTGGGCAGTTCGGGATGGTCATCTCAGGGCCTATGCGATGAGGAGATTTTTCATGCGATCGCCGTTTCAGTCCACGCGACATCGCATCAAAATCGCGTCGCACTATCGCGTTAGTGTGGGGGGGGTGTCTTAGCGATATCGCTAAATAAGTAACTGGGAATGGACATGATGGGAGAAGGACACGAGATAATCTGCAGGAACAGAGAAAAATTCATAGTAATCGCCTGATCACGCTGGTAGCCATCCAGCGACCATAGTAGAGCACCAGAACTTGCCAATCGCCAAGGCATTTTTTTATAAGTACATGAATTACTAATGTAACATAATCATATTTTGACATTTCTAAATATTTGATGAAACAACAAAATATTAATTTCTACATATTCATGAATATCGCTAAGCATTTAGTGATATCATTGAGTATTTAGCAATATCGTCAAATATATTTATTGCTAGATACGAATAAAGTCAAAACGGTTCTTTATAAGAGACAGCAAGAGACAGGAAGAGAGGAAGGGAGAGAGAGAGAAAAAGGTTTTGAAATTAACTGAAATTTTACACTTACCACTTAATGGAGGACCGATCAACATCCCAGTGCCCATTGAGAAAAGCCCGAGACCATAGGCTATGCTCTTACGTTTTTTATCTATGAATTTAAATGACAGCTCCGGAGTCCATACAAAATAGGCACAGGTAAAAAATCCGAATGTTGAAGCGCAGATTAGGAAACCAACAAGGGAAGTCCATACCGTAAACAACATGACAGCAATACTGGTGATGACTAAAGACGCAATGTGTAACCATATAATCTTTGCCGTACTTTGTGTTCCCATAACACCAAATGCAAGTCTGCCCAATATGCCAGCTACCCCAATTGCTGACACAAGATGGGAACTCTGTGCAAATGGAAGTCCGTTGTGAATAGCAAAAGTGGCCGCGTACGCATACACAGTGGTAACTCCAGCGGCCACAATGGTTTGGTGCAGCATGAATATACAGGCGTTGGCCGTGAAGATGGTCAGCAAAACAGAGGTTTCCTCTCCATGTCGGGGTTTCATTCTGTTTGTTTTTACCTGGGGGCCCAGAAACCAGGATACAGGGATTCCATGCAGCACAATACTGCTAACAATCATGAGGGATCCTCTCCACCCGTAGTTTAAAAGTAGAGCTCGTAGCACAATCGGCCAAAGAAATGTAGCCAAACTCACCGAGGCTCCTGACACCGCAAGTGCCAAGTTTCGATATTGTTTGAAATTGTCCACGACTGCCAATGCAGCCGAGAAAAAAGTGGCTCCAAATCCAATACCTGGAAAAATATATAGAGAGAGAAAATGGAAAAAGGTTCGCTGTCACCTCACCACAAAAATTTAAGGATGGAAGACTTGATGCCAATGCAGCCGAGAAAAAAGTGGCTCCAAATCCAATACCTGGACAAAATATATATAGAGAGAAAATGGAAAAAGGTTCGCTGTCACCTCACCACAAAAAATTTCAGGATGGAAGACTTGATTTCAAAAAACACCCAGGCCCGGTGCATCAAAATATAAGAAAGGTCTAAGTTCTTGCTTATTGACAGTCATACAATTGCAATTTTGCATTCATAGCCCGACAAAACAAACAGGTGCAAGTGATAATAACTACAACTTTGCTGGTTGGAACAATGTGCTCGCATTCCATTTGATTATAGATTTTCTTACACTGTGCGGACATCATTCAGAAGAACAACTGCATGTGTCCAATGCAACATATGTACAATTATTTCCCGACAAAATCTATTTCCCCGTCACCAGGCAACAGCGATAAGCATCCGCCGTTACGCGGACATACGGATGGGCACACCAGCAGCAGCACTAATATTTCTCAAAATAAAGAACACTTGTTTAAAAGTGATGATGATGATGATGATGATGATGATGATGATGATGATGATGATGATGATGATTTGAAGCTCAATGTGAATTTTGAGAATGTAACTATAACCTTTGTGAGAAAAATCCAGTTATGTGTATCAACAGGAGCTAGCCATTTTGCCCTGTTTCACTGACGAGTCTATTGCATATACGGGTACTTCTTTGTTGAGCTACAGGGACAGAGCAGCAGTATATGAATGTGTCGTATTAAAAGTGAGCGTCTGCCACGAGCAGACTACGGTACACTATTATGTTCTTTATCCTAATTTTGATGCCCTATATAACAAACAGGATTTATGTAGATTACATGCATGTTTCAAAATGTCTCCTTCGATGAAATTGGAGTCATGCACTTCGTTCTAAGCACGAAACCGGATAGAATTTTGAACAAGCGATCACCGGGCACGATTATCACACGATTTTACGTTCATCTTACAAAATTAACTCATGTTATAGAGAACAGTAGTTTCGTGCTTTCATAATTTATTACTAATAATTACATTAAACACAGTTTACCACAAGCAAGACCTAGAACCAATAATAAAACATAGATGCTGTTGGCAAAAGATGCTGCGAAAATTCCGACAAATGCAAGAACAGATCCAAAGCCACATGTCCATCTGTATCCGTATCTCGTACATAACCAGCTCATCAGTGGGGCTATAAATAAAAACAAAAATACAACATATAACTGCAATGCAATTTCACTGTAGATTGTTGCCTATAAATACCAAAGTACAATGCCAAATGAATTCCCGGGATCTATGCAAATGAGAGACGTTTTCGGCCCTTGTTCTGAGAATCACGTGCACATGGTTGTTTATTTTCTGAACACTGTTTAAACAATATTTGTCGTCTGCCAGAGTGCACTATTTCCGGTAATTTCTAGCGGAAAAAGTTCCATGCCGATCACCTGTGTAAAACCTCTAAAGGTTTATAAAAGTCCCGTAGATTCATGAAGACTTTTTTTGCTTTGGCCATTTTCACCGGGAAAAGGGGCCTTCATGGGATCCCGCCATTCTTGTAGAAGAGTGAACCAGTATATTGTCGCAGATTGTTTTAGTTATGTGTATCTCTATTCGTGGAAGTTAATAAAGTGCATTTTAATAGTACTCCCACTTCGCCGTTTTGGATTGATATTTGTGCCGCTGAAACATCAAAATCTTGCTCCCAAATATCCTTGAATAATTGTCTCTACGTCTGTGTATATTGACCTCCAAAAGTTTTAGAGAATATTTTTTTTTTGTGGACTCCAAAATTTCAAAATTGCTTCCTTCAGGTAAGCATTTTAATCTTCAACCGGAGCCATCCTAACATTGACTCGTAAGTATGCCTACATATTTTGCCTTATTTTGTTAATATTACTTGTCATATTGTATATGTGTGAGTGAAGTATGATCTTATTCGTGTTATTTTCGTTATGTATGTAAAGTTGTAACATAGTGTAAATTTTGTCGAATAAATAATTCCTTACTTCTCATTTCTTGTACATACATACATACATACATACATACATACATACATACATACATACGTGTACATACATACATACATAAATATATAGATGCATGTGCGCCATAGGGGAAATACATGTCCATTCATAGGTAACTACCTGCTATAGTCATTACGCAAAAGTTGCCTGAGAAAACAGCCGATATTATCCAATTGTCATTCTGAAAAGCTTCCTTTAAAAATGGATGGTATATCCCGATACTGTATGTGAAACTCCATGTAAGTCCATTTATGATAAAGGCTGCTGTAGCGGGAACATTGACCCACCCTGTGTCTATAAAGTTGATCATGATGGCGTGTCATGAAACGTCAATTGTTCATAAAAGCGTCGATGGACTTTAATGAAAAAACGATAATGGTCTGGGATTTTATTTAAGTTGCTTCTTGTCTTAACATGCTTACTTCAGGAGTTAGTTCGTCTATTGGAATATTAAGATCGATATTATTTGAGACACTTACCGAATCAGTTTGCAAAATAAGAATCCAGTCAGCAGGCCTGTGTCATCGCTGAATATTAATTATTTGATCTGAACATATACAGTGAATCGCCCAGGGAAATACGTGTTCTCAGTGGCAAGTACGCAATATTGTCTCATGACTGCAACATTGTAAACTTATTGCAGTTTGACCACTTACGTATAGCGTACGCGACTCTCATCTATTGCGTAATATGGTCATGATGGTTGGTCTATGTTCGCATATATTGACAGCATAATCGAGAACATCTCCTAGTTTGTCACTTTTAGCATAAAACTACATAACTGCTGCTTTATGTTGGATGAAACACTGTTACGTCAGATTCTTTATTTGCAAAGATGACTCATTTCTCCGGTCTTTTTTAACAGCTTGGTGGTTTTCAGCTGACAATGTCACCGTTAATTGGTATTCATTTTTATTAACTTCTGCAAAGTGTTTTGGACAACAGTTTTATTCACGTTCCACACCAATTTTGCTTTTATTCAGATTTGTTCATATAGCTTTCTGACAGAGCACTCTCAAATTGTAAAAACGTTACAGTGGTATGCTTACCATAAAAGCCTACGTAACCCTTCTCCTGTCCAAACACGGCAACCAGCAGAGCTACGGCAATCTATAAATACCTTTGTGAAAAATTTGACGGAATACGAAAACAGAGATCACCCCTCTCTTAATAAATTTACCATGAAAGAAATGGATACTATTTTAAAAATCTAAAAAGCAACATGGATCAAATGGAAGAAAAAAGACGCAATGTGATTAACGAGTCGCCCTTATATTGGAAAATGTTTAGCGAACATTTTCAATAAGATTCATGAAATGCGGCAGTACCCTAAAAAATTTGGAAAAAAAGAGCTACTTCAACACAATACATAGAAAAGGATAGAGGGGCTTACGTGAGAACTACACAGTTGTCTCGTTATAAAACGCTTTAAGTAAAATTTTTGCTAATGTACTAACCGAGAGCGATTGTATTCCTTTTTCGTATAAAAACATTTTTTACGACAGACAAAGTGGATTTATACATGGTCGGCAAACTACTGATAATGTATTTATGATAAAGAATTTGATTGGTGCCCAAATTTATAAAAATGAAACTGTTTACTGTGTTCGTCGATTATCGACAGGCATTTGATACTATTAAGAGAGATGTTCTATAATACAAATTACTTAATGCGGGTGTAAGTATACAGGCGTTACAATTACTCCAAAATAATACCGATACACTGCTCTCTGTCAAGATCCCTAGTGGGTACATACCTTACTTTCCAAGCATGGTAGGCTTAAATCAGGGATGCTCCCTGAGTCAACCAATCTTTCATGGGTACATTAACGACTTACAAAAATACGTAACTTTATATGATAAAGATTGTCGATCATATATCCGGAACACGCTCGCTTCATCATTGCTTTTCGCAGATGACGTTGTATTAGTAGCCCATATGCAAGACCAGCCACAGGTCTACTAAATAGACTACCAGTCTATGATAGCTGCTTGAATATGGATCCTTATAAAAAAAATAAATAGATAAAACCCAGTTAATGTGGTATTTAATTGTAGTGGTACCTTTCACGATCATTTAGATTTTTCTTGCGCACACGCAATACATGTATACCTCATTAGTTCAAACCTAGGGCATTTGGTATGCCACAGGGTGATGCTCCCAGGCAATCAACACGTGAAACCATACCTCATATCAGCTTAAGAACCTTTCCCTTTCCATATAAGATACAAATTTCTGATGAAACAATCAAGCAGATGAAAATATTTCAAAATCTGAAGTCCCAGACAAATATTTAAGGTTTTTGTTTCACAAACATGATAATTAGGTTCGTGTTTGGTTTAAGGAACATACTAAATGAACAATCAAATTGTCTGAAATATTGCAGGAAAAATCTAAAAACTGGAGTTAGCTGATAACACAAGCGGCACTCCTATAATAAGGTTATCTGTCCTGCACCAAATGTAGCCTTATAAGAGAGAAGCTTCTATGAGCGTGGCCACTGAGATGGGGGATGGTGATGTTGCTTCTAACTCTGTACATGCCAACTGCGACTAAAGTCAAACTGCTTAAAACGTACTGCTACCGATTATAATGAGGATGCTGACTTCGTATTCCTTGTTAAAAGACCTTTCATTCAAGTACGATCACGCCTCTAATTCAAGAGAATGTATTGGGCCTGGCCAGCAGCTTTGGGCGCAATGCACCTAATGTGTGCCGTGGGAATTTGTTGACTCATTCCAAAAGTTGGGACTGAAAGTTCAATGCCTCCCGATGGTTTCAATTGGAAGTTTGCAGTTCGGAAACTACTCGATTCTAGAAGGTAAAACTTCATTTGACTGCACCTCTCTCTTGTATGTCTATATTGTATGCTCACCTTGCCCCCTGAAACCGCCACCCGAATGTTTGATTACTGCATGGCACCTGCGCGTCACCTGTGTAACGCTCAGGATGTATCCGTATTTCACTGGCGCTTTGCGGTGTGGACACTCAGGTGGCAAAACATGAAGCTGGTTTAAGAATATTTCCACTACTTCATACGATACAACAATTATTTATACAATGCCTTTACTACAATTGGGACGAAGGGCCATATCTTATGCTAATCCAGGACAACACGAGATGCACATCCATTGCACGATGACCCATAAGAAAAAAAGACAGGGAGCTGCAGTAGGGAATGGCAATACGGCTGCTGTATAGCGGCTATATAACCAATGTATAGCATTTTATTATGTGCAACTGATACAGCGCCTATACAACCACTTGGTGGCCGCTAGGTAGCTGCGACTCCACAATGTCGGAATATATCTGATATATTAATCAGCATAGCATGGCAACATATCAACCAAGCAGTAAATGGCTGAAATACAGCTCTCTTTAGGAGTGGCAACCCTCGAGTCGCAACCTACATGTAGCAGCAATATGTAGAAAGTCTGAGGGACAGCGGCTACATAGCAGCAACCTCTGAAAGCTGTGAACTCTATAATATATATATATATGTATATATATATATATATATATATATATATATATATATATATATATATATATATATATATATATATATATATATATATATATATATATATAATACGGGTAAAAGGCTCCGAAACATGTTGAGTAGTTACCCGCTGAAGACCCTTTAATTTATTTGGGCTAATACAGCCTATGTCAAAATTTTACAGAGGAACGTGTGCAATATGGACAATAGAACTTCTATGTATATAAGTTAGACAGGGACAGGTTAGCTTATGGAGAGTAAAGAGTACGGACTCCGGAATAGGGTAATGACTACTAGGAAGTGGTTTTGGACAAAAAGACACAAATACAAATATATATATATATATATATATATATATATATATATATATATATACATGTTGCCAATTGCAACCTGATATTGAGATCTGAATTGCTGAACAGACTACAGTTTACTCTGGATCAATTACAGATGAGTAAAATCATAGCATTGTGAAAACTTTTTTATTGAAACTTAAGATCTTGTTTTCTTCAATAAGTTGTGACATATATCCTCATATCAGGTTGACTGAACACCATGCACAGAAGAGCCTTAGACTTAGACAAGACAGTCTTGTTACATTTTCCAACTTTTCTTGTGTATACATGGAAGAGTTAACAACATATGATAGTGTTTATTTGCAGTCAGGGAAATTCAATACAAAATCGAGGATGTTTCCATGTATTGTGCTGCAGGTTTATTAGTTGTGAGATATAATAGCATTGCCCACTTCTATTCGGTGTCCACTGTTTGTACAACATATGTTAAACATTTTTATAATTTTGTCTAGAGTTTGAACAGACAAAGTTGATAGTGATAAACAAACTTTACTTATTATGTAGATTTTGAAACCTTACCTTAACTTACCTTACCTCACCTCTATTTGCCGTAGCTTAGCTTTGTCTTGCCTTGTTTAACATTACCACAACTTTATTGCTTTGTCTTGCCTTCCCTTACACTGCATTGCCTAATCTGATGGAAGACCAGCATATACTTAATCGATTTTCGTTTGGCTCCGACAGAAAGTATTTAGTTTAAGGTTTGTATGCACATGTTACAATTAAAGTAAATGGCTAGGAATCTACAGAAAATGCAACTTCCATAGAGACACAGTACATATTGGTTCATTTCAACACAACATAATCCATGGCATAATCCTGAGGCTGCTTGACTCCCCAGGGCATAGATAGAATGCCATCAATAACTGAGTGATTCAGTTAATCTTATGACTTCACACCCACGCTCCAGTGAGGATGATTGACACCATATCTGTCCGCACAGGCCAATTTACACTTGACTGGTCTCCGTTATCGGACAATGTGACATTTGGCGATCCAAACATTTTATGATAAAAACTGTTTGGGCACAGTGCACTGCTGCTGTATGCTATTATGTATTATAACACAGACTTATTATAATTTGGTGGAACTTCTTCTGCAATTGGCCGAAGGCCTCCTGTCAAGCAATTACTATTTTGCAACAGTGCATGACCAGAAAATCAATAGTACATGATGACACATGCGCTCTCTCCTCAGCAGGTGGAGCTGTGACATTTACGTAATCAAAAGCTGTTGTGTAGCAAGCTCTCTGTCTTAGTTTTTCCTCAAATGAAATTTGCAAGCCCTGTAATGATTTCTTGTTATTTTTGCTGTGAAGTGAAGAAGCTCCACCTTATCATAATAAGTCTACATCATAAAATACACATTGCATGTGGTGCCATGGACTGTTGCAAATCAGCAGTCTTCGGGGAGCAATACCAAGAGCACACTCGGCTGACGTCTCGTGTCCCAGCTAACATTAAAGGCTGGCCCAACATTGGCACAACGTTGGCATGGATGGCCCAGCATTGGGCCAATGTTGAGCCAACTCCCATTGTCAACCGGGCTGCTGTTGCTCCCTTCCAACTGCTCATCTGCAGTGGTACAGGGCACCACATGCACTATTATATTTGTGTCTTATTGTCCAGAATCACTTCCTAGTTGTCATTACCCTATTCCGCAGTCCGAACTCTTTACTCTCCATTAGCTAAACTGTCACTGTCTAACCTTTTTTCATATGGAAGTACTATTGTCCATATTGCGCATGTTTTTCTGTAGAATTTTGACAGTGCATCTACGTATATACTAGTATTGTGTTCTCATTTTCTCGGCATACCTGTCTCCTGTTGCTCACTATTAGTATTGTATTCTCATTTTCTCGGCATACCTGTCTCCTGTTGCACACTATTGTATACTAGTATTCTCATTCCCTCGGGAATCCTGTCCGAAGCAGTCATTGCCGTTGAGCTTTTTGGTTTCCAGCCAAGTTGGACTTGTACTCTACCCCCACTATATTTTCATTTAGATATATTTTTTTTAAATTGAAAACACTCTTATTTGTGTCTTAAGGTGGTGGTGATTTAGAAGATGCCTTTAAGGTTTTCTTGTTGAGTGGTTCCCCATATCACTGTTTTTAATGTAAAGGATCAGGCTAGGCGGCAATCAAATGTATGAAGCTGGCGTGGATTGCAGTGGTACATCACAAGAACCTTAGGAAAATACTGGGTTATAAAACTAGTATTTCAAAATATTTGAGATGACAAGTAGCTGTTGGTTTGAACATATTTTATTAACACAATTGGCTTAATTTTATGTACTTATGTACTGCTTCAAAAATTTCCTCATTTTGACTTTTTAAAAATCGTTTTTTTTTTCTGTTCCGAACGATAATGTTTTCAAGTTGAAATTACCAACAGTGAGTACTTTACACTGCAATTCGTTTCGTAGGGTTACATATTTATAACATTCAAAGAAAAAATGGTAAGTAGATTCTTGACTAGCTCCGCATGAGCATGCTGGAGACTCTACAACACCAATTTTGTACAAGTCGCTATTTAGCTGGCTGCAGCCCATTCTCATTCTAGAATGAATTATGGCAATTTTCCTTTCTCCAAAATAGTACAATTCATAACGTTTTGGACTGTTTCTGTTAAGCTCTCGTTTAAAATCGTCTAGATGCTCAATGGTCCTTACTGATCGGGGCAATAAGTTCCATTCGCGTATAGTTGACGGCAAAAAGGAATTATAAAATATAGTTTTCTTGGCCGCATTTGTTCGTATTTGCTTAGTCCGTGTGGAAACTGTTCCCGGTAATAATCTGGAAAGATATGCTGAGGCTATCCCGTTAACAATTTTGAACAGAAGTACCAGTTTTTGCTTTCTTCTATGTTCTGATAATTTTTCCCAGCCAGTCTCCTCGTATATACGTTGGAGACCGGTGTGGGCAAAAGCCCCGGTCACCACCCGGGCTGCGGCCAGCTGACCAGTTTCAAGTCGGTCCCTGTCGGGTTTTGTGCATCCATCCCAGACCACACTAGCATACTCCAGGCAAGGACGTACAAAAGAGAAGTAAAGAGATTCAAGAGTTTTTCTGTTCAGTTTGTACTGTAGGCGTTTAAGAACACCAACGAGCTTCTTTGATTTTGCAATAATATTACTGATATGGGCTGACCATGAAAGATTTGCGGAAAGCTAAAGGCCAAGATGTTTATGTACCTCTACATTGTCAAGAGTACTGTTGTTTAAAATCAAATTAGGATGGTCTACAGGAGTGCTTTTTCTACTTTCTATCAGAGATTCGGGGTTTTTTTTAGGATTAAAGGAGACAAGCCATTGATCTGACCATTGGGATATTGATTCCAAGTCGTGATTTAGTGTATCAGCTCCCTCAATCGGATTGTCAACTGTAATATAAAGAGTCGTATCGTCAGCAAAAAGACGTATTTCTGATCTGACAATCTCCACAATATCATTAACATACACGAGAAATAGTAATGGCCCCAAAACTGAACCTTGCGGGACCCCTGCTTTGACTCTCCTCCAAGATGAAGCTTGACCCCGGATGACTACTCATTGTGTTCTTGCGTGAAGATAATCCTCCAACCAAAAAATAAGTGGACCTCGGACGCCCGCGTTTTTAAGTTTGTGTATTAACCCTGGATGATGTACCCTGTCAAAGGCTTTGGTAATATCACAGAATATTACACATACGTCCTTCTGGAGATCGACCGCTTTTGAAAATTCATGGTAAAGATAAACAAGCTGATTGACAGTTTCATCATGGGGTAGAAAGCCGGATTGATTTTCAGATAGTATAAAATTGTCACGTAGAAAATTGAAAATATGCTTGAACACTGCACGTTCAAATACCTTCCCTACAGAACTTATTAAAGAGGTGGGTCTGTAATTGTTACACAATTCTGCCGCACCAGTTTTGTGAATTGGTGTTACATGTGCTTTCTTCCTTTCGGTTAGAAACTTACAGTTAGAAAGAGACATGTTCAGTAATTTCGTAAGGGAAGATGTTATACTGGGGGCTGCCTCCCTTAAAAGCAGGGGGCTAATACCGTCCGGTCCACATGCGTTATCAGTATCCAGGGATTTCAAGATGTCAAAGACACTATCTTCGTCTAGTACAATGACTTCCAGTAGATTTGGCGGGTCTTGACCTTCGCTAGGTAGGGTAAAATTGGATGAGTCAACGTCGGAATGTTTGAGAAAATATTTATTAAAGGCTTCAGCTTTGGATGCAAGTAGCTGTTGGGAGGCAATACAGGTTTTCTTCATATGGTTTATAGGACTATCATTATGAAACTACGTGACACTGTATTCTTTTATGATCCATTTGAAGCGGCTGTCGTCACCTTGATCTGAGCAGCCACGACAACAAACAGAAAAGATATGTCCATCCTCATCACCACAAACACTGGTAAAAATGCGTGGGGCAGGAGATACACCAAAACATTTTAGGTAACCACCATATTTGAAGGCCCGTGGACCGAAAAGTATTGATGGAAACATGTTAAAAATATATTATACTGGAAAGAACATTATCCACAGATTTGAAATATGATTATAATTTAAACTGTCTGAGCTAATTGAACTTTGAACACGTCAACTTTCGAACCCCTTCTTCAAAATGGATTCTTTCGATTTAAATCAATCCTCAAAAAATTCACAAAAATCATGCACAACAGTGTCTTTTAAAAAGGTATCCAGTGGTATATATATATATATATATATATATATATATATATATATATATATATATATATATATATATATATATATATATATATATATATATATATATATAATGTTTGGATCGATTTTAGTACTATAACAGGCTTGTATAAATACCGTATCATAGGCCTAAAAGCTACAGTGCCGCGATATGATGTATCGGTACTCTGCCGGTGGTATCGGTAATATTCCGGTTTCATCGGTAATTGTGTTGATGAGGAGTAAAACTTTCTTGCTTTGTGTATTGAAATGTACAAATCGACCCAAACATGAGATAAAAAATTTTATAGCATGCTTTGTAGACGATACGACGTAATCAACTCGCACTATATACCATAAAGCAGAACTCGTTCGCTTCGCTCACTCGTTCTGCTATATGACATCCAGTGCTCGTTGATATACTTCATATCGTCAACAAAGCATGCTATAATCTTTAATATATATATATATATATATATATATATATATATATATATATATATATATATGTGTGTGTGTGTGTGTGTGTATATATATATATATATATATACACAGTCCAAACGCATTACGGCACTCAGATATCCGACATACTCACCTAATGACACACATTTTAAGGTACAAAAAGTACATGTACAGCATTTATGTTATGTGATTCATTTATCACACCATTTCAGGGAACAGATGGTGTCATTATAAGGATTCACTGGACATATATATATGAATATATATATATATATATATATATATATATATATATATATATATATATATATATATATATATATTGTTTTTCCACTTACGTCTTTTCAATGGGGAAGTCTAAAATATGAAAACATCAAGTTTGCCTTGTCATAACTGCAAATCAGACACTGATGTAAAAAATCCCTTGGCACTTTTTTGAGCCAGACTGGTGTACATTATTTCTGATAAAAAAAATGAGGGTTGAATAAACCGAAGAAAAATTCCGTTTGAAGATGGGGTCCAAAATTTGACATCCTCCTCAAATATCTTAAGGTTTATTTAACAGTTAGCGAAATATGTCTAAATTATTGTCATATTCATAACCTGTGAATTGGGCCCTTTTCCAGTAATATATAGTTTCAACATGTTTCCAGCAGTAGTTTTTAATCTATTGGACTTGGAAGGTGGTTACCTAAAAATTGTTTGGGTGTCACTTGTGCCGTTAACATAAAACATTTTTAACCCGCACTAGGTTACATAAAATGTCTAATTTGATGCACTTTAAGCACATAATTAAGTCAATTTCTTTCATAATGAAGCTCTGCATTTATAAGCAAAATTCACGTATGTAGCTAATTCATCATTTACCATGTTCATATTTATTTATTATTATGTGGGTTGTCTTTGCTGAATATTTAGCTCAGACAAGGAGCCGCAACTCCGAGAGAGACATGTACGGGTAATAGGCTCCGAAACATGCTCTGAGTAGTTACCCACTGAAGACCCTTTAATTTATTTGGGCTAATATAGCCTATGTCAAAATTTAACAGAGGAGCGTGTGCAATATGGACAATAGTACTTCCATATGCATATAGGTTAGACAGGGACAGGTTAGCTTATGGAGAGTAAAGAGTTCGGACTGCGAAATAGGGTAATGACTACTAGGAAGCGGTTCTGGACAAAAAGACACAAATACAATGCTATTTTTAAAATAGACAAAATACACATTATGCAATATAAATGCTTTTCTTTCCATCCCGGTGCCAAATGGCATTTGCTTCCTGTTTAGCAGTTCAGATAAAAACTGGATTAGCTGACTGTGCCGCTTTATTGATGCTGTGTATATATGTTCGTATGTCGACAACAAATAAGAATATCACAGTAAACTATTGCTATGTCTTTTGCATTCTTTCCAGCTTACCACAAAATGTGTAATTTGATGCACTTTTAAGCACATAATAACAGTCAAACAAATACAAAAAAAGGCTACATACGCACACACACACATACATACAGAGGCTTACCATGGTCCGGTAACCCCCGACTGCTCTAAAAGATGACCACATCACTCGTGCCTTCGGGCTTTTGTGATACCAAAGTCCGCTCTGGTGCACTGGCAGCAGACTGTGGACTCACCTTGTCTGCTTCTGTACATCTTAGATTTTTGCCCTGGCGAAGGGAACAAAAATAAAAACTCGGTCAAAAAAAAATTAACAGAGTAGTTTGATTGCGACCTCTTTCTTCTGATGGAATTAACTGGTGTTGACGTGTGCCGCATGATAATTCTGGTCATAGACATTGCAGATGATCATGGAATTTGCCACATCTGTCAGAATGCTCAGCTGTCTTTACTGAGTGAGTGATGACCGAAACAAATTAGATTTCTCCATCAACTTGTGAGGCAACACAACAACTTGACGTTCTGTTATATTTTATATGTGATGTCATTTTCATAGGTGTTACAGGCCCGTAGCTGGTAGCCGGAGAGGGGGATTCACGTTGTTCGAAAGAAGCCATCCCCTAGGCTGAGGAGTTCCGCCCAATTTAAAAAAAAAAAAAAAGAAAAAAAAAATCAGAAAAGAAAAGGAAAAGAAGAGAGAACAGAAGAGGCTGAGAAAAAACATAATCTGGATCAAATATGCTCAGCAGAATTAACTTGGGGTCTGCAGTTTTAAATGTCTCCAAGGAGTTCCACGCTCAAGAAGAGTAGGATATATTTCGCAAAGCCCCCCCCCCCCCAAAAAAAAAAAGAAAAAAAGAGAAAAAAAAAAAAACAGAAAAAGAAGAAGACCATGCTGGCCACACTTAAGTTCAAAATTTTCCAAGGAGTTCCACCCTAAAAGATGTGTAATGTGTATTTTGCAAAGGAGGTCCACCCCAAAACTGAAAAATAAAATCATGCAGGCCAGAGTTCATTATTTTCCTAAGGAGTTCCACCCTTAAACAGTTAATATTTTCCAAGAAGTTCCACCCCAAAAAGAGTAGTATACAATATATTTTTTTGCAAAGAAGTTCAACCCCGAAAAATGAAACCATGCATGCCACAGATTACTGTTTTGCTGAGGAGTTCCACGCTTTAAAAAAATAATATCTTTTCCAAAGAGTTCCACCCTAAAAAAGGTGTGCAATATATTCGCAAAGGAGTTCCGCCCAAGTGTAAAATTAATCGCGCAGACAACAGTCTAAATATTTTGCAAACAAGTTCCACCCTTCAAATTTAAATACTTTTCCAAGAAGTTCCACCCTAAAAAAGGGTATTTCACTGCGGAGTTCCAGCCCCCCCCCCCAAAAAAAAAAAAGAAAAACAATGATAAACAAAACCATGCCGTCCACAGTTAATATGTTGCTAAGGAGTTCCAATCTTACAAATTTAATATTATATCCAAGAAGTTCCACCCTAAAAAAGTCTACAATGTATTTTGCTAAGGTGTTGCACCCCCAAAAGACAAACAAAACGGCTGTGTGAACAGCCCATGCTCAGCGGACTTACAGATTCATCACACTTGTTGCTCTGTGAACTTGGGATATGACAAAATAGGTAGACACTTATCAAAGGTACATCCCTACCAAGTTTGACAAATCTGACCAAAATTATTGAATTCGGAGTTATAACCATGACAAGATAGTCCATGTTAAACCTTCCTATCAAGCTTTTTTAAAGATTTTCCAAAAATCCTAAAACCAATAGGGAAAACACACAAAAAAACATAAAAAAGACAAAAATTGCAGTGTCACGTGGTGAATAAATTCAGAATTAGGAGTTCCTGGGAATGTTCCTGTGTGATATCAAAGTGAGTGGTTTTGGAGAAACGGTTTTTTAAAGATTTGCCCCCCCCCCCCCCAAAAAAAAAACAGACAAAAAAATCATAAAAAATACAAAAATTACTGGAGCATGAATTTGAACAAATCTGGTAGAGACCCACCCAAGGTACATTGCAACCAAGTTTGAAGTGAATCCGGTGGGCAGATTTGGAGAAGTAAAAAATGAGATTGTGAACAGACAGACGACGGACGACTCGGCCTCCTAAAGGCACAGCCTGACTAGTAAGTTACCTGAGCTAAAAAAGAAACTATGCAGGCCACAGTTTAAATTTTGCTTACCAATATTAGAACTTTTGACATTGTATGTAAGATTGGAGTACCTGTACATAAATTCTTAGATTTTTGTGTTCATGGCACTGCAATAAATTTACTCTGTTGCACCATGCAGTATTACTATATTTAGAAATGTGGAAGAATTGTTGTATTTTCAAAAGATAAGGGAAATCAGCTATATAGTTGTTCTGGCTTGTAAGTAGATTTGGCCCTTAAAAACTGAAAAATTATGCTGGAAAAAGTCCTTGAATATAATTTGCACAGTCCTGTATGAAGCCTGTACACCTAAGTCCACGAATTTTCATTTTTAACTATGTTTGAATAATTGTGATTGGGTCACAATGTGATTCAATGATTCTTTTTACATTATTTATAGGAATCACAAGTCATTTAAGAATGATACAAACCACCAAAAAATGGATAAAGGATTCACCAAATTGCACCATTTTAAGTGTCGTTTTTAAAAAAAAGTTCCTACCCTGGGAGGGAGGCCGCCCCCTCCCAAACCCTGCCTCACAGCTCCACTTTCCCTCCAATTCAGACCTGGCAGCGGACCTGTGTTAGGATGAAAAATTTCAATGGCGAGCAGTTTGACAGTCCAATATGGCTGCCGATTTGGAGGAAAGTGCGACGGCTTCATCCTCCCAATGTGTTCTGTCGAGAATTATAATCGTCTTCTCTGACTTTGTCAATTGGTTTATTATCATGCTGCAAAAACTGTGTATGCTACCCATTAATTTTGTTGTCAAACTAAACAGTCAGGCCTACTGGTCCCAAATGCTCACTTCCTTGTGCCAGTCATTATGCAGTCACAGTACAATTACCCAACATGCACCCATTCATTTCTTTCGTGATATCACTAAATCATTAGGCGATATTGCTAAAATCATTAAGCAATATCGCCAAATACATCTTTTTTGGTAATATCTCTAAATTATTTAGCAATGCCACTAAATCACGAGAGGAGTTCAGATAGGCGTTGCCTGCTCCCCAATCATTTTTTTCAGTCAAGAAATAAGATAAGTTTAAACCAATGCCACTAAATCATGTACGAATCTTTATCATTAACATTATACAAATATAGTCTCACAGAACAGCGAGACTATGTGATGACCACGTTGTCAGAAATGCATTCAGCTCCTATCATGAATTTGACTGGCATTCATAAAGCTAGCATAGTGTTCACATGACCTTTCCTAAACGGCAAAAGTGACTTCTTGTTGCTTATGTTGCATTTCTGTTTCAAAAATGTTTAATACTATCCCCTTTAGAAGCAACATTTTTTTGCTGACAAGTCATCTAACAAGAGTTCACAAAACAATGACAAAAATATCTTTAAAAACGATGTACACCTGTATCACAGATATATTTATTTTCAGAACTGCTAGATGATGTACCTCTAATACATGTCAGTGCAGTCCTGTCTATGCTAAGGTTATTTCAAGCATTTGCTGTTGAGTGGCACCACTGTTTGGCAAACAAAATACCAACGCCCAGCATCCAGGTATTAAAATCAGTAAAAACATATATTCAAGTATTAAATGAAAATATTCAAGAATTTAAAGCAGAGTACATGTACTTAAAGTAGATATAAGATGCTAAAAGCAGCTGGCCAAATGAATCATATACTTTGAAAGATATTAGTTATGATGCTTTTATGCTCCACAGTCTCGGATGTATGTGACAACAAACCAGGAACAGTGCTACCCCCAGGTGGCCAGTCAAAACATCCATTTGCACTGCATTGTTCAAATGGGGAGTTTTATACCTTTATTGTCTCACATATTTATATTTTATGAAAGATATTCTCGACAAGTATTTATATTTTTGTCTATGGGTCCATATATACATACACCACATATTCTAAATATGCTATTACTGTTGACATCAACTGAAAAACTGAATAACTCAGGTTTTTGTCAGAACATATCACCCCATTATTTAAGCAAAAATGCCACAAGTCATTTTTGGCAGTTTTGCGAAAACTGCAAAAAAACTGTCCCACTTCCATGTTATTTACCAACAGTTTCTGGTTTTATCGTGAAATGAAGTGTTTTAACATGTTTCTAATGACCAATAACAGTTTTAGTATACTGCACCTAATGTAGCCATAAAAAGATTAACTTCTTGTCAAAATTTGGTTGAGTTAGGCCAAAATGTATTTAAATATGACATGAGCCAAAATGAATTGACTAAGGCCAATGTACATATCCATCAGTATTTAACCATAGCTACTTTTTGCACTCGATTCCAACATGCAATCAAATACACCATTTTTAATATCTTTCATGTAATTGGTTCCTATGAAATAAATGAATGGTCACTTTTCAGAAAGATTAAACAAAAGTGTTATGTGACTCAGGTCAACTTTTTAAAAATTTTAGATGACTTGGGCCATTTGATGATTTAAGCCATTTTGCATTCAATGTTTGGTCCTTTAAAGGGTTAATTTGTACAGATTTTAAGATGAAATACTGTAAATCTGAAGAGAAATGATCTTCCTTATCCTTTGGTATACAGTAAAACCTGTCTATTGGGGACACCTGTGGTTCTCGCAAAAGTGTCCGCAATAGACAGGTGTCCACAATAGGCAGGGGGTGCACTTTTGGGATCTCAGAGTACATTTCTCTCAATTTTTGTACATTATGCCCCTGACACTCTACTCAAACACATCTTAACTTGGGATTTTACAGTTTATATCTTTGAAGGGAAAAATTATGTATGTATGGGCTTACCAGGCTTAAGAAAGTTTGCGTAATTTCTTTTACTAACAGAAAAGAAACAAACAACAAACATACCACAGGGATATCCTATCCTTTGAGTACAGTATAACTGTATGTGCCATTGTTACAAAATTGTGAATAACTTCACATGAGTCTCAGTGGGTCCTTTGTTTTAGGCTTAATAATGGATCTATGATATATTGTGTCCGCAATAGACAGGTTGTTTTTGCATTTGGTATCCCAAAAAGTGTCCGCAATACACAATAGACAGGTGTCCACTGTAGACAGGTATCACCAATATGAAAATGACTTAAAAATATTCGGTTCTGGCCAAAACTGTCCGCATTAAGCAGGTGTCCACAGTAGACAGGTGTCCACAAGGACAGGTTTTACTGTATATAACTCAAAAGTGCCCAATTTTGACTTAGTGGGACGATATTTTCATATGGATATGTTCACACAGTCAGCCAGAAACATAGCGTGCAGCTAACATGACTACTGAGGATTCCTACTTCTCCTTGCTTTATGTGACTGGAGAACTTCAAAGTAGAAATAGTTGATGAAATCTTGCAAACAAAGTTGTTGTAGCCATCATGGACCTTAACCATTGATGATATGGAACATCCCGACTGACACAAAAATTAAGCCCTACCAACTTCAATCACATGCTTCCTGGCATGAAAATTTACGCAACAATATGACTTCACATGTGTGACATGATCTCCCCTCCCTCATACATATATAAATATGACACAGGATGCTTCATTCAGAATTGAAGGTCTAGAAAACACACCATTGGTTTAAAGGGATCACCTGACACATTCCAACACACCTGATTGGTTGGAAGATGTCAGTTAATATTGCTTGGGCAGTGGGACTCCAGGGTGCTTCAAGTCTTTTAAGTTTGTCCCATGGACAAAAGTCAGTCATAAAATAATCATAAATCAATAAAGTAGTCTGTGAATTGATCATCCCTTGTGACCATACATTCAATTAAATTTAAGCATGGAACTGGTACCTGCTACTCAAGAACCACTCTTCTGCTTGTCCAAAATAGTCTACCATGCCCTGTGGCCTTTAGTTACAGGACAATAAAGTAAGCAAAAAGAGCTAAAACTCCAGTGTAAAGTGTATAAAAATTTGGCCGCAAATGCTATGTATTCACTTGCAAGGGGTGCAGGTCTTTTGACAGGAAATCCTGCATCGTCAGGTCAACATATAAAAATCTGACAAAGTTTTTATTTTTACTCATTTAAGAAAAAAAAATCATATTACAATATTTGTAACTTCCTCTTGCCCTAGTCCAATCACATCGCATGCTTTGTTTACTAATTTGTTATCTCAGGAGTCTTCAGATCAAAAATGAAAATGAAAACGTTTCACCCCACCAAAAACAACCATTCCCCACCCCTCAGAAAAAAAACAACAACAACACACACACACCATGTGCTCATGTGCTCTTAACACCTTCCAACAATAGTTGCACTTTTTTTTTTAATTATTCTATAAATGGATAATATTTCTTTAAAAGTGAGCAGATGAGCAAGTACATGTGTAAGGCAAAGGTCTTTTGTCAACCAGATTCTTTGGTTAATCAGGTTCATGAAATTTGTCTATTGATTCTTTACCTTTGACCTCTCAGATAAAAACAGATCACTTAAATTTTTCAAAGTTGTGATTTCTGACAGCAACCTTGATCCATCTACCACTTCAGCGCATAAAATAGGGAACCAGACATTGATAAAGCATGCATAAAATTGGCAACTAGTCAACAATTCAGAGTGCCCTCTGTTCCTGTGGTAATTAATGCCCATAATGTATCCAATGCATTTTATAAATTATTATTTATTTGTGGCGTGCATTTCTGGTGGCAAGATTCATGTGCAATTCTTTTCAGTAATTAACACTCTCTAAGTGTGAAATGTATTTTTCACTATATATGTCCACGTTGTAGGGTAGAAGTGCATTACATTAAGAGCAGTCCAGATGAATGCATGCCATCAACAGTGCCCAGGGTGGGGTGCATTAACATTTAGGTAACATGATTGGTCTGCATTTCAGTAACGTACTGATCATGTTGCTTAATGCAATTCTTCAACACCATCCACGTGTGGAGTGCATTTCAGTAACACCATATATATATATATATATATATATATATATATATATATATATATATATATATATATATATATCCAGGTGGGGAATGCCTTTGACTAACACTGTCTATGGTGTTTAACTGCAATTTTTAAACACTATCCAGGTGTGGAGTGCATTTCATAAACACCATATATATATCCATGTGTGGAGTGCATTTCGTTGAAACTGTTCACGTTGTTCAATGCAATTTTTAACATCATAATATATATATCCATGTGTGGAGTGCATTTCAGTAACACCATATATCCGTGTGTGGAGTGCATTTCAGTACATGTAACACCACATATATCCAGGTATGGAGTGCATTTTACTGACACTGTCCATGTTTAGAGTGCACTAGAATAACACTTTCCATGAGCGAAGACATTTGTTGACATTCTTCACATGTATGATGTTCTATATAATACCGCTCTTGCATAAAACACCAATACGAACGGACGCCTTTGACACACTGTGACACTGCAAGTCGCATAATATTGTCCAAACACGCAATGTGTCATTTTCTGTTTATGCATTCAAAGTGCCAGTCTCTCTCTAAAGTATATCATATGTTTGAGCACTACCGTACAAGGAATGAACTTGAACACCCTTAAAGTGGCAAATATAAAGGTCAATTTGCCCTGAAAATCACACTTCCTCAAAATTGACTTTTTGTCCTTTTTGGTTAAATGTACGAGTGATCTCCCACATCACACCAAGTAGCTTTTTATAACCCTTTTAGTTTTATGAAAAAATTAAACCCAAAATTGTTCATTGCTGTTAGCATCTTTAAACCTACCTCCCAAGACTGCATTCTTGCAAATAGCTGTCTTGTAATAGCATATTTTCCAAGGCACTGAAACATTTTGGCTTTTCCAAATCACACAAATTTCACAAAGAAGTACATATACATACAAACTGAAGCCACAATGCATAAGCTGTAGTCCTATGGTGAATCAACATGAGCTGTTTTTTTGTGTCCACACATTTCACTTAAGGATTAAAATGTAACAAATTGATCAACTAAACACTGTAACAGTTCTAAATTCATCATAACCCTGACAGTCGCCATATTGGTCTCCATATGTGATGATGCACTTGATGTACAGGTACATACTCTGTTCTACATGTGCTACACAATTTACCATTTCAGATATATACTCAGTCAATTGCTTTCTGCAATGTGCCAATCCCACGTCCATGAAAGCTGTTGACCTGGGACATGCCATCATGAACAGGTCTTATTTACAATTCTCAGTCTCAATGTTTTCTATTAAAATGAAACTGAAGCAGACAACAACCTCACATCTGTGCACTTTTGGGTGACTTGGACAGGATGGGGTTAAACTGTGCGAGTGTGCAACACAGAATAAATAATAAACAATATAATTGTTTCACTCTCCACAATCTATATACACATACAGGCTCATGCATACATACACAGATTTGTTTTATTTTTACAAGGTTATTGTATTCCGTGCATTGTCCATTTTGTGTGATTGTTTGGTCCTGCTGCTTTATCCTGTTTATTGTCTGTTGGAAGAGGACCAAAGTCGATGCAGCAGGATGTCACTGAAGCACACAAGTCTTTGACACAGACTTGCTATTACTCTGTACTAAACCACTGCGAAACAGCTCCGACTGCCCTAAAAACACACAGAGTTCAGCAGTCAAGTAACACATAATGACCATAGCAGAGTACGGGATAACAATTAAAAAGTACACATGGTAACAATTACAGAGTACTACCAAACGTAAGCATGCAATGGACATAACTTCAAAATATAAACAAGACTTTACTTTTAATGTTGACGTGGCTCACGGCCAATGCCTGCCTCAACCCTGCTCATGGTTCTTGAACAATTCTACCAGTCTTACTAGGAGTACTTCAAAGGCCTACTCAGGTATAGATAAGATCACTGCTCTATTCCTTAAGGTTTCCTAATGCTAATAAATCGGATGAGCATGGTCATCTTAGAGGCTGTGACTCATCTAGAGCACAAAATGCATTGTTTTCATGGATCAGATTTCTTATACGCATCATTAGTTTAACTGTGCAGCAGTAATATTTGGGTCCCATAGGGAAGTATATAAGTTATAACAAATATATATTGCAATTTTTTTGTCCCAACTTTTAAAGGAATGCCACCGGCATGCTTGCCATTAGGCAGGCGCGCGCACACACACACACCTCAGAAATGTCCTGCAACATTCCATATCAGTGATACCAAAAATCTATCAGACAAGTTCTATACTCCTGATGTACATTCCTATCACTGCCTTCCCTCTAAAATATAAATACAGCAACACTTAAGGATTTTTTCCATGTCTACTTTCATTTTTATAAGGTATCTTTGACACCTAGTTTTTGGGAAAAGGCCATATCAGTCTGAACTATAATAATGGGTCTTTAGGGGATAACTATCAGCACACATTTTGGAGCCTGGAATACTGGGACATGTATCTGTGATAGCAGTAAACATATGATATATCATGCTCAACTCATCATGTAGTTTTCTGTGTCCTTTTAAGCAGCCTTCACTATCATGACTATTGCTCCAAAATCAACAGCTGCTCCTCATGAGCCCCCAAGTGTTAATTTGCTGATACTGAGATCATTATCTTTTGACACTAGTTCTAACTGCTTTCACTTCAATCAGCCAGACTTCCTCCCTGCTGTGATAGCAGGGGGCCATATCATGCTGGTATCAAAGTGATTAGGCTTCTAGAGGAGAAAGATTATCTTGAAATTAAGAGTCCAACTGAATGTCAAAGGAAATGCTTTGCTGGCAACATTTTTCGGGACTCCTGTTCCTCATATTGGTATTCCACTGTATAGTTGAGAACATACCTGTTCGCCTCAGTATAACTTCTGACACCATTATGTATTCATAAAAATCTATAGTCTGTGATCCATCCTTGTCTACTTCCATCAAAGCCTCCTAGAAAAAAATAGAGGTAAAATGTAGGTAAATATAACTTTAAAACTCTTTCCAATAGTAAATTCTTTTTGAAAATAGAGCAAAAATTACAAAATCAGATTCCCCGTGGAAATTTAAGACCTTTCCTTCATTTACTACCATGCCTGGTCTGATGTTGGGGCAAATGTTTTGCTTTTGAGTAGTAGAAATCTGTCTATTTTGGCAGGCAGCAACATGCTTATACAAGTACATGTACAAAGGCTAGAGGAACTGTGAAAGCCTGTGTTCATGAATATGTGCATGCGCCCCTGCCCCCTGGTGTCGAATCCCTAAAACTTGCCTGCTTCCTCTGTTCTTGTGATTTACTGATTTTCAAAGTTAAAGTAATTTAAGTCCTAGCATTTACACATACTGGGTGACAATTAAACTTGGTTTATAGACAGGCAATGTCATGATGCAAGCTGTGATCAGTAAATGGCTAAGAGTGACTGCTAAATGAGTCACATCCATACTCAAACCTGCAGAACCTAGCAAACAGCTGATCATTATGAACAACTGCTCTCAGCAGGAGCCCCATTCACTTACTGAGGGGAGCACTGTCAATTAGGTGGGAGGTTGTCAAATTTGATTGATTTTCATTATAAGAATGCAGGAGATCTCCCGCACAAGTCTGAAGGGTAGGAGTCTCTGCATGGTCACAGTGATACAGAAATCTGGCCAGTACATTTTACTCCTATGATACCTCCTACAGCTCAACTTCATTATAATGAAATCATTCTTTTTAGCTCAGCTGATTTGTCAGTCAGCTGAGCTTTGAGACGGCTCAGTCGTCCGCCCACAATTTACATTTTCAACATCTCCAAAACTGGCAGCTGGATACTCCTCAAACTTGGTAGGGATCCATCTTGGGCAAGTCTCTACCAAGTTTGTCTAAACGGTCATACTCGAGTGGTTTTTTTATTTTTCGTGATTTTTTTTTTTCTTTTTGGGGGAAAATCTAATAAAATCTTCCTTCTCCGAAACAGCTCACCCAATTGTTTTGATATCACACACAAAACACTCCTAGGGACTCCTAGTTGTTAATTTCTTCACTAGGTGGCCCTGTAATATTTTTTCTATTTTTTAATTTTTATTTTTTTTTTTTCTTCAATTTCTCATGCTCCAGTAAAATTTTTATTTTTTATGAAATTTTCTTTAGGCAACATCTTAGAAATGCTTCTAAATATCATATGAGCTCAGCTCAGGCTCAACACAGGTCTATTCAGTTGCAACTTTGATTTTGTTAACAAGCTTAGTTTAGCTGAGCATGGGATGTTCAAACAGCCCTCTTGGTTTGTTTTTTTGTTTTTTTTTTTTATTATGAGGGAAAATGTGCACCTATGACAACATCACAACTGGAAAAAGTAGATGAAAAACTTTAATAAAACACAGGCATTCAACAACACTATAAGTGCATTAATTAGGACATCTTAAGTGGGTAAATGGCTTTTCGTATTTAGCATGGACACAATTTACTGAACATGACAAAACTTTCTTTTCCTTGCAGTTGCCATATAATCATGACTTTCAATATTCATGGGCAAAAGTGTAAATTCAGAAAAACTATCCCAAGTAATTTATTGAGACTGTGTGCCAAATGTGGGCAAAATCTATCCAGACATTTGTGAGATACTGTACAAGTACAAATTTTCCCGAGGAAAATTTGAACTTAAACTGTACAGCATTGTGGCAACAAATATTGACTGGACCGAGGGATGACCTGAGAACATAATGCCTCCTGCTTTAACCCTTAGTTTGCCCTTTGAATTAAGATGAGTCAACAGGTTTCCTTGACATGGGTTGGGCACTTATTGGTGCCAACCCAAGCCAAGGAAACCTGTCAACCTGATGCAGATGATATTTGACTTCCAGCAGGTTCCGGCCAGTTTAAGGGGGACAGGCTTAAGGAGGCAGGAGGCATAAGAACTTAGTCTTCAAAAAAAAATATTTTCTTCTGTTATCACTGTGAAGGAAAATGGAACTAAAACAGACAAGCTGATACAAAACACAGAGAGACACACCCTGACTTGTGCGGCACTAAACTGTTGTCCCATTGTTGATGTCATGGCACTCATCATCTGAAATTACAGTAAACACCATACCAGAAATCAGTTTTTTCTTCGATCATTTTCTCAAAGACAGGACTCACTGCACTGGGAACTCCATGTGCCCCCTGCACACTTTCCCTGACAGACCAAAACAACATGCAGGACCTGGGTTGACCTCTCCTTTTTAACTTTTTTGCCTATGATATGTGTCAGACAGTCTGCTTCAGTACATTGTTTTCATCTTGGTTTTGTGTTTATAGATGATATTCTGATATCTGCAGATCAGACCAGTACTACGGCTGCCAGTTTCCTTTCCAGCCATGAACTCATCCCTGATCAGAATATGACCTGAGTCAATAGCTTTCCTTGGCATGGGTTGGGATTGTGCCCCCAACCCATGCCCAGGAAGCTATTGCCTTGAGGCATGCCATAATAATAGGTCTTCTATACATGTACTTTGATGGCCCCAGGTCTTGGACCAGTAACTTAAGCCTAATGCATTTACCCATCAAAATAGTGACATTTGCTGGCTTCTTTCTCCAATTTGAAACATAAAATCATAACTTCCTTTGTGCTCTACTTCAAGTTTATTCCCATAGCAACAATTAAAATCCAAGAAAATGGAGGGTCACGTGATAAGATTCTTTTTATACATGCATGTGTGTACCTTACCTCCATGATTGACTGTCCCACACCAAATATGTCTCAAAATATGCACAAAGTTATCAAATGATTTAAAATATTTCTAGTGTAGCAATGCCTTTTTGAAACTCACAGTTAATAAGTATTTAAATATATCCAAAATTATGATGGGACTTAATTTGGGATGCTCTACTCCTGTGATATTAACATCCAAAAGACAGAGGAACAGTGTTCAGTACTCGATCAAAAGTTGTGGATCAGTTGACCCGACCCTGATAGGTTAGGGAGGGTTCAACATTATCATCATTTTTGAATTAGCACTTAGGGTACTAAATTTCATGACCCACCCACCCTCCACCCCCCCACCCCAAATTAGTACTTTAACAATGATGATTTTCCAAAAAGATTATACCAAAATTGCACAAAATAAGCCAAAAATTGACCATCATTTTCTAATTAAATCAGAAATTACCAACACAAAATTTCACACCCGCATGCATTTCAATTTTTTATTCTTACTTTCTCTATTTCTATATTATACCCGAATAGGATCAGATGTTACATGTATGAAAACTTGACTATTGCTGTAGTTATACTGTGCATGCCCTTACAGTTTTAATTTCTCTTGTAGAATGCATATGAAGACTTAATTACATAGTTTCATCACCCATTTAATCTACATATCATGTGTAATACTCACCTCAGATAAATCCAATGAACGGTCCCCATTTGTGTCATACCTACAAAACTGTTCCCACTGTTCCGCAATCTTGGCAAAAAAAAAAAGTTTAAAATTAAATACATATATATATATACATATATATATGATGATTGCATAAAGATGCCCACTTGGCAAAAGATAGTACCATCACAGTAAATTTAGTACTTTATATTTTTGTGAAAAAGAAATTTGTCCAAAATTTTAGTTCAAGTGCTGAAAATTCTCTATTTTGCATTTTGTTTCGGCATGTTATCAAAGCACTTACGTATTCTTTGGTCAGATGGGGGAAATGGCGGAGGACCACGATCATGTTGACATGATTTGTCCTTGGATTGACCAACTCTGGGTGGTCTGAAACAAAAAAAAATTGACCATATCATTCCATTTGACAGTGCCAACTGCAATCTTTAATTGTCCTGCCACCCATTATCTAAAAAGGATGCACTGATGCTAAAATAGTCTTCATTTTTACATCTGCTGTACTTAAATTTAGCTACATGTATACTTTTCAAGCTACAGCAGTAGGATATCTACAAAATGCACTTCCATTGAAGTTCCAAAGCCCTCAAAGCACTTAAAAGAGGTTAAACAGCATGATAATACACACAGTAGTTCCCCTCCTACAGTGTTGACCATAATATTTAAGACAAGCAGATGACATTTGACCCCCAGCCAGTTTTGGCTAGTTGGGGGGGGGGGGGTGTTAACAGAGTGCTGCCTCATTATAACACTGATGATGAGGTCAATGTGGATGACTATGTCATAGCAAAATTACCTCATGAAAAGGGATATTTAACATAGACTTGCATGCACTAGTAGAAATGCTTCAGTCAGGGTCCAGGGACCCACCATGTGGTACTATCAGACTCCACCTTGTATGGTTTATCTAATTCTCAACTTTAACCCTTTCAGTGCCACTTTTTAGAGCAATTGAGCAGCTTTCCTTGGTGTGCTTTGGATGCATTGCGCCCATGTAAAGTCTGCTGTTGACCCGGACTACTCTATTCTGTATACCGTATTCATCCTAATAGTAGCACATGCCCTAATAGAAGTTTCAATCCAAGTCGTCTAGATTCAAAATCTAGATTTTTCCTGTAATTTAGCAAAGATGATACTTACAAGTGAAAAATTAAATGTCACTGCAGTACATTAATGTTTATTTAACACCTAAATGAACTGAATAGCCTTCAAAACCTTCAATCAAGAAAAGTACTTATTCCATAGTCCTGCAAAAACACTGCAAGATCTGGTAAATCTATGCATTGGCATGGCGTGCTCCTATTAGGATGAATATGGTAAGTACAGACTGCTGTTGACCTGGACTACTGTATTCTATCTGTTGGTACTTGAATGAAAGGTCTTTTTGCAAGGGACATGAATCTTTCGCCGTTATTATAATTTGGACCAGTTTGTTTTAAGCATTTCAACTTGAGTTGCAGTTGGCACTTTGAGAGTTAATACACCACTAGATTTGTACGGTACCAGGGGGACTTTCTTGTACTGGTGGTGCTCTCCCAGGATCTGTGGTCCCTTGACTACTTTCATAATGCTGAGAGCCATTTTGGCTTGGTGTTTTTGATCCAATTGGAGTCAACCTGTCAATGGAAAAATAAAACTTGTACCCTTTGCCCTCTTTCACATTTTCATATAATCATTGCTTTTGTATTATCTTTGTAAATTAAGTAAATAAAATATGTTTAAACCAAAACTCATACAGCTGAAACTTTGAATATACCAAGAAACATTCTTTTTTACAACCACACACAGGACTCATCCGACTGGTGAATGTAGGTCCTGATAGGGAGTGTTCTCTTCATGCGTGTTTTAATAGAGAAATTTCACTGTTTTGGGAACGTACCTTGCACCATATGCCATTGACAGCTTTCTCGTTGGTCTGTTTTTAACCTCCTGCAAAAAAGATAGAAAAAAAGAAACATTTATTATTGCTAGTAATTTATAAATAAACATACAGACCTGAAGAACTGCATGAGATCAACATGGGATAGTGTTCCTATTACCTTTTTCAGGGCCAATCAGGACTAAAGTTGATATCCTTAAGTCAAACTAATCTGAATTATCATTAGGAACCCAGATTCGTATTCCTCATAAAAAGGCCTTTCATTCAAGTACCAATACCCCTATAGTTCCAGAGAGAATATCCCAGGTCTACAGCTTTCATCAGCGTGCACTGGGCTCAATGCACCCAATGCATACCATGAAAAGCTGTTGACTCAGTCCAAAATTTGGCACTGAAAGAGTTAATAACTAACAGATAGAGGACGGTCAGCAAGGAAGGCAGGAAGAAAGGAAAGAAAGAAGGGAATTGGAAGGAAAATATACAATACACCTGCAAAGTCTACCCATTTTGTGGGAGTCTCCCACTTTTGGGGCTTATCTAAATGGTAACTCAGTCTATTTTGGGCAATCTCCTATGTAAAAATATGTTTATCTGTTCTTTTTTCTTTAAATATAAAATGTCAACCACATAATCAAATATCTTTCCTATTTGTTGTCAGAAGAAGGAAGGAAGGAAGGAAGGAAGGAAGAAGGAAGGAAGGAAGGAAGGAAGGAAGGAAGGAAGGAAGGAAGGAAGGAAGGAAGGAAGGAAGGAAGGAAGGACGGACAAATCAGAATGTCTTTATTGGCACACAAACATAATCCAGGACTGGTTGGCAATGAGTTGCACTCACCCTGTCTGTGGCTAGGTAGTGGTCAGGTAGGTCTGCCCTGAGGATGCTAAACTTGCCCTCACAGGCAGCTTCATGGCACATGTGTAGCATCTGTCTGTATTTGTCTACCTGTTTCTGCAAAGACGTGTCTTTCTCTGCCTCTGCAAGCCTCTGTAACCTCCCCATCAACTCTCTGTCACAGGATCAGTAAACAGTCATTGCAGGTTTGATCGAATACATATACATGTCACACCCTTCCTGCAGGACTTAATGCTGCTTTTTTTGTTTTTTGTTTTATTGTTTTTGGGGGGTGGGTGTGTGTGTGGGGGGGGGGGGGGGGAGTGACGATATCAAAAAAATTTCTACCCCATGCACAAATTATGTTGAACCTAGCTGTGTTAGCCATTACAGTGCCTATAGTAGGAGAGGGAGATGCCTGCTGATTAATACCCTGGACTTTGCCATTCTTGTCTCTCTGGGACCATGCAGGAATGCTGGTGTTGGCACAAAAGGTATTATTTTTAGAACAAAATTGAATCTGAAAATATTTTAATAATTCATATGAGGACAACGTATGTTGTGATTAATACTTATCAAGTTCTGTAATTTGCTTTAATTTCCCTGTACTGTTATTTTCGCTTATTTCGCTCATGACACAAAACCGTGAAAATAAAAACACCGTGAAATAGCATTTTAACATTGTTTGAATATGAATTACTTCCAAAACAGTGAAATTAAAGCTACAGTGAGATGTCAAAAATGAAAAAAAACAGTGAAAATTTATACACGTGAAAACAAAGCCATTTACAGTGTGCTATCTGTTTTCTTTTCCTGCTACATACTCATGTGAAGTTGAAAGCGTCACTTGGCAACTTTTTTTACCTTTGGGGCTGGCCAATCAAAACAGTGGGCACCACTGCACTGTCAGCAATTATCTACCCTAAAGGTATTTCAGACAGCAAAGGGCCAACCATAAAACAATTAAAGCCCATGATGGCTGGGATGAAGGCAATGGCAAAACTGACCTGAAGTCCTGCTGAAGTCCCGATAACAGTCCAATTGCATATTTTTGTTGTTGGAAAAGTTCTGAATCCAAAGCATGCAGATCCTGAAAAAAAAAAACACAAAAAAAACACATCATTGTGTTAACAACCTGTCCTCAACTGTCTTTGACATTAAATCCACAATATTTAAAGTCCCTCTCTGTTCTGGCAGCACCCAGAAGTTTTCCTATACAATTTTGAAGTACATGTATTTGGCTATTAAAGTGGTTTCTGAGTGGAAGATGTTTAAAGATTATCCTACAAAAATAAATGGAGCATGACCATTTGAACACACTTAGTTGAGACCTACCAAAAGTACATCCCACTTGATTGGACTGGATCTGGGTGACGGCTTAGGTGAAGAAGTTGAAACAAGAACTTCCATTGCAAATTCCATTGAGTTACATTATAATGTATAGGAATGTGTGCATTAACTGGCAAGTACATTGTACTGAAACTGAAAAAAGGTTAAAAATCAGGAATCCATTGCATCACCACATCGTAAACAATTTGTTAGAATCTTCTACTAGGTACATTTCTGCAGAGTTTCCAGACTATCTGCATGACACATTTGGACAAGTCAAAATTAGTAAAAACACACACAAAATTTAGGAAAAAACTGAAAAAAATCACAGCACCACCTGTTGGACAAATTAAGCTCAATGGGTCCCCAGAAGTGTTTCTAATCAATTTTGAAGCAATTGATTGAGTGATTTTGGAGATAAAGATTTTTTAAGATTTTGCAAAAAAAAAAAAAAGAATAAAAATGACACCAAACATCAGTGCAGCAAAATCATTAGAACAAATTGGTAGAGATTCACCTAAAGTACATCCCTACCAAGTATCTGGCTGACAGTTTTGGAAAAGACAAAAAAAGTCAATCATGGACAGAGAGACAGACAGACAGACACACAGATGGGCAGACAATGTATAACCACCAATTGACTGACAAGTCAGTTGAGGTACAAAATTTGTTAGCAAGGTTTGCCTTATACATAGTGACATGGACATAAAACAAGAGGGCTCTCTGAACAGTCTGGCCTCAGTTGGACCATAGCCCACAAAACTTCATTGAGACTTAGCAAAGGCACATCCCTACCAAATTTGAAAATCAAGAGTTTCAGTTGTAGTTTTGGCAAAGTCAAGAGTAGTGAAAACACAAATATTCCTGAATAAATAGAAAAAGTCAAAGCACTACATGTGACAAAATTAAAGTCTGGGGGTTTCAAGAAGTGTTCCTGTGCAATTTTGAGAGGTTTCACAGAAGATTATTTTTTAAGATATTTGAAAAAAAAAATATCATAAAAAAATCTAAAAATTGAAAGAGCATGACCATTCCAACAAGCTTGGAGACCTACCTAAAGTACATTGCCATCAGGTTTGGAGTGAATCTGCTGATAGTTTTTTGGGAAGTCAAAAGCGTCCATTGTAGATGGTGGATGGGTGGACGACAGATGACAGATGGACAAATGAAGGACTAGACCCACCACATAACTTGACTGACTTGTTAGTCATGTAAAAACTAGAAACAATTTTAAGCTTGAATGCAAATCTTTTAGATGAATGATCCATATTTCAGGTGTCACAATAAAACTAACTTGTTTGTTGACTCTGTCCAACATATTATTATATGTTTTTGTTATAACATAGTCTTGATAATGTTATGTTTCTATTAACAGGTTTGAAAGAGTACTGGTTCAGTAAAACATGACAATACGTGAGTTGCTTTATAATTTGCTTTTTAATTATCTTTCTAAAAGAATAAAGATAAACCTTCACTGTGCCGAATATTTTAATCATTTGCATTCAATAACTCTAAAAACACTGGGCATATCATAATTCCATTTTAGTAAACTACTATTCTACATGTGTATACCGGTATTTACCCATCATACCCCATGGCCATGCAAGCCTATACCATGAAGACTATCAATGCCACCAAAACTTTTATATCTGTCGACATCCCCACAAAATCAGTAACACCTAAATAAAACTCAGTGGCTAATATAACTGTCGATGAGGTGACAACAAAAAATAAATTCAAATTCCCTTACTTTGTCCATCATGTATGAATGCTGCTTCACCTTGTCCAGTTCCTTGGCATTTGCTGCAAACAAACAAAAAAATCTATAAAATATATTGTATGTGTATGTGATGTAAAATCCATATCTTGAAAAATTGGACTTTAAATTCTGAACCATTAAATTGAAAATTTGACAAAGTGTGTGACAGCTGAATCATTCATACTGGTGACAGAGTTCTTGTCATATATTCAGCTGAAAACTAGAACTGTTATCACCACCAGACTAGATATAATACCCCCCACCCCACCCCACCCACCCACCCACACACACACTGTATATACATCGGTACTGTGACCGTGACTCTGAAAATGAGGTCAAGGTCACTGAAATATTATTCAGATGAAGAAGGAGTGTCAAGGTCAGATTAAGTTAAATCTGATTTTAATGTGGGCTGTGAACCATGAGATATTTTGCCTGCGAGGATTTTGCTATACAGACAGACAGTCAGACAAGTCAAATACAGAATGCTCCCACTTCATGGGGCAGGGTGTGTATAATAGGCATTTCACATACTTCCAATTCTGCTTAAAAATGAAGAATTTTCAATATGCACAAGGTTTTCACATTAAAAAGTGGAATAAACTGAATGTTTAAATGGCTTGCCATATGACACAACATCTTTTTTTTCCAGCTACAGTACACAACCCCCGACTTTTGGTCTGCATTGCTATAGTACTGTTTTTCTCATTTGGTCCAGTGAAACCAATGCTACTTCTGCCAGCAAGATGCTTCTCATAGGGCTAAATGCAGTCATTAGAACAATTAATGGAACAGGCTGGCAATGCGCAAATTTTATTCACGTCTGGGTTTGAATGGCGCTATGCTATATGTGATGCCGTCAGACATACATTGACTAACTGCACGTGGCCAGTGCCTACTTTGAGCATGAACATGCTCCACATGCTTGCCACCTGATTGGCTTAAAATTGATCATCCCCCAGCTTTATGTTAGCATTAGGGACAACTGTGTGCATGCGCGGAATCTGGTGGCAGGAGGCGGTCTAAGCATGTGCCACAGGAAATTGCATCGTACCATTGCCTAATAGCATTTGCTTGCCCACCAAATTAACACACAGTGCAAATTTGGCTGGCATGCAAAAATATACCACCCACCAATAATGTTAATTATGCCAACCTCACCAATCACACAAGAAGTCTAGGCTATGAGTGCAAGCAAGGAACTTTATGGCTACCCTGGTCAGCCCAGAAGTCATAGGCTAGCTAGCTGTACTGTGTATTAACCATGCAAACTTACCAAGAAAAGCAACAAGAAATTTGTTACAAATAAAGGAAAAATCACGTCTGACCCAAGAAATACTGACTTGGCTTCTCTTTCAAAGCATGCAGTTGGCTGCAAAGACAAGCTTATTTAGGTACAAATGCTGCAATTTTTACTGACCTCCAGGATTATTTTTCAGCTGTAATTCTGTTTTGATTTTTGTTTTCTTGTGTTCTTCTTCCATTGTCTACAACATAAACATCAACAAAGTATTCTTGTACATATAAGAGATGTTAGTCTTGATTCCCAGTGCTGACATGTTTGAAATATTAAAATTGGCTCCTCCTTTGACAGACCACCCCTAGTGCCATCCAAGAAGTGGTCACATAAAGCAGGTGGTCTCCCAAAGGAGGTTTGACTCTTGCACCACCTGCCCAGCAAGTTCACCACTACTTTGAATTACCATCCATAATTCAGATTCAAACATGATTGATGCACACTTCTTCGACCCCATTCCTTCTGGGATTCATGTGTTTACTCATTTATTGGTAGGATGTTTGTATTATAAACATAGTTTGAATTTATAAACTGGGTTTTCACAAATCACTTTATCCATTTTGTACCAAATTGCTGGGTTGTACTTTTCTGAAATGGGGAATTTCTGGATGGATAGGTAGTCTCTTTGTTATCATTTTGGATGGTCACTGGTCAGGTGCAGCAAGTGGTCTTTCAAAAATGTAAATTATCATTAGAAGGTGCTTTCGCACAGTGAAAATGGTCACAAAAGAAAGGTGGTCTCCCAAAAGAGGGTCTACGGTATTAAAAACTTGGAACATTTTAATCAAAACGTCCACTGTGTTTCTTGCATCTCTAATGTCCATGGTCACATGAGGCCATGCAGTGTTGTTGGCCCAAAATTCAGCTGGACTGACAACACCACATCCTGTGACCAGGGATATTAAATGGATGCTGATAATGTGGTAAAAAAATCAAAACGATCACAAGTAAATAATAAATATTTCAAGGATATGTACATCATATATACACGGCAAAATTAACCCCTTTACCCCTAAACTCACCAAAACAGCCAGGATGCAAAATATTGTCTGCTTCATTGTTTTCATTTTAGGTTCTGGATAACAGAAACAATTTTCAGCAAGTATTGTAGACGAGACCTATTAGGAAAGCTATGATGCCCAAGGTCAAGAACTTTCCCATATGTTATGGTTACAGTGTGTATACAGAGGCAAAGGGGTCATGTTGACTCAATCTTGATTATGGGGAGAAAGGAGAGAATTTTCTTCCGTCTACAATAGTTGTAACAAATAAAAATACAAGGAGTATCAATGATAAATTATACACATACTACACCCTCAAATTGTGACTATGTGAGTGTATATATCATGTACATGTGATTTCTGAAGCATGTCTATCGTATATTTATTTGACAAGATAATTACTTCACTCCCTCCAAATGGCATCCCCTTATGTGGAGCATAGTACATGTACATGTAGGGACTGGGCTCCATGCAGACTATAATAAAAATAAGCTGGTCTTAGATGGCTGGGAGAATTATAAGCCCAATTATGATACTGATAGCTGTATCTATTTCATGGAGTGAAGGTAGAAATCTACTGCCACCACTACCACTACTTACTCTTCTCCAATGATAGCAAAAGGGTCTTTAATATGCACTGCCTCACAGACAAGGTTGCACATACATATGCCATGGACTTTGACAACCAGTCGTAGACCACTTAAAAGTCCCTTTGGTTCTGACTGGGAGTGCAACCTAGGACTGCCTGCACAGAAAGCAGGAGTTGTAACCATTCGCCCACGACAGCTCTCAGTTGCTGGCATGGCAACTGCTTTTTTGCTGCATTTTCACAATTCTAGTAATACATATACAATGTACCATACAAGCAACTGTTTGGGAGGCATGCAGCTGTCATGTCTGTACATGTATTAGCCCTACATTTTGCAAAAGTTTCTTTGTCAAAAACCCAGCTACCTTACACAATTTGAGTTTAGAAAATATTTTTCACCTTTAATATATTCACTGCAAAGCATTTTCTTGTTCAATACTATTATTTATTCACTGTTTGAGTGTGAAATACAGGAAGTATCTCCCCCAAAGACAGCTGTATTACCCGAGGCGAAGCCGAGGGTAATACAGCTGTCTTGGGGGAGATACTTCCTGTATTTCACACTAAAACAGTGAATGACGATTTTATCCCATTTTTGATGATATAATTTCATGCCCAAAAAATACACATGTTCGACCCGCTGCTGCTGCAGTTCACTTCACAGTCTGCCATCATGTTGTCGTCTGCAGCGCGTCAATGCTTGTATCGCATGACAGAGACTTCTGATGGCTGATCGATGCACTAACCAGATAGGGAGATACAGCGAGAATACCGCTGTATTCCCCGGCCAGTTACGAGAATACCGCTGTATTCCCCGGCCAGTTACGAGAATACCGCTGTATTCCCCGGTCAGTTTCAGGAATCGCGCTGTATTTCACCTTTGCAGTAATTAATGCAGAAATAAGGGTAATACAAAGAGTGTACCGTAGCTATTAACCAATCAGAAGCCAAGGATTCTATCAAAAATGGGATAAATGTATATGTAAACCATGGCATCAGAGAATACCTGTACAAGTCTCTGCATACTGAGACACCAAAACGAAAATGTTCAATACGATGCATTCGTATTAGCTGCGGGACTGCTCCACCCTGCCTAGCTCCACTTGAAAGTAGTACCCATATATGCAGGCAGGTCCAAGGTATATCAAAAAGGGCAGAATGCACTGCTCATGAAAGTATAATGACACAGATTTTTTCTTTTTTTTTTTGGATGGGGGGGGGAGTGTTGGTCATACTTTCTAAATACCAAATTACCTTGAAATGATCATAATGCTAAAAGTATTCTTTATTTTCAGAAATGTTTTTGCAACTAATGGTGTAGCCATCAATACACCAACATCTTGGTGGATGCTCATAGCAATCAGACATGCAGTTTTGGCAGGAAATTAATATGCTTTTGATTGATCAATTGATCGAGTCAACATAGTTTAATATTTAACATTCCAAAATTTAGTTAATCAAATGGATAGGAATATACATGCAATAGAAAAGATCCAAACTCATAGTTTGTAAAGTTTTTCAAGGTACATGAAAAACAAATTCATGAATAATTATCAACATGATTGTCATATAATTAACTGTTACATTTCTCAAAATAACCAGTAATCATGTTCATACATGAGTGCTACATTCACAAGGTAATTTCCCAAACCCAGACTGAATAACCATACCATTATATGTATTTGCTTATGTTTTTTAGTCAGTGACATTTGCATTCACCATGACTATCCACCATTTCATTCGCCACCAACATCGTTAATATTAATTGTTATACTGGGTGGCTCTCATGATAGCCACATGCATGCATGTGTCTTAACCCTTTCCCCCTTGAATTAAGACTGGGTCAACAGCTTTCCTTGGTATGGGTTGGGCACTAAGTGCCCAACCCAAGCCAAGGAAAGCTGTTGACCTGGGGCATGTGATCTTGATAAGTCTCATGTCCATTTCTCAGTCAAATTGTTTTTCATAATTGTTGAAATTAGTTGAAAACACTGAAGCAGACGACATTTGACCACCAGCCGGTTTTGGCCGGTTTGAGGGGGAAAGGGTTAATGGGAGTCTTCCAAGCCATACATGTATCATATTTACAATTTTGTATATTTATGATTTTTTTTTCAGATAGGCTAAATAAAGGTATTCTGAGTTGTTTTATCTTAGCAAGAGGCACTCTTGTTAGGCAATAAACTTCAAAAGTAAAATAAGACAAGGCCAGACACAGTAGATAGGTTGGTACACATGCATCAAGCACTGACTGTGGTTAATCAGTTACCTGTGATACATGGATGTATTGATAAGTATATTGTGCTGGTATCTTCTACAGAACCACTTTCAAAATTGAAGAAAAAATGAAGAAGTTGTTTTGGTTTTTTTTCAATTGTATATTGGGCCTCTTGAACAGAAACAATCACATATGATTACCAGTGACAACAGTAGTATAATGTGCACATGTGGTGATTCGTGTAACTGCCACCAGGTGGCATACTACAAGGAAACTAAGATGATGGTAGTAAATTTCAATACAGTTATAATGTAGGTGCCATTATAATAGTCAATAAAAGGAGCATTGGTTGTTTAATTGCCTGAAAAAATTATAATACAATTCAGACTTACTGTCATTTTTTTAATCAATACTTTCTTTTCCATTTCTAAGTCTTCGATCTTCTTTTGCAGTTCAGCTTCTCTAAAAAGACAGAAAGTAATAGCAGTAAACAAATAAATAACACATAATAATTAACATGCAAATGACACTGATGCAATTTTATCAACTTTAAACAAATTCTTACCATCCACAATCATAATACATCCACTGACACATGCTGATTACCACTCAGTTACACGACTTTTGTATGGTGTAATATTTCCATTTGTATTATATGAACATGCACAGTAAATGTGCACACTTTTCATCACATCTTATTTCTGTTTTCCAACAGCTACAAATAACCCAAATAATATATATAAAAATTTAAAAAATTAAATTAAATTAAACAAAAAAATTAAAATTATTTTCTTTCCTTTTTCCCTTCTTTCCTTTTTCTTAACCTATAACAAGAAACCATCAACCACATCAGGCCACTTTCATTTGGCAGATGGGGTATACAGTCCAAACAACAGGTTACATGTATGTATTTGTATAACAACTAAATTTCTCCAAATTGAAACAACTACCCTACATAGCACTTTTGCCAAGCCAATGTTCAAAGAACAGCTACCTGTGTAAACATGCACATACCTTAACATAGCCTTTTCCAAAACACGGGCGCGTTCCTTTTCCCACAATTGGACAGTATTTTCTCTTTGTAATCTTAAGTACAAAAAAAAAAGAAAAGAAAAACAGAAATACAATTCAATCAGCCGTCATGGTAAGAAACATTTTATGATGTTTATAAGTATTTAATGATGCCATATTACAGATCAATTCATATTTGTTTTGTGACCACCAAATGGCCTCGAACCAGCAGCCTTTGGCATCAACCATGTTGCCAAAAATGGGAAATACACAATCATATATCCACTGTGCCAAATCCCCATTTTTACAAAGAATTGGTCAATGGAGGTAGGTATGCATGAATACGACATCAGTCAAGGATGTACCTACATGTATACATATGGTCTACACACATGTACAGTGTAGCACATATTGCTGTGGTAAGGGTCCCAATTGGCAAAACTCATATACACCAAGCCAAACACTGTCTACACTGAATATATGTTCACACCGATATACATGTAGCCAAATCCAGTTAAAATATATGTGGCAAAACTTATGTGGATTTATTTTGTTCAGTGTCATTTTCATTTTTTATCATTTTACTTAAATTTCGTGACATAACCATGTGCATTAATCATGACAATTAGGTGTTTCTTGCAAAAAAACAATGCTTTAACAAATCGAAAAACTCAAGTTTTCCAAATTATTTGATGCATGAAGTTACAAAAAAAAAAAAAAATTAAAAAAAGAACAACTAGAGGGCTGTGTGAACAGCCCATGCTCAGCTGACCTAAGCTTGTTCCCAAAATCAAAGATGCAATTGAATAGACTTGAGCTTTAGCCTAGTGCATATGGCATTTAGAAGTAATTCAAACATTTGCCTCAGGATAAATTCATTCAAAATATAAATTTACTGACGCATGAGAAATAAAGGAATATTTAAAGAGAACTTTAAAAAGAGCATTGCTATTTCGCGGAGAAATACATGATATTGAGCATTAGAATCCCCATTGATTTACATGGTAATCATTAGGAAAGGTGCATTTACTGGTACAAACCCGAAATGAAAAAAAAAACGAAAAAAAAACCATAAAAAATCAGGAATCCACAGCAGTTCCACTTAGTGAATAATTTTGTTTGACCCTTTCACAAGGACCATATCCACCAAGTTTGAGCTCAATCTGAGTGATGGTTCAAAAGAAGTAAAAAATAGCAAACACACACACAAACACAAAAAACATTAAAAAAAATTGCAGCACCACCTGGTGAACAAATTAAGAACTAGGAGTCCCTGGGAGTGTCCCTGTGCGATAGCAAAGTAATTGGGTGAGCAGTTCCAGAGAAGAAGATTTTTTAATATTTGCCTAATAAAAGAATAAAAAAAATCAGAAAAAATCCAAAAATCATTGGAGCCTGACCATTTATACATACTTGGTAGAAACTCTCCCAAGGTACATTGCCACCAAGTTTGAAGTCAATCTGGCAGATGATTTCAGAGAAGTCAAAAATGTGAATTAGCATTAAAATGCCCATTGACTTACAAAATAATGAATAGGAAAGGTGCATTTACAGACAAGTACCAGAGTTGAAAAAATAGTTAAAAATCAGGAATCCACAACAGGGACACCTAGTGAACAGCTTTGTTTGATCCTCCAACAAGGTACACATCCACTAAATTTCGGCTTAATCAGAGTGACAGTTCTGGAAAAGAAGTCCAAACTAATAAAAACACGCAAAAAATAAGGAAAAATAAGAACAAATATGCAGCGCCACCTCAATGGTGAACAGTGAATAAATTATTGACTAGGAGTGTTCCAGTGTGATATCACAGGAATTGGGTGAGCAGTTGCGGAGAAGAAGATTCCTCTAAATTTGCCCCCAAAAAGGACAAAAAAATTCATAAAAAATATTTAAAAAATGGAGCGTGACCATTTGAACAAACTTTGTAGAGACCCACCCAAGGTAAATTCCCAATAAGTTTGAAGTAAATCTGCCAGATGGTTTTGGAGAAGTTGAAAATGTGAATTGTGGACAGATGATGGATGGCTTAAACCCTCCTAAAAGCTGAGCTGACATATCAGCTGAGCTAAAAAAAAAAATCATAAAACAACAGGACTGTGACAGTCCTGTGCTCAGCTGACATGTACACATACCTTTGCAATTTTTATGATTTGCCCCAAAAAAGAACAAAGAAATTCATAAAAAAAAAAAAAAAATCAATGGAGTATGGCCATTTGAATAAATCTGGTAGAGACCAACCCAAGGTACATTACCACCAGCTTCGAAGTCAATCTGAGTGACGGTTTCAGAGAAGAAGTCAAAACTGTGAATTAGCATTAGAGTGCCCATTGACTTGCATTGTAATCAATACAAAAGGTATATTTGCTGAAAAGTACCCGAATTGAAAAAATCGTTAAAAATCAGGAATCCACAACAGTGCCATCTAGTGAACAACTTTGTTTGACCCTTCCACAAGGAACATATCCACCAAGTTTCAGCTTAATCTGTGTGACAGTTCTGGGTTGAAAAAAGCAATAACACACAAAAAAAAATCACAAAAAAATAGAAAAAAAATGCAGCACAATCTGGTGAACAAATTAAGAACTAGGAGTCCCTATGAGTGTTCCTGTGTGATATCAAAGCATTCGGGTGAGTGTTTTCAGAGAAGAAGATTTTTTTCACATTTGTCCCAAAACACAACCCAAAAACATAAAAAATAAAAAAAATCACTGGAGCATGGCGAATTAAAAAAACTTGGTAGAGACCCACCCAAGGTACATTGCCACCAAGTTTGAGGTCAATCTGGATGACAGTTTTGGAGAAGAAGTCAAAAATGTGAATTAGCATTAGAATGCCCATTGACTTACATAGTAATCAATAGGAAAGGTGATTTACCAACAAGTACCCGAATTGAAAAGAAATGGTTAAAAATCAGGAATCTGCAACATTCCCACCTAGTGAACAATTTTGTTTGACCCTTCCACATAGAACATATCCACCAAGTTTTAGCTTAATCTGAGTAACGGTTCTGGAGAAGAAGTCAAAAATAGCAATAACACACAAAAAAATCTTTAAAAAAATTGCAGTGCCAGCTGGTGAACAAATTAAGAACTAAGAGTACCCAGGAGTCTTACAGTGTTATATCGAAGCAATCTAGAAAGTGGTTTCAGAGAAGAGATTTTTTAAGATTTGCCCCAAAAAAGAACCAACAAAATCATAAAAAATCCAAAAATCACTGGAGTGTGACCAATTACACTATGTTGGTGGAGACCCACACGGTACATTGCCACCAAGTTTTAAGTCAACCTGAATAACGGTTTTGGAGAAGAAGTCAAAAATGTGAATTAGCACTAGAATGCCCATTGACTTTTTTGGTAATCAATAGGAAAGGTGCATTTACCAACAAGTACCCGAACTGAAAAAATCATTAAAAGCAGGAATCCGCAGCATTCCCACGTAGTAAAAACTTTGTTTGGCCCTTCCACAAGAAACTTAACCACCAAGTTTCATCTTTATCTGAATGACTGTTCTGGCGAAGAAGTTGAAAATAGCAAAAACACACAAAAAAATCAAGAAAAGTTTGAAAAAAAAATGCAGTGCCACCTGGTGAACAAATTTAGAATTAGGAGTCCCCAGGAGTGTTCCTGTGTGATATCAAAGCCATCAGGTGAGCAGTTTCAGAGAAGATTTTTAAGATTTGCCCCAAAAAGAACAAAAAGAAATCATAAAAAAATCCAAAAATCACTGTACAGTGACGGTATGACCAATAGAACAAACTCGGTAGAGACCCACCCAAAGTACATTGCCACCAAGTTTGAAGTGAATCTGGTTGACGGTTTTTGAGAAGAAGTAAAAAATGTAAATTGTGGCCGGACGATGGCCGGACGACGGACAACAGATGACCTACCCTCCTAAAAAAATTGCAGCACCACCTGGTGAACAAAATTAGGAACTAGCAGACCCTAGGAGTGTTCTTGTGTGATATCACAGCAATTAGGTTAGCAGTTTTGCAGAAGATTTTTTAAGATTTGCCTCTAAAAAGAACAAAAAAAAAAAACCCAGCATATAACTGGAGCATGACTATTTGAACAAACTTGGTAGAGACTCACTCAAGGTACATTGCAACCAAGTTTGAAGTGAATCTAGCCGACGGTTTTGGAGAAGTCAAAAATATGAATTGTGAATGGATAATGGCCGGCCCGCCGATCCAGATGACAGACGACGGATGACAGGCCAAGAGCAATGGCATAAGCTCTGCTGACTGATAAGCCAGCTGAGCTAGAAAAAGAAGACCAATTCTTAATAGAAACATCAATATGAGTAATCATGATGTAGATTAACACTTACTCGCAAATCCTTTCATTTTTTTCTGCAATGACGCCCTCTAGATGGGAAATATTGCTGCGTATCATATTTAATTCTTTCATGTCTTGATTGTGACGAAACTTGACATCCATAAGCGCTGACTGTGACTCGCTTAACTGCTCTGTCACAAGACAAAGAAAAACTATGTTAGAAATGTGACTGAATAATGCCCATTTCTCAATACAGCCACCTGTCTAGGAGATAATATTCTTGTTTATATATTTTTCATTTTAATAGCTATCATATTACAGACAAATCATGGGGAAAAAAACCAAATTATTTCAAATCAGTTGCAGTGAATTCAGTATTACTTGGAAGGCCAGGTTAGCAACAAGTCAAGCATTAATAAGAAACCAAGATGAAAGCAATGGTTGAAGGTCTATCCATGTTTAAAATTAAGAGATATTCCTGCAGTGCCACCCTTCGCAAAACCAAGCAAATGAAAGTTTAACCACATAACGTAACTGAAACAGTGATGTCACTGAAAACTATGATAATATTACATGTACACATATTCAGACAGTATCATGGATAAGTTTCCTGTAGTTTTACAGTATAAGCATGTGTTCTGGTGTACATGTACCTTTCAATTCACCGGTATGTTGGTTGAACTCTTTGTCTGAGTTGTAGTATTCCTGTCGATATAAAAAGATACAGCTAGTATTAACCCTTTCTGCTTTTAGAACTAAATACATGAGACCATTTTTTGAAGAAACCCAACTGTACTGCCCTCTACATTACTACTTATTGATGCAATGGTAGCTAAAGCATATATTTTTGGGTTGGTATGGTCAAGAACTACAGATTGGTGAAAAGATCAACACTTGTCTCAGCCAAATTGTTAAACAAACACAGTGACAATGAAATGGCTGGGTTTTATGCTATTTATGTTTATTTCTCTTCCAAAACAAATGGCACAACTGTAAAAATGGTTTGGTTTGGTTTGGTTTCTACCAATATTATCAAAAAAACTTTGCCATATTTTTTGGATATCTTGTTTAGTTTATGAAATATCACTCTGCAAAGTTGAAAAATCAAATTGTTAAAGAAAAACACGAGAAAGTCAGATTTTTTTAACTTTACAAAGCTATATTTTCTAAATTGATGCCTATGATAAGTCCGACGTGTTTCGCCCCACCTGGGCTCTTCAGGGACTGTGTGTAACGGTAGCGTGTGGTGCCTTATATATCTTATAAGGGCGACGTGCCTTGAAACACATGACAGGATTCGCGTGAAACAGACGTAAACAAATATGGTGCTAGGGAGGGGAGAAAACAGAGAGCAGTTCCTCAGAGAAGGGTCCCAGAAACATGTTCTTTCTGGGAATTGTAAAATATCCATTATGCAGGATTGCATAAGTGTGAAATATTTCATTATGCTAAATTGCATAAGAAATGTGTTCATGAGACTACATGAAGGAAATCTTAGGCTACTGTTACATGACAAATTATCATATCTGTCAGAGATGGTGTGTGGTGTCCGCAGGGAAATAGACAAAAGAAATTTAAATTTTAGCATCAGACTGAGCAAGTTTGTCTATTTCCCCATGACATTGAGACCAAAGGGTTCCATAGTGCGTAGCTGGTGGATCCAGTAAGACTCTCTTTTCAACCTTAGTAATTCTGTTTTCCTCAGCTCAGGTCACCGGAGTGGGGATGTACGTGTTCCAGGATCTGGACCTTAAGAGTAAGGTCATTGTGATCCGGCCTGGCAAAATGTCTGCCAAGAAGTTGGTTGATATCCCCTATGTTGATGTAATAGAAATGTTCCCTTAGCCTATGCATCAGGGGTCGATAAGTTTGACCCACATAGTGTTTGTGACATGTTTCACAAGTCAACAGATAGACTAAGTTGTTATGTCAACAAGAGCCACCCCTGGGTGTAGTGTATGTACGCCCAGTTTGGGTACTGGAGACACACCTGTGGTGTCCATTTTATTGAAATACCTGCATTGTCTGTATATCCTATAAATTTGACCAGTCTAATCCAATTACTTTTCCAAATATGGAATTTCATATCTTAAAAAACATTTTGGCTCATAATTTCCGTCATATTATAGGTGGTGCCACTAGTACCATTTGCAACTTAGACTTTGACCTCCCCCACAATCCCACAAAATTTGGTGAAGATCTGCCAAAAATAAAAATGCTAGATTGTTCACAAGATTTTCATATTTTGACCCCTCTAATGCATACTATTGCAGGTAGCACCACCAATATCAAATAAAAATAGATTTTTATGCACCCTATAAGTCCTGAAAGTTACACTGGGGTAACTTGAAAACTGTGGACGGTATTGGGGTCACAAGATTTTCACATTTTGACCTGTTATAGGTGGGACCACCAACACTGATGTCAATGAAGATTTTTATACACTTCATAACCACTAAACCTTATATGGGCCTATCTCAAGAATTGTAGGGTGCAGAGTATTCATGAGTTGACCCCTATATTCAAACTGGCCATTTGACCTTGACCTTCAACTCGCATTAAAAATTTGTTATATTAAAAATATGTGTTCCACATCCAGTTTTCCATAATACAGTCTGTTTGTTCACATTGGGTAATAACTTTTCAAGTTACTGACAAAAAACAATAAACTTGGACAAGCACTAAATTCCACAATTACTGGGTCACAGTGACCCCAAAAGCAGGTCACCAGGTACAGTTTTATATATTATTTAATCAAATGCAATTTTGATCTGGAGGCTCAATTCTCTTTTCCATGTCCAAGCTACACCTTACCATTACAAAATCACCTCTTTCAACTTTACAGGCAAGGTGGCCTCACAAAAATAGGTCAAGGTCACTGGTATTACATAAAATTCTAACTTTTGCCATGTTATATATATCCTATAAATTTGACAAGTCCAATCCAATTACTTTTCCAAATATCAAATTTTACATCTTAAAACACATTTTGGCTCATATTTTCCATCAAATTATAGGTGGCGCCACTAGCATCCCTAGCAACTTATACTTTGGCCTCCTCCACAATCTCATAAAATTTGGTGAAGATCCGCTAAAAATAAAGATGCTAGAGTGTTCACAAGATTTTCACAGTTTGACCCTTATAATACATTATATTGTTAAGAGTTATATTGGGCTAACTTGAAAACTGTGGACGGTATCGTGCTAACAAGCAAAAGTTTACTGATGGACCTAAGGATGTCTCTACTATGATACACTCATATAGAAAAACTTGACCCATATTCATAAATATCAAACCCAACAATGACAGAGAAAAGATTCCAGAGTTACCAAAGCATCAACATTCATCTTCCAATGCCAATGTGAAGAAACAAATTTCACTCCTGACTTGGGACAGGCAGTCACCTACAAAAGGCAACTGGTGGTTTTAAACCCATCCTCTCAACCTTTGAAATATTCTTCATTAAATACAGACTACAGCATTTCCAATATGTATAGGCTTAACTACTCAAAATCCACATTTTATCACTTCTGCCAAAAAATAAAAAGAGAATTGGTAGGCCTATCGCTTTTTTGGTTCTTCTGACTAGTTCGTCAGCTGAGTTTATAGCAAAAGTAGAAAGCAGGCCTATATCGTTTTTGTGATATCTATGAATCTGGAATATTATGTAATTCATAAGTTAAGTGATTGAATCATTATTTTTTTTTTTTTTTTTGCATACTTCTACAAGACCCTCACTATACAATTGAAGGTCTACAGATGGACGTTTCTAGTATGATACACTTATATAGAAAAAAATGACCCATATTCATCAACATCACACCCAACAATGACAACAAAGAGATTCCAAAGTTACCAAAGCATCAACATTCATCTTCCAATACCAAAGTGGATGGACATAAGCAGTTGCATAAGCTCAGCGACCTCTGGTGACAGCAGAGCTAAACATGACCCATGGGGAGAAGTGGGACAGCCTGTCCCAGTTCTTCCCAAGTATGGATGTGTCATTTGGGTGGTCTCTCTAGAGAGGTCAGGTAAAACTGGCAATTGAAGTATGGTTTCTAGAAAGTTTCCTCTTTCCTGTAACCAAGCATCTTTGTGAAAGTGCTTTTTACTGAATTTCTTGTAAAATTTGCAAAATTATATTATTGCAGTCACTGTACTGTGATGAGTTGTCTTGTCTATCTCAGAGATCACTTAACCCTTTCCCCCATGAATTAAGACTGAGTCAACAGCTTTCCTTGGCATGGGTTGGGCACTAAGTGCCCAACCCATGCCAAGGAAAGCTGTTGACCTGGGGCATGTGATCTTGATAAGTCTCATGTACATTTCTCAGTCAAATTGTTTTTCATAACTGTTGAAATTAGTTGAAAACACTAGAGCACACAACATTTGACCACCGGCTGGTTTTGGCATTTTTAAGGGGGAAAGGGTTAATGGCTGAGGGCAAGCCAAAAGGTCCTTGTCAAAACTATAAACTTATCACACATGTGGTAAACTCATGTAAAATTTTGAGAGAAAATTACGATTAATTTAGTTGTCCAAGTTCTCCCACTTTGCCCTGTGCATGTCTGATTTCTCCCCAAGAATCAACTTGTTTGTTTTATGCTTCAAAGCTATATATTTGCGTACAAGATAGTATGAAAATTGTTTACTTTTAAGCAAATTGCCCCGGCTTTCTTTTGAATATATTACCACCACAGTGATGATGAAGTTGATTTGTTGAACAAGAAGAATTAAAAAACTCACACTCATTTCATAGTGTCCCATTTCTCCCCAGTCTCCCCTATACAGTCAAGTAATGCATAAAGATGCTAAAAAAACAGCTAGACTCCAAAAGGGTGACCCATGGCCAGTCATGTGACCTTGATCTATTTTCAGCAACAGAATCCAATGATCTAAACCTAGACCCTTTATGGTCAAAGTTTGTTGTCATAAGACTCCTCGGTTGTAGGATAGCTTTCCAAATGCCAAGTCATGTCATTTTCTGTTGAAATTGCTCATGTAATGTGACATTGGGGGCTTCTCCATTAGAGCAATGTGACAGTGAAAGGGTCCATCACACACTTTACCATTAGTTATTCCCACCTCAATCTGCTTTTGTATAGCTGTCTTCATGATGTCCACCTGTTCCACCAGGTCTAGTATCAGCTTCGCTGGGTCATTTTCCTCTGCTTGGGTAAAGTCACCATCCGCATAGCCATGGTATGGGTCCTGCAGGAATTTCATGCGAATCTGATCCCATTCAGTTCGATCCTAAAAAAAAAAAAAAAAAAAAAAAAAAACGTGTTTCCTTTTAAAAAGGAACCAGACTTGACTTGTATAAAAACGTGAGAAATCAGTTGGGGCAAATTTGTATATAATTGGTACCCTACAAATACCTGAAATCTAAACTAAGCGTTGAAAACATAATCACTTATAATGCTGATTCACAGGGTATGTGTAATTATGAAGTAATCTGACATGTGCGCGGGATTGCATGTGTATGTTCTGCACTTGGTCAAACAAACATGGATGCCATACATAGCTTTTTGTGCAGTGATTGGCTGAAATTACAATAAATCTAAGAAAAATTTGAGTAAAAAGCGATGTATTTTTATGAGAACATATGGAAAATATATGCGATGTAGCACCAAAATTTGTGAATGGAGCAGAAGTGGATTTTTTGGCACTGTATCTTTGACAAAGAAACATGAAACTGTAAGTAGTATCATCAAGTGTGGAGGCCATAATCCCTCCAACTAAAACAATGACTGGAGACTACATACAGTCTGGCAAAAATTTAAAATGTTATTGACAGAAACATTGCAAAAAGGTAATATTCAGTTAGGCCTACAAGTACACGCTAGTGAAGGACAATGCAAGGTGAAAGAATAACCCAGGCAATTAAATGTGGGATGCACTTGGTGTCCTGGTTGTGGGGAAAAAAGGGTTATTATATAATTATAATAACTCGGCTCACTTGCCTGCATCATTCTATAACCTGGAACCAACAATAATAATAGGTTGGATGTTATTTTGTTTGGATACATCCGTGGCCATGTGAGTGTGAAATTAATTGGTGAGCATGACAGATTTGTATTCTATTCATGCATTTATCTGATAATTGTTAGAAAAACAGTCGCATGTGTAAACTTTGAAAACAAATCAAACTTTGCTGTAAGTACTGAAGCACAATCTGAACACATTCTGCATGACTTCTGATCAATTGGTAAGTATCAGATTTAAATCCAGTTTTCTCCTGTGTCTGAAGCTTGTCCTACATGGGTATGAAGTGTATAACCTGTTTTGATTGTAATCTCTCATTTGATTTGTCACTTATTGGTTTCAGCAGTAGAAAAACCAATGAAAAGCCACGGTGCATTTAATAAGATACTGGTTCCTCCCACTTGCAAAATGGCGTCGTTTTTAAACTTATTTCTCCAATAGAACCTCGATTTGGTGCACATTTGCCCTTTCTAGACATGATAAAGAAAATCCAGTGTGGGTGGCTCATTGGGCTAACCTACATTAAACTTATTTCTCCAAGAAGACCTTGATTTGGTGTGTATTTGCCATTAATCGGGACATGATAAAGAAGATCCAGTATGGGTGACCCACTGGGGATAACATTGGGATCACTCGTCGGATTTTCATATTTTCATGAACATGAAAAGCTAACAACTCCTGGTCCTGATGTTATCTTCAATGAGCCACCATACTGGATTCTCTATGTTTTTTTTTCTCATTTAAATTTACAAACGGAGAAGTAAACGGAATTAAGATTGTGAGCTGCCATGGAAATTCTGAACATGCATTTGGCATACAGCACAGTGGTATCCTTCTTGCATCAGGCCAACCCATGTGCACCAGAAACGTTGCCTAGATTGTAAGAGTGGCTGACTCTCCCAAGGGGGAAAATTAAACAAAAGTATCATATACTTGCTGGCTGAAGATGTGGTCCACACAGAGGTGCATGGTAGCCTTTTCTTGGGAGGAGGGGGGGGGGGTGCTTTACACCAAGAAAAGCTGTTTACTTTATCTTAATTCACGGGGGAAAAGGCTTAATAACCCTCTGTACCTGTAATCTCCCTCTAGCATGTCAAGAGGAATACTTCACGCCTCCGTGGTTCGTAAAGGATCTCTGTCTCAATCCAGATTTCCCTTAGGTGTACATGTGTAACATTCAACAATGAATTGGCAAAATAAAGTTAGAGTCCTGTTTTAACCCTCTCTTGGCTAGACTAATATTGAGTACAGCTCCTTTCTTTGCAGCCAGTTAATCACTGCACTCCAAGCCACCCAGAAAAAATGATGGATTTGGGTGTGATGTCGTGATAGAGCTTGTCTACAATTCTCATTCAAAAGATTTCTGTGAAAAGTAAATTTAAAATAAAAACATCAATGGAAAGCAAAAATATTTGACATCCAAGCACTTTTGGTAAGAAAGAGTTAATAAATGGATCTTTGTTCATAATGAGACTTGACTGTTTAAGTGATAAGTTTTGGACTGAGTTGACAGTTTTTCTCAGAGCGCATTGGGCACAGTGCGTCCAATGCGTGCCAAAAAATGCTGTTGACTTGGGATATTTTCTCTGGAACTAGAGGTATGCTGGTGCTTGAATGAACAGTCTTTTGATGAGGAATACGAATCTGAGATCCTTATGATAACTCAGACTAGTTTGACTTTAGTAGATCAACTTAACAGATGTGATCAGCACTGAAAGGGTTAAAATAACAATACATATTTTCACTTTAAAAAATCCATCTGTTTGTTTGACCCCAGATGTGAAGATTAAAGCAAAAATAGTTCTCTCCAACCAGAAAAAAAAAAGAAAAAAAATTGTGTGTGTGTTCACCTGAGCTCAAATCCATGATATAATGGAACGAAAACAAACATAAAGCTATTGACTTTGAGAATTGGCTCCCCTCTGTGTGCTTTACCCTAATCTTACTTTGTCAAGAGGATCAAACTGTTTTCAGCTGTAATGTGTTAAAAGAATAACCTTGGGCATTGTGAAGGCGGGTTTACATGAATTGTGAACTCTGAGGGTTCAGACAAGCTAATGTCTATAATTGTGTCCCTGTGGTACTTGTTTGTGGAGACATTCAAAGGCAGAAAATATAGGAAAGACCAAAAAAAAAAAAAAACAATGGAAGACAAATGAACAAGAAAATAAAATTTACATCTAACTTCAGAAATGTTTTTACTATTTTGCAACATCAAAAGGTGTGCCTGTGTCTGTTTTTTTTAAACATTTATCATGTTTATACAAAAAGAAGCAACAATGCCATAAATTTCCAGTCCTTCTGAAGAAAAAAAAATCACAATCCAATGCCTTTACATTCCACAGCTGATCAAGTCCCTGTCTATGTTTAAACCTATAAATAAATCAACATATTATCATGCTCAATTCAAAATTTTGAAAATTTGAGGCTTCAGCAGCCAAACAAATCTATAACTAGGTCATTAGTGGGAAACTGCGCATGTCTCACAGCCTCAAATGGGAAAAAACATCATGATTAAAAACTAAGACAAACTTTGGTGCATAGATCTCAGAGTTGAATATACTTATGATGTTATTTCTTCCAATTTTTTTTGTCATTCAGCTATGGATATGTAAAATTCAAATGTTTATTAACTTTTCACTTAAGATTAATTAAATTTGCACAAAATCAATCCTTGGTGGAAATGCCCAGAACTGCACTGCATGTAGCATCTTGTGGCTTACGGATACGCAGTGGTCCCAGTTTTGAAAAACCAATCCAATGAGAGACCACCTCGTCAATATACTGTGCTTCATAATTTCCATGTTATTTATTCCTCCCATGAGACATATATATATATATATATATATATATGACACATTTGTTTCATATGGATTGCGAAGGAAGTCAAGCATTGACTTATCGAGTCACTCTCCATGGCACAGATGTTGGTGTAAATTACCTCCTACCTTTTCACATCACCTGTCTCGATAGACAGTGATTTAATTGGTCATACCAAAAGAGGGGGTCTTTCAAGACACGTTCCAAGGTACAATTTTTCTGGCATTTAAAAAACGCACATGTTAAAAGCAGACATTGGGTTGTGGGCCCGATGGAGGCAAGAAACCAAATGCACTGAAGGGTACATATACCTGTAGATGCCAGCTCGCTTCTTGAAAACAAGGTCTCGTTTGTTGGGAAACAAAAGTGTGAAGGAGCACCATAATTGGGTGCAAAGCCTGGCCCAGCTGGGGGAGGAGTCATGGGAAATATAGGTTTTCAAATACAACATTTTCTGCATGGAATTTTGACAGCGTTCTCCATGTATGCTTGCATGCAACAAATTAAATAAAGGATCCACTGGAAAGGGGCGGAGGGTTTGTTCGGAAAAGGGGTGTAATAGGACAGACAAATCCCTCGAGCCTCCCCACCCCCACCTGCCTTGGGCCTGGAACACAATCCTCCAATTATTTTGCTTCCTGTGGTGGATAATCATGATAATCAATACAAACGTATTTTCAACTTTTGCAAACAGAGATGATTGATCTTTCCTCACTGAACAATGCGCTGCCCCACCAGTCTAGTACGCGCACATATGTTTACATGTATACAGTATTAGTTTTTCCCACTCAGATCACCTGCACGTAAATTGTCATCTGCTTTAGTCTTTTTAGTTAAATCATTTGTCAATAAAAAAGGTTTTTGCTGAGAATATTAGATAAGATAGATCATGTTGGCACAGTACAGACCAATTAACCCTTTCCCCCTTGAGTTAAGACTGAGTCAACAGCTTTCCTCATCATGGGTTGGGCACTAAGTGCCCAACCAATGCGGAGGAAAGCTGTTTACCTGGGTCATATTGTCTTGACAGGTCTCATCTTTAATTCTCAGTCCAACGGTTTTTCATTGCTGTTGAAATTAGTTGAAAATGCTGAAGCAGACGACATTTGACGACTAGCCGGTTTTGGCCGGTTTTAGGGGGAAATGGTTAACCCTTTCTTGGTGCAGGTTGGGCCTCTGTACCACCAAGGAAAGATATATATATTGAGTCATTCCTATTCTGACCAGTGAGGGGTAAATTATAAACAGATGCAATCTACTCACGATTTAGGTGAATATTAAATTTTCCACAAAAATATGACACGTTTGAATTTCAAAGTTTTCACCACACAAAATTAAGGAAATGTTACCCATCATAATTTTGACAGTTGATTTGAATGTCAAACTTGCTGCTGAACAATCTTACACCCATATATCACATTTCTTTTAAATAAATCTGTCAACAAACATGCATATCCCCCTGATACAATCCTACTCAATCCACTTCCATAAAGCCTGGCCTTACTTTGTGCACACATTAGGTTTTATTGCCTCTGACGGAATAAAGAACTGAATTGAATTAAGTGTAGTATGTGTGCTATTCATAGTATATGTCATCACCAGCCTGGTTGATACCGATCACAAGACCTCACGCGTAGCTTTTAATTTCCTGAAGTCAGAAATAAGTCATGTATGGAATTAACCCATACATATCAAACAGTAACAACTTATTCCATACCAGTTCTTGACTTTCATGCATATTAACTTTGATTTAAAAAAAAGGCAGACTGCATTTTCAAATTGTTTATACAACAAAGTTTCGAGTACCAACCTGCTGGAGTAAAATCAGTGGTTTTTGTATTGCCTCAGCATAACTTCCCAGGCAATACAAAACCAATGACTTTCTATGGAATGAGTGCTGGCTTGAACTCAAAATATTTTGATGTGTTCATGTCATTCCATACCAGCTTAATAAAAGCCTTAAGCAATACTTTTGTATTGTCTAAGTCATGTTTGATAAGTGCTTTGGGTGATACTTCATTGCCTCGCAAGTCATGATTGATTATAATACTTTTTGTCTTGCCTGGGACATCATGCCTGATAAGGGCCTTCCATGGGCAATATTTTTGCCTTGCCTCCTAAATCATGCTTGGTAAGGGCCTAAGGCAATACTTTTGTCTTGCCTCCCAAATCATGCTTGATATGGGCCTCAGGCAATACTTTTGTCTTGCTTCCCAAGTCATGCTTGATATAGACCTAAGGCAATACTTTTGTATTGCCTCCCAAGTCATGCGTCATAAGGGCTTTGGGCAATATTTCTATATTGGTTCCTAAGCAATGTTTGATAAGGGCCTTAATTTGGCAATTAATACTTCTACATGGCCTCCAGGTGACCCACCAGCAGCTAGTTGACCATCACTTGTCTCTGTTGAAACTTGGACAGTTTTTTTGTACTATCTAAAAAATTAATCACGATTTTGACAGAGGTACGTGTTGCCTATAAATTGGCTGACTTCAGGCCTTTGACTCTGATGAGGACCTAAACCACCACACAAAAACACCATACCCAACAGGCATGCTCATACTTGAATGCAGCTAGGTTATTTTTATGATGAATTGGCATAATTCTCATGCAATAGATGGTATGCTCGCGGCACAGCGCATGCGCCAAATTTTTTGACACGCAGTGCATTGTGGGCTTATTTGTAGTATACCAGTGATTATGGCGATACCTGTGATACCTGTGTCCACTATGAAGTTACACAGGTAGCCATGAGAAGTTCAATTTGTTATTTGGCTGTGTGCTTTAATAACTATTCCTGAGGCAAACAACGTAAATTTTATCCCTTGCCAACAAATAAAAACTGGCAATGGTTAAGAAGAATTTCCTGTTCTGGAAAGGACTGGGAATTGTGTAAATTCGTGCTCATCGTAGCCTGACATTCCAGGACTGAAAATTGTGTTAATTTGTGCCCATGACCTCGTCATACTACATTTGCTGTGTAAATTTGAATGATGACATTTGCACATTGTGATCAGTCTATATAGTTTACTTTAAATATATCCATTCCAACTGGGTAATCCTGTTATCTGAATCATTTTCCTGTAACGTGTAAACACTATGGCCAATGATAAAAGAATATGGAAGATAGATAGATAGATAGATAGATAGATAGATAGATAGATAGATAGATAGATAGATAGATAGATAGATAGATAGATAGATAGATAGATAGATAGATAGATAGATAGATAGACAGACAATGCAGGTTAGAAGATGAACGAGCCAAAGAAAGAAAGAATTAGGAAAGAAAGAAGGAAAGAAAGAAAGAAAGAAAGAAAGAAAGAAAGAAAGAAAGAAAGAAAGAAAGAAAGAAAGACAGAAAGAAAGAAAAAAGGAAGAAAGAGAGATTACGCTCCCTAAAAGAACAAATTTTCCTTCCTTTATTACTGATTTCTCAAAGATAAGACATGTAGTTTTGAGCAAAGTTGTTTCAAAACTAAGGTATTCTTCGACAAACTTTGATTTGGGAATTATCCGAGTCAGACATGAAAATAGGAAATGTTCAACTTTCATTACACAATGTCATACATGAAAACAGGGACGTGTTCATCTGTGGCAGAAATTAATCAGATTGATAAGCTGAGATTTTGCTCTTCCACCTTAGTCATATTCAGCTCGACAACCCATGTTATGAGTCATCTAGAAGTCTGTTGGACAATCCGGTATAAATAGATAATTATGTTTAAACCCATGCGGTGAGTTTTCTTAATCACAGCCAAAAAAACAGTCAAAATGTTCCATTTTTTACATGTCACTAAAATATTCGTTTTAACATTTAAAACTACAGATATTTTTACCATGCGCTTCTCAACTAACAACCCGTGTGTTGTTTCTTGGCATGTTGTTTTCACAAGTAGTTTTTTTTAAAGCAACCAGTACTTGTGCTAATCTCGTAAACTCTTTCCTAGCTTAAGCACCGGATGATTAATTTTATGCAAACATCGTTAACACAAAGAAAGGCTGAGTACTTAACACGTACTGATGGTTTCAGAAAGCACACTTTGAAGACTTAGGAACCAAATTCCATTTTGCTAACACGTTGTTTTCCCATTTCAATTTGGTATTTTTAGAAAAAGAATTACTGAAATAATATACATGTACATTGCAAAGATCTGCAACACGCTGAAATGTACAAATTTGCTTCGATATCCGCCCAAGAGATGGGCTCGTATAGGCGTTGCCTGCTCCCCAATCGTTGATGTATTTTGAGTAAAAATAAAAAAGTTTAAACCAAGAGAAACACACACACACACACACACACACATACAAATATAGAGTGTTTGCAGGAGCAAAATGCATCTTGCACGTACGCTTGTTTGTTTGTATATGTCTGTCTAACCTCTTGATTACCGAAGGGATGTCTCAATGCAAGTGTACGTTCCTGATTTGAAGAGAAACTGTTGAAGTATGTGCAAGTAGTCGTTAGGATTATTATGCCTTTTATTTGACAGTAAACGCACTAAAAATGACATTTTTCGCTGTGTTCGGTATGCCCACGAGCTTGCGGTTTCCTCTCATTGAAAGATCATTGAACCCGCGCCCAACAAGATGGATGCTGTCTCTCTGTTGCATTCTTATGTTCATTTTGTACAACGATTATTTCTCTCTGAAAGGCAGACCTCCGCGTCAAAGAAAATCACACTTCTTGTAGTACGATCGAAACGCATCAGTTAACTCAGAAAAAAAGGAAAAAAATAAAGGGAAAATAAAAAACTACCCACAAGCTAAAGAAAAAGGTGAGAAAGTAGGGATGCATGCCAACAAAAAACACCACAGTGAATTTATGATATTTGCTCAAGCCTCAAGGACATACTTAACTTTAACTTATTTTCCCCCTTAAGACTTAAATTTTCCACATTGTTTTTGGAGACCAGATAGTTTCTATACTACACTTTCAGAAACCAAATATATGTTACATTTCTCCGACCATATTAGGGAAAAAACTCGCTAAGCAACAAGTGAAACATCACGGCGAGCTATCTAATATCAATGCAGCCCGCAGACTGATCTCAGAAGCGTAGGGCCTACTACAATTAATCCCAGAATGCAATTTGCCAACATGGCGCTAATTAATTCAAAATGGCGACCGTGCATACGATCTATTAGAAAGGTTGCCACCAGTACACAACAAGCTTACAGAATGGCAAAAGTTGCAGTACAGTGGTACCTGTCTTGAGAGACCCCTCCAAAGAGAGACTGCATATCTTTTTAAGACCGCTCTCTCAGAACACTGTGTTATCTTTTCCATGTTATTTTACCTCTAATGAAAGAGCACCTGCTTTGAGATACCTTAATTGTTTTGACCTGCCCTAGGGGTGGTCTCTCAAGACAGGGACCTCTCTAATGGCAATTAGTACACTTTCTGGTCAAATCGCCCAAAAGTGCCCATATTTAACTGGTTGTCCACTTTGATGTTTTGACTTAAAGTTCACGCAAATGAAAACATTTTTGCTGAAAACTGTAGATAAGACTTGCCATCATGGCATGCCTCAGGTCAACAACTTTCTTTGTAACCAGGAAAGTGTAAAGGATGAGGTTGAGGGCATAGATGAACTTTATGTGACTGCATGTAACTATCAGTTTGGCCAGGTTCCATGCCACTAATAAAATACAATCTGTTTTCTTTCGTTTTGCTCTGAGGAGAATGTCAATACCATTATGAATTAGCAAATTAACTCACACATGAATGACAATACCACCATAGTCAGGTCGCTGTGGTTAACATTTCTTCACATGTTTTATGTCCTGACGAAAAATGTATATGAATAGAAAAGGTAACTGCTACCGTTCCATATTGATCGACCCTTCTGCCAGTAAACTGGCCAAACCAGCTGGTGGTCAAAGGTCATCTGTTTCAATATATGTTTTTGACTAGCTTCAAGTTAGTTATGAGAAATAATCTGATTTCAGAATTTTAGATGAGACCTATCAAGATAACATGCTCCAGGTCAACAACTTTCCTTGACATGGTTGGGCGTTCTTATTAGCACCCAACCCATGTCAAGGAAAACAACTGACTCAGTGTTAATGAAGGTGGGGAGAGGGTTAATGTGATGCAGACTGGATCCCTCTACACATGTATTTGTTGTTCAGCAAGGCACCCATCCCAGAAGAGATATAAATAGATCATGTGGTCACCAGTGGCTGCATTCACACAGAATTTGACCTGATAATGACTTTGAGCCTAAAATTAGACTGTTGCACTTTTCACCCTGAAATACTTAATCATGTTAATCCTTGGCTTAACATATGAATCAAAATTTCCAGGAATAAACAATCTGTGTTCTGGGCTAGAGTACGAACTCCATTTTCAACAATTTCCTTTTATCAAAATAATCTTACTTTAATCCAATACTTTATCTTTCAAGCTGGATCAAAATCTGGATCAAATTATTAAAGATTAAGCCATAATCGTGAAATGTCAATAAAATGCTTTGTACTATAGCCATAAAACAAACTGGTTCATGCTAAAGTTGTTCATAAGACCCAGGATTACGGAATGTGCGATCGAAACAAGTTGATTTTAATTTTGATCCCAAATCTCTCATCAGATTATAATTCTTTGTGATATATGGCCGCAGATTTAACTGTTTGGTTGACCACTGCAGTGTTTGTATTAAGATACTTATAAATCTTTCATCACAATTTCTGTTCTAGCCAATGACTGAATGGATCAACCATTTTTCACTTGATCCATCAACAATGCACATTTATGTCAATTTATTATCTTCAATTGCTTAACATACTGCAAATTGCTTTATTTTCACATGTTTAAATTTTCATGGTTTTTTTATTTTTCACATTTCACTGTAGTTTTAATTTCACCATTTTCGACATACTTCATATTCAAAAAAAAAAAAAAAAAAAAAAAAAAAAATACTTCATATTCAAGCAACATCAAAATATTCTTTTGCTGTGTTTTCGTTTTCATGGTTTTATGCATTCAGCAAAATAAGCGAAAATAAGAATACAGTAAAACTAAAGCTATTTACAGTAATTAAGGTATAAATAGCCTTGAAGTGTTAGTTTTAGACTAACTCGCATCTGTGTACACAATGGTCTGCCTCTACTTTAACAGAACTCACTTGTTAATTCAACAAATTTAGGACCAAACGCGTCAGACAATGTGGCACATCATTTGTTTTGTGTCATCAACAGAACCTTCCATTGTCTGTCTATCCATCTTACAAGGCCACTGCATATGTGGCATTGTCAAAGGGGTGGCCTCTCTTTAGCGGGAAATAAAATGAACATACCATCCTTGCAGTGTGGAGAAGTGCCACAGGGTGGCCTTATAGCAGGGGGGCTGCTTTGGGGGCTAAACTGTAGGCAAGTGTTTTTTCTTAATTTGCAAAGAGACAAAATTCTGCTCAGCTCTGATCAATCCAGTAGAGCATTATGACTTACTTTTCCTGACCAGATTGGCCAGTTAGAGGCCATGCATAGCGCATACAATGAAGAAATTTTTACAGAAATGTTGCAGCATTGTTGCAGGAACAATTTACGGCCATCATGATAATGTATCATGGCTTACGGCACTGCCTCTTTAATTTTCAATACATGTAGCATGCAGTGACAATGCAGCAGTTTTGCCGCAACAAAGCAAGATGCTTCAATCGATACCTCTTTACACCTCAACTATATGTCCAATATGCAACAAGGCAGCAATTTGTTGCAACAGGGCTTTTTTTGAGTATTGGAAGTGGAAATTAATTAAAAGATAGATATTCATTTAAATTCTCCAAAAACTGATTGTTATGTTACGGCTTCGGACTTGTAATTGCTACACGACAAGTTCAATAGTGCTTTGCTGACAGAAAATGAGAAGTCCTGTCCTAAAGTGCATTACACAATGTCTACATACATCATAATGATCAGTTATTCAGAAGCAAAAGCAATGTCAATGGGCCAGTGGCTGAATAAAAAATAAAAATAAAATACCCAATAATAGAAATAAAAATAAATAAATAATAATGATGATAAAACAAAATAAAATTATTAAATGAATGAATAAATTATTTAAAAGCATCTTGGCTTAATATTTCTTATATATTTATAGTTTTCCCATATCTACAGTTTTCCATTGAGTCCATCTACAAAATATATGTAGATATAAAAAGAAAAAATATATATATACATGCAGCAAAACCAAAAAATTTAAACATGGTGTTGATGCAGAGGGACACATAGATGCCTGAGACTGTATTATACCAATTTCCAGTGCATAAATCACACTTACCACTTGAGATAACTTGTCCAGTATATCCTTGTTAGTTACTACTTCTCCTTTATGTATTTTTCTCCCGACGATGTCATGAAATATCGACAGCAGCTCATCCACGCCCTCCCTCAGCTGAACTAGGTTGTCCGCGTTGAACACGGTGGATGTCATCCTGTCCAGGCGCTGAAATTTCCAACAAAGTCGGTTGTCAGGAGAACACTTTGCTTCCATTACTTGTTACTTAATATGGATTGGATGCCAAATGTCATCAACTTCAGTACGTGTTTTCACTGAGTTACATCTCACCACTAGAAATCTTTTGAGAGAGATTATATGACCCTATGATCCATGTCTCATAAGGCTGTCATGCCCCAGGTACATGTAGACCTTGTCAACAACTTTTCTTTATCGTGACGGACTGTTGAATACCCATTAACCTACCCAGAAAATTGTTGACTGACAGTCTTAACGCAAAGTGAAAATACTTAGTGGGTCTACTGTAATCCTAACGAATGAGATTGCAATCCATAACGATTATCTCCAAAATAATTACTCACCTGTGGGCTTGAAAATCAGCATGAATTTGAAAATGGTTCAATCGTCAATATTGATGTTATCTTAACTACAGAAACACTTGATGTGCCACAGGCAGACCTCAATCTGACTATATTGATGGTCATTTTAAGACCATTACAGTCACACTTTATACAAGTGCATCCTAATTATGTCCAGTTTCATGGCTGGACAAATTCTTACAGTTAAAGAAAAAATAAAATAAAACCAATGAGCTTGAAAGAGGCCCCATGCTGTATCTCTATCTGTTTTCTGTGTGAGAGGTTGGTCAAATACTATAGCAGGCCATATACATTCATGTATATATACAACTGAGCACCAACCACTCAATAATGAGGCATAATGACTCACAATCATCACAATAAGCCACACATACAACTCATGCATGGTAAATAAGTCAGTAGTCTGTGGTTTATGTTCATTGATTTTATAATGTAGTTTAAAGGGTGATTTATATTCTGGTTACATATTAACACAGTCTGGGGAAATCGTGAAGCTGGATGTTTTTGGCAGTGCGTCAAACTCAGACCTAACAAGCTTGAGGAGCATACGACTCCATGTCAGTTTTTAACACAGGAAAAAAATTAAAATGTTGAATGTTTTGACTCACAGAAATTTATGTAAAGGATTTTTTATTATATACTTTGGCTACAGGGGCATCAAACACATTTGCATCTGTGCTCAAGTATGTAAAAACTTAAATAGTTTTGTTGTTCACAAAATGGCTGAAAAATATTGCCTGTTAAATAGACCAATTAAGGTCTGAATCTAGTCCGATTCCAATCTTGAAGAAAAGATGGATCTTGTCTATGAGTTTTGTTGAGTAACTAACCTGCAAATTATGACATGAAATGAGCTTCAGTTTAACATTTTTGTTCCAAACCATATATCAATAATAACTTCCTTTTATATTTTACAGAACTTTATCAAATATTTACTTTGATGCTTTCCTAGAAAAAATAAGATGGAGTCAAGAGCATCCAATCCTTGGCAGGAGTTGGGTTGGGTCCTAACAAAGGGCACTCCTTGACCTGGGGCATGCCAAAGCCATGCTTCATTCAAAAGACAAAAAAAATGTTTTTTTTGGGTGGGGTGCTTTTGTTTGTTTGTTTTTTCATTTTCTTTGTTTGTTTGTGTTTTTTTTGTTGTTGTTTTTAAATAAGAAATTTATGTACATTGTAAATATATTTAATTAGACAACACAGTTGCTTTTGTGTAAGGAAGTGATAAGCATTTTTGGTTCAATACATATATGCAGGGGGCACCAGTCTGCAACTTTTCTTTCTGCACTTTCCTCAGTGCTCAGTGCTCAGTGTTCAGTATGGGGCCCTGTTGAAGGCCTCCAAAGACCATCAGTGGTTTTCCCCTATTGGTGCATCACTTAGAGGGCAACAGTAAACCACTGATTTCAGGCAAGGCATGTTATGTTGATACTTGAATATAAATTCTTTTTATGAGGAGTTCAAATGTGTAATTTCTGTTAAACTACTGCTGAATTTAAAATCAGAAAAAGCCATCAAAATAGTCTATTGATATAAAATAAACCCATTCCTGCTCAAATCTCCCCAAAGTACCAATTGTCGACTATTTTAATGTTTATTTTCAGATTCCTTGTTAACAGAAAAAAAAAAGTTTACTGAGATTTGTATACTAGACCCACGGTGATAGCATGCCCCAGGTCAACAGATTTCCTTGGTCCTGGTTAGGTGCAAGAAAGCTATTAACTCAGTCCTGAGCTATTATGACCTGGAGAAGATTAACATTCATTCTTCCACAAGATTCAGGACAGGGTTAACATGCTTCCTTCCAGAATTCAGGAGAGGGTTAACATGCATCATTCGAGAAGAGTCAGGAGAGGGTCAACATGTATTCTTCCAGAAAAGTCAGGAGAGGGTTAACATGTATTCTTCCAGAAGAGTCAGGAGAGGGTTAACATGTATCATTCGAGAAGAGTCAGGAGAGGGTTAACATGCTTCCTTCCAGAAGAGTCAGGAGGGGGTTAACATGCATTCTTCCAGAAGAGTCAGGAGAGGGTTAACATGCATTCTTTCAGAAGAGTCAGGAGAGGGTTAACATGCATTCTTTCAGAAGAGTCAGGAGAGGGTTAACATGTATTCTTCCAGAGGAGTCAGGGGAGGGTTAACATGCATCATTCGAGAAGAGTCAGGAGAGGGTTAACATGTATTCTTCCCGAAGAGTCAGGGGAGGGTTAACATGTATTCTTCCCGAAGAGTCAGGAGAGGGTTAACATGTATTCTTCCCGAAGAGTCAGGGGAGGGTTAACATGTATTCTTCCAGAACAAATATCCACACAACAAGTCCAGCATCTGTAAGTGTTGCAGTATGGAAAAAAAAAACATGGCCCAGACAAGTATTCTAATGCAGACAGATGAAAGTAATGTCCTCCCCCTCAAACAACCACCCCATCCCCCACCCCCACCCCCACCCTCCACCTCGCTGGGCTCCAGCATGGGACAAAAAGCACCAAAGCATTTTTAGCTCTTTTGGGCAATTTGAGCAGGAAAGGTGAATGCATCTTATACAAATGAAGTAGTCAGTAACACAATCATACATCATTCTCAAGTCCATGGAAACTAACCCATTTCATCATTCATGCCATAAGTTCAAAGCACAAATTACTCTTTTTTTTCATTTTAAACTACTTTTATTACATTTAAAATTCTAAGATTTTTACATGCATTTTACTGTGTATGCTATACATACATGTATATATTATACACACCCACACACATATACATGTATATATATATATATATATATATATATATATATATATATATATATATATATATATATATATATATATATATATATACATGTATCTTAGGTGGGCCCTCTATCATGTCTATACCAAGGTCTCTGCCTAATTGAGAGATCATTCCAATGAATGATCACCTGCCTAGAAACACTGCCTTTTCAAGTTTTGTACTCTTCCTGTTAATTATACCTCCCATGAGAGACCACCTGTCTTGAGAGACCACCTGTCTTGAGAGACCACCTGTCTTGAGTCACACAATTTGGTCATCCTTTGGGGTGGTCTTTTAACTCTTTCAGTGCCAATCACGTCCAAAGTCGATCTACTTAACCCTTAAAGGGTCAGGTTATTTTTTATACCATGGAAAATAAAAGTGACAATTTTCATTGAACATGGTGCAGTGGAAACAGTTTTCTTTGAAGCATACCAAAACTATATATCATTGTGATGGCTGGAATGCTAAGTTTCATTATGTGCAATAAATTGCCAATAGTCACGTGACTGGTTGCCATGGCAACCACTTTAATCACTCATAAATGGCAAAAAAATCATTAAAAATCTGCTGAATTAGAGAACAAAGTATCTCTTTTATATGAAGCACCCTTCTCTCCAAATATGCATGGTATTTGGATAACTGGAAATACGATCTTTCAGTAAACTTCTAAAAAAAAATAAAGATCACATGACCTGTTTCCATAGCAACAGTTTAAATGTTGCTTGTACTTGGCTAAAAATTGGAAAAACCGCATTTTATATAGATCTATAGAACCAGTAATAGGCAGCTACTTTGCATAATAGTCACCATAAGTATTCACAGATCTTGTTTCAGGTTAAATATTCTGCAAGAAATGACAGAGTAAAATAACACTGCTGCATCTTTATGAAAAATTTGTGTTTTCTCCATTTGAATATGTTGCCATGGAAACAAAGTATGTTTGGATTCACAATTCTATGTATGATGCCTTATACTAATACTTAGTTTGCAAATGTGGATGAGATACATGCATACAGTGTACATGCAATTATAGAGTTATTTATTTTAATGCAAAAGGCAAAGTAGGCCTTCGGTATTGGCTGCCTATTACAATCTCTGAGACAGACAACAATATTATCATGTATCTGTCTGCTACCATGCTCCTTTCCAGTCTGACCGTTTAAGGGTTAAGTCAGACATTTCTCAATAATTATCATTTGGATCCCAGATTCACATTTCTCGTAAAAAGACATACCTTTCATCAAGTACCAGTATGCCTATAGTTCCAGAGAGAATACTGCTGGTCAACAGCTTTTATTGGCACGCATTGGGTGCATTGTGCCCAATGCGTGCCAAGATAAGCTGTTGACTCAGTCCAAAATTTGAAACTGAAAAGATTAAGGCAAGTTTCTGTGTTACTGTACACCAACGTACATGTAAATTAACTTCGTCTTGACCAACCTTGTACCCTGATCACATTAAGTTTCCATGATGGTGTAATTTAACTTCTTACTAATAAGCCCAGGATCAAGACTTAAACATGCCAATTACGCTGGGGATGGCAGATTCAAGACAAAAAAAAAAAAACAAAAACAAAAAAAAACACACTTTTTCAAATTATACTAGATGACAATGAAAATTTACCTTCTGATGACATTCAGTGTCGGAAACAAAGTACAGAGCCCCCCCCCCCCCCCCCCCTGTAAGGCCCCTCTCACCAGCGGCCACCCCTATTGAAAGGCCAGCATTCTTTTGCAGAAAGTATGGTATTTCCATTATACTCTCCCCCTCAAGAGAGGCTACCCCTCTTATAAAGCCACTTTTTGGCTGCATTTGGTGTGGCCTTATAAGAGGGGGACCACTGTACAGTGTATTAACATAATCGCCTGCATATAGCCTTAAACTGACTTCTAATAGACAGGTTAAATGGATCCCATCCACATGTCTGCCTAGTCCATAAACGTTTTAAAATGTAAATTAACTGATACCATAGGTTTTCTGCACATATTTAGTTCTAATTATAACAGGTACTAAATTCCTCATGCAAAGTTGCTCAATCTGTCAAGTACCAACATGGCCAGGGGACAGTCACTGGTTTGAGCATTGCCATCATGGTCGTTGCCTGATGCAATGCATGGTTTGCCAGGAAATGAAAAATTAACACGCTGTTTGCCACCTTGAGCATCAGACTGTACAGCTCGGAAGGAGTTAAATTTTAGAGTGCATTTGTACTTCTCATAGCAGTGTTTAAGCTGTAATTTCAGCAATGGTAAATTGCTGACAGCTTATGTAACCAATATGGTAACAAAAGCAAGGATCAACAACAGTCCGTTGATGGAACGTTTTGTTTTGCTGCTCAAAGTTGATCCATTTATTATGTTCAGCTGTTACAGGACGTTAGCTTCTTATCAAACCGAACAGAAACAAATAAACAAATAAGACATGACAACTTAACTCATTCCATACTTTGGTGACAGGCAGTGCCATAACCACTGGCTTAAGACTAAAGGTATATTTGTACTTGAATGAAAGCTTTTTCATGAAGAATTTAAATAATTATGCAATTGTCGTCTTAAATCTGGGTAAATATAGAGATAAATCAGGGGCTGGTATGGAATGGGTTAAATCAAAATGTGGAAATATGCCGTCATAATTCAGTTGTCCAGAAGTTGTTGAATTTTCTAGTCATACTATTTTCGAAAGAGTATATAATCTTAGGTCAGAACTGTATAGTATAACAGCAACATTGACAAAAATTCTCAGAACGTAAACTTTCCTCCCGGGGAAAACGCTACGGTCATTAACTGTTAGAATGCCTGCTATTTACCCGTCTAAAGACTGGGTCAACAGGGTTTAGTTGACCCTCTGTGAACCGATTAAACAGCTTCTAGTTCACCCTTTGGCACCAGGTTGTAGTTAGGCATAACCATGTAATAAAATAACATAAAATTCTTGGGCTGTACAGAGATAGTAAGATAGTCTTCAATTGTTTTTATTTCTGTTTTATTCTATTTTTAAGACTGGACTGATAGACTGATAAAACAATTAACCAAAACGACATGGCATAAACTGGAAAAGTGTAAATGGCTGAAAAAATAAAAACATTCACATGTAATGCAGGTGGCAAAAATCAGGATCAGAATCAGCTACATAGTCATAACTTATAAAACTTCCAGCTCAATTTTATCCCAGATAAGGACAGCAGCCTTTCTTAAAACAGCAATATTTGCTTCTTATTCTTCAAAGACACCAGCATACAGGTATTTTTTTTTTTAAAACGGTAGCACAATTAGGCAGTACCTACATTTTGCAAATGTATACCATAAGTCTTGTGGCTGGTTTATAACTGGACCAATCAAGACTTGCTATACATTAACCTCTACTAATCTAAACAAAAAAAGAAAAAAATCTTGACAAATCGAATCAAAGTAAGACCTCACCTGTGCTTCCATCACTATTTGGCCACAGTCGCGGTATCTATCCCTACTTGTGCAGTAATTTCTCCACAGCCGAGAGCATATGAAGTCCTAAGATGTACGTACACCGCCTCACTCTCAGTTTCACCTTAGGTGTGTCTATGTTATGGCTGTAGGAGCCAAGTGCTAGTGGTCACTTCAACTAATCCCTTGGAAACAGAGGTATAAAAGAGAATAAAGCAGCTTATAGTAAAGGCCATACAATCATGATAAAACCGTACAATGAAATCCTGTTGGTCCTTTGTGGCAAACTCCTCATGCATGCAGACCTTTTTTTCTGCCCAGAGTAGCTTTCACAGTGAGAGCCAGCTAGTCCACCTGGAATAGAACTTCACCACTTTTAACTCCTTCACTGTCAAATTTTTTACTGAATCAACAGCTTTCCTCAGCGTGCTTTGGGAACATTGGGCCCAAAGTCTGCCAAAGAAAACTTTTGACCCGGACTATATTATATTCTATGTAACTTCAGACATGCCAGCACTTGCCCTAAAGGTCTTTTAACAAAGTACGTGAATGTATCACCCTTATTACACAGCAGAGCAGTTGGTTTTTAGTCGTTCATCTTAAGTCCCAGATGGCATTAAAAGAGTTAATAAGCTTTTATAGTTCCCCACAAGTACATGTGATATGACTGTTATTATACTCTCTTCAGTTTTCATGGTACATAAGGCACCTTAATCCTCACCTTTAACATCCCCCTTAATCAATGCCTATAGTCAACCCCATCCGCACCATGCACACCAAGAAAGTCTGCTGACCTGAGGCAAGTTACCATGAGAGGCCCATTACACGCCTCCTTCATATTGTTTCTCATTGCTATAGAAATCAGACGAAAAATGTTTAAGTCAATGACATTTGATCGGCAGCCCATTTAAGGGGGCAGAGGGTTAATTAAGGTAATGTATTGGGATGTATTATTTTTGCACACTGTTTAGTTTAGTTTATAAACATATTTTATCTGGATAGCCCTATAGTACATCAAGATGACTAATATGTGGGTGCTACAGAACATGGACTCCGAGACACACAGTAGGTATGTACAAGACACACAGGACAAAACAGTTGTTACCAATGTATAATATCAGCGAGAACTCAGTACAAATATAAAAATTTGGTTATATAGATACGTATAAGATACAATATATTGAGCCAGTATGGAGTTGAGTTCAATATTTGCCCAATGTGGAAAAAACGTAAAAATACATTTTCATTGTCCAAACCAATGATCATTACAGTAACTGAAACATTTAGTCCTTAAAGCGCCTGGTTTCAATGATGTACAGCTGAAGTGCGTCACAAATCTGAAAATTAAGGCAGTAAGAAAACTTGTTTCTGCCACGGAGAGATATTTTAACTAGCCTATCACTACCAATATGGATTATAAGATGGGCTAACCCCCCCTTCCCCCCCCCCCCCGAGCAATCAAAGGAATAACACTATTAAGCACTTTGTTTCTCTGAACGGTGCAGTTGGGACAGAAGAGAAGAAAATGCTTTACGTCTTCAGTGAGATAAGAACATGCACAGGATGGGTTAGGGAGGATGTTAACTTTGTGGAGGTCAAAGTTTTATCTGGAAAATCCTAGGTGTAATTGTTTGTGACAAATATTAGCAAATCTGTCACCATGGAGGAAGAAATCAGGAACGTTGTCTGTGGCTAAAAGAGTAGTTTTAAGTTTTGACTTGAATATTTGTAGGGAAAGTGAATCTCTAATGTCAGAAGGGAAGTTATTCCACTGTTTGATAGTGATTAGCAGAAAAGAGTTAATTACATAGCTGCAATGTTCTACACCTAATAGAGCATACTGACATTAAATGTCAGAATGCACGACCAACAGGAGGGGGTACTAGATTAGAGAGATAGGAAGTTAGGAGTCAAATTGTGGTACATTCTGTAAAAGAGGACAACCTTAAAGTATTTATGTCTGTCTACAAGAGTTGACCGCTCACTGACAGAAGCATCGAGTGGTCCCTGCTCCCCCCCCCCCCCACCTCCGGGGCCACTCCCCTGTTGCACACAACAAGCTGGTCCCCGATCCCCTCCATTGGATGAATAGAACTTATGGGAAAGACTCTTTCCAATGAGGATGGGCTCTCAAGACAGTGATAGCTGCATATATATTATATATATATATATATGTTATATATATATATATATATATATATATATATATATATATATATATATATATATATATATATATATATATATATATATATATATATATATATATATATATATATATACAGTGGTACCTGTCTTGAGAGACCCCTCCAATGAGAGGCCGCATATCTTTTTAAGACCACTCTCTCAGAACACTGTGCTATCTTTTCCATGTTATTATACCTCTAATGAAAGACCACCTGTTTTGAGAGACCCCATTTTGACCTGCCCTACGGGTGGTCTCTCAAGACAGGGACCACTGTATGTGCAGCTATCACTGTCTTGAGAGCCCAATTTGATTGGGACAGTGATAACTCTCTATATATATATATATATATATATATATATATATATATATATATATATATATATATATATATATATATATATATATATATATATATATATAGTTATCACTGTCCCAATCAAATTACCCATTTGCAATAGCACAGTCATAATTGTCTGTTTGGGGGTTTTTACTTACAATAGAAAGCATCTTTACGAGAATAATGTAGATGAGGCATGTTATAATGGCTTATTAAAGGTAAATGTAAATAGCTTTTACTTGCATGAGATGGGCACATTAGAACCATACTAAACAAAGTTGTAGACTTGGTCTTATTGTGACTCGAGCAGATGGTTACTGACACATGGTCTTCTTGCTTAATTTTTCGCTGTAAGGTACCAAAGCTATAATGACACCTTCAGGGTATTTTCTTCTCAATTGTTTGTCTAGGTCCAAGAAATTTTAATGAGCATGTATCAACTAAAAGTATTCAGCATATCGGTTATTTGTGACCACAGGTGAGTGGATCTTGTATATAAACGTATCATCAAGCTAAAATATATAGCCACACATGCAAAATTGCTTTTCATAACCAGGCATGGCATACACACATTGCACTTGTTTCAGTACTTTAGTTGAGAGAGAGATAGAGAGAGAGAGAGAGAGAGAGAGAGAGAGAGAGAGAGAGAGAGAGATAGAGAGAGAGAAATTGTGGTCTCTCATGACAGGTGATCTTTCATAGCAGGTATGAATAGCATTAAGAAGTACTAGACGATGTACAGTGAAACCTGTTTTGAGAGACCACTGTGATGAAAGACCACCTGCCTTTTCAGACCATGTTTACTCTTGTCCCTTTTGCCATCTTTCCCATGTTATTATACCTCTATTGAGAGACCACCTTCCTTATGCGACCACCTTTTGACCAGTCCTAGGGGTGGTTTCTCAAAACAGGTCTTACGGTATCCGGACACATGGTCTCTCAAGACAGGGACCACTGTATTTACTCTTCCAGTGCTCCATCAGAGACCCAGTCAACAGGTTTCCCATTAAGTATACTTTGGGTGCACCCTAAGTATAACTAGGAAAGCTGTTGACCTGGGTTATGCTGATCTTCTCTGAAGCTATAGTCATCCTGGTACTTGCATGAAAGGTCTTTATGTGAGGAATTTGAATCTGGAATCTGGCGAGCGCAGCCTTCGTGGTGATTAGCTTTGACAGGAAAAAATACAAAACATACACACACTTAAGTTTCCCTTCGAGTGCGTGCTCAATCTAAGCCTCACAATATGCAATTTACAAGCATGTTAACTTCTAAGTCATGCACATTTTTTTCTTTTTTTTGGCTTACATACCATCACTTGTCTAAACTGGCAAGCATTAGGACACCAAGTTAACCCTTTCTCACTTAAATTGCCTGAAAGTACATGGATGTAAGTGGTTTGCTTTAATGCCATTACTTGAATTTCATGTTAATAGAAACCATTTTTGTTGCTAATTGTCGATAACACCCACATGTATCATGGTCCAATGATGGAAATTCACCCAACCTGTGTCCCAGAAGGCTTCAGACTTTTTTATTCCGACCAAGAAACAATTAACCGTGCCACAAAGTGTAAAACCTACATAATTCCACTCACAGGAAGTCACAGCTCAACCCTTTTCTATACCTAAACAGGCAAAAGTACCCAAGAGTCAAACGATACCCTTTAGTGTGTTCACTTGTTCATCTAATTTTTTTCTTCCTTGAAAGCGATTTGTATTTAATTACAAATAAATCTTCCGAGAGAGCAGTTAAGCCTGCAGTCAAGAATCTACCCCAGCAATGAGCCAAACACAAAATATTGTTCAACCTACACCACGGAAACTTGTTGACCCAGTCATCTTGTTCTCACCAGGAAAGGGTTAATTTATACCTGTAGCAAATGATAATATTGACAACCAAGCCTGGCTGGTTTTGATCTTGCAGCAGAAAGAAAAGTCTTTATGGAGAACTTCCACATCAAATTAAACCATACTTATAATGCCTTCCCCAACTTCTCTGATATGACTGTGACACCACTCAACACAGAGAAGCGTAAACCTCAAGTACACATAAGATCAACAAACAGGATTAATTTCATTATGTCATGTGCATGAACCCCATAGCTAGGATTTGCAACATGTATAATCCAAAGCTGATTAAGATGATAATGTGATATTGGTAGTTAATCACACTGAAATCTCCCCCACTAACTCTTTTCCTCTGAACTCTGATTTTGGACTGAGTCAACAGCTTTCCTTGGCATGCTTTAGGCGCTGCACCAAAGTGTACTGAGGAAAGCTGTTGACCTGGACAATTATCTTCTATGTCACTGCAGGCATGATGGTACTTGAATGAAACCTCTTTTCGCAAGGAACATGAATCTAGTACCCTTACATGCATTATCACTCAGAGCAGGCCATTAAGTAGTTTATCTTTTGTCACATTTGACATTGAAAGAGTTAAACAGACAAACTGGCTGGTTGTCAAATGGCACCTGCTTCAACATATTTGACTAATTTCAACGGTAAGGAAAAAAAATTAAATGAGAATTGTATATGAGACTTATTTAGATAACATGCAATGGCCAGGTCAACCACTTCCATGATGGTGTGGGTTGGGTGTTTTGACTCATGCCAAGGAAAGCTGTTGACTCTGTCTTAATTCAAAGCAGACAGGTCGAGAATTTTACTAAAATGATGTAAAATTTCTTCAAAATTACTTGCCACTTTGCAACACATGTATGTACTTACAGCATATGACACTAACATAATTATTAACCCTTGCTGCAGGCCAAATAAAACGGAGTCCATGGCACTCCTGGTAGTGATCTCATTTACAATTCTCATAAAATGTTTTGTAATGATCTGTGATTTACATGATTTATTGACTCTTTGGCTGCTTTTAGTGAGAAAAAGGTAACCGTATTATATATAAAAATTACTCAGAGCTTAAAGCACACAGGGCATTTTGGAAATTCTCAGAATGTAAGGTTGAGGTTCTGACATGTATGTTTTGAACAGTAAAGTATTTTTACATTATCAATGGTAAAAATTTAATGTACATGTATATCATTTCAATATTTTCGGACTCATTAAAACAGGAGGGCACTCAATTCTTTCCGTGCCACATTTTGGACTGAGTCAACAGCTTTCCTTGGCTGTTTTGGGCATAATGCACCCAAAGTGCACCGATCAAAGCTGTTGGCCTGGATATTATATTCTATGTAACTACCGGCTTGCTGGTACTAGAATGCAAGGTCTTTTCAGAAAGAACATGAATCTAGCACCCAGCTTATAATCCAGAGTTGTCCATTTTAAGTAGTTTGACTTAAGTTGCAGCTGGCACTCAAAGAGTTAAGGGGTCAAGGGTGCCCACAGTAAATTCCAACATGACTTGCCCATTTTGCAAGGTTAATTTGCTAATGATTGAAATCCCACTACGCCCCACTTCCAGTGCATAGTGATCAGGCAGCATGGATGATCATAACAAACATGGCCCGACTTAATCTTTCTCATAATTTTTGCAGGGCCGGAAATCATAATTTATTACATGGAAAGTGCATGTGCTGCAGATAGAAATGGGCCTAGATTAAAAAAGTGCTGCTTGGCCTATCAGTTTTTCAGCCATCAATCATGCCCTTCACCAATTAAGACAGTTGTGTTGCTGTCACTTTATTCACTGGATCATTTTTCTATTCCCATACGATCTTCTGCACTTTTTTTCACAATAAAGCAGTGGCAGGCATGTGTCATTTAACCCTACAAATAGTCCTACTGAGATATCAAGAAGAAAAATGTTGCAATACAATGGGGTTTAGCATGGTGGCCTTTGAGCCCCTCATTTTGCCTGCGTCAGCATTCTGTGTGCGACGTCAGGAAGGCACAGACTATTTGGGTTTGACAGCCAGAAGGCTAATCTGTTCAATGCTCGCCTGCTGAATCAACTCAAGTCTTATATCATGTGCACCTAAAATGCCTTTTCAGTTTCAACACTTTCCCCCGGGCTAAAACAAGCCAGTGGACTAAAGCCCCTTCAATGTTTTTAACAAATTTCAACAGTAATGAAAAAATATTTGAATAAAAATTGTAGATGGGACCAATCAAGATAACATGACCCAGTTCAACAGCTTTCCTTGGTATGGGTGGGCACTTAGCATCCAACCCACACCAAGGAAAGTTGTTGAAACAGTCTTAATTCAAGGGGAACGGGTAAATATGTGGTTGCATAACACACAAAAAACGTGTTTGTATCTCTGAGAATGGCCATTTTATCTTGACCTTCAACTTAAGCCTATAGCCTGAAGATAAAAAGAAAACGCACACAAAAAAGAACAGAAATAGCCTGTGTGCAACTTGTGTGGCAAACTTACAATGTTATTCTCTTGTTTAACCCTTTCCCCCTTGAATTGACACTTGAGTCAACAACTTTCTTTGGCATGAGTTGGCCAACTCATGCCAAGGAAAGTTGTTGACCTGGGGCATGTGATCCTGATAGGGCTCATGTACAATTCTCAGTCAAAATTTTTTTCATTACCATTGAAATTAGTTGAAAACACTGAAGCAGACGATATTTGACCACCAGTAGGTTTTGGCCGGTTTAAGGGGGAAAGGATTAATCCTTTCCATGTTTGAGGCTGCAAAATCAATATACCCAGACATGAAATGTCCTTTTGCCTCTATTTGTCATAAAATTTCTCATTGATAGAACAATGTGACTATGGAATGGAAGTCAGACCTATCAGACAAATGTGCTTGTCTTCAGCTTCCACAGTGCTTCTCATGTGTTTACTGCTGAATATCACCAGGGAAAGTTATTGACCAAAATCTTATGCTGGACACACAGGATATAACCCTTTATTTCCCCCCTTGAACTAGCAACAAGAGGGCTGTGTGAACAGCCCGTGCCTCAGCTGATCTTGACATTCATCACACTTGCAGCTCTATGAACTTGGGAAAGGATCAAGGACACCATGTTCTGAATAAGTCTGAACTTTATAGAAGAACACTTACATGTGCAACATCAAAGTTCAAGTAGTTCTCAAGTTATAATGAAGAGTAAAATTCATGTATGTTGCACTGTGACCCCACAAACGAGGTCAAGGTCATTCATGTGCTGTCTCAGCATGACCTTCATACAGAATAATTAACATGTGTAGCCAACTCACAACAGATCTCAAGTTATCAAGTAAACAGTAAATTTCGTGTCAGTGGTCCTGTGAATTAGCATTAGAATGCCCATTGACTTACATAGTAATCAACAGGAAAGCTGCATTGAACGATAAGTACCCGAATTGAAAATCCTTAAAAATCAGGAATCCAAAGCAGTGCCACCTAGTAAACAACTGTTTGACCCTTCCACAACAACATATCAATCGCATGTCAGCTTAATCTGAGGGACGGTTCTGAGAACAAGTGAAAAATAGCAAAACCATACAAAAAATTCATTAAAAAAATTGCAGCGCCACCTGGTGAACAAATTGGGAACTAGGTGGCCCCGGGAATGTCTGTGTAAGATATCAAAGCATTTGGGTGAGTGGTTTCAGAGGAGAAGAATTTTGAAGGTGTGCCTCAAAAAAGAACAAAAAAATTCATAAAAAAATCCAAAAATCAATAGAGCACGACCATTTGAACATACTTGGTAGAGATCCACCCAAAGCACCTCCCCACCAAGTTTGAAGTAAATCTGGTCAATATTATTAAAGTTATGACCATTACAAGAAATTCCCATGTTAAACTTTCCTATTAAAACTTTTGTTGAGATTTTTGAAAAAAAAGCATAAAAAAATCCAAAATTCATTGGAACATGACCATTGGAACAAACCTGGTAGACACCCACCCAAGGTACATTGCCACCAAGTTTGAAGTAAATCTGGATGACAGTTTTGGAGAAGAAGTCGAAAATGTAAATTAGCATTAGAATGCCCATTGACTTACATGGTAATCAGTAGGAAAGGTGCATTTACCGCAAAGGAGCCGAATTGAAAAAAATCATTAAAAATCAGGAATCCACAGCATTCCCACATAGTGAACAACTTTGGCCCTTCCATAAGGAACATATCTACCACGTGTAAGCTTAATCTGAGTGACGGTTCTGGAGAAGAAGTCGAAAATAGCTATAACACACAAAAATTCATAAAAAATTAGAAAAAAACTGCAGCGCCACCAGGGGAACAAATTAACAACAAGGAGTCCCTAGGTGTCTTCCTGTGTGATATCAAAGCAATTGGGTAAGCAGTTTCGGAGAAGATTTTTTAAGATTTGTCAACAAAAAAAAAAAAAAAAAAATTCATTAAAATTCCAAAAATCACTGGAGCAGGAACATTTGAACAAAACTGTTAGAAACCCACCCAAGGTACATTGCCATCAAGTCTGAAGTTAATCTGGATGACGGTTTTGGAGAAGAAGTCGAAAATGTGAATTGGCATTAGACTGCCCATTGACTATAGTAATCAATAGGAAAACTGCATTGACCAACAAGTACCCGAATTGAAAAAATCGTTAAAAATCAGGAATCCGCAGCATTCCCACATAGTGAACAACTTTGTTTGACCCTTCTACAAGGAACATATCCACCATGTTTCAGCTTAATCTGAGTGACGGTTCTGGAGAAGAAGTCGAAAATAGCTATAACACACAAAAATTCAAAAAAAAATAGGAAAAAACTGCAGCGCCATCTGGTGAACAAATTAAGAACTAGGAGTCCAAGGGAGTGTTCCTGTGTGATATCAAAGCAATTGGGTGAGCGGTTTCGGAGAAGAAAATTTTTTAAGATTTACCCAAAAAAGAACAAAAAAAAATCATTTAAAATCCAAAATTCACTGGACCGTGACCATTTGAACAAACTTGGTAGAGACCCACCCAAGGCACATCTCCACCAAGTTTAAAGTGGATCTGGCTGACGGTTTTTGAGAAGACGTCGAAAATGTGAATTGTGGACGACAGACGGACGGACTACGGATGGCGGATGACGGACGGACGGACGGACGACGGCCGACGGACCCTCACAAAACCTCAGCTGACTGACAAGTCAGCTGAGGAAAAAAACAACTGGAGGTGAGCTGTTGTCTGCTTCAGTGATTTTTTACTAATCCCGTTCCTGATGATAACAGGCCCATGGGCCTAGTGCTCTGCTGAATAGTGTAAAGTATTGAAATAATATAAAGACTGGAAACAAAACAAGAGCAGGTTGGATAAACTAATGTGTTTATTTCTGTTGGGAATGTAAAGTTCAAGTCAAACATAGATCTGGGGGATAGATTCTGTACTCCATTGATGGCCAAGTTATGTTCTATCATCACTAAATCATTTCTCTCAACTTTACAAGCCTGGTGACCTATAAATATTTGGTCAAAGTCACCCATACTCTGCAATATAATAGTGTTCCACATAATCTATATGAACTATCTTAATTTGATATGTCTAGGTTAGTCATTTTTTGAAGTTTCAAATTTTATCTTGCTCAGTACATTTTGGCTCATAATTTATCAAGATGTAGGTGGCACCACTAGTATCTCCACCAATCAAGATTTGATGCCAAATCCCCCTAAAAATCAGAGACGGCAGAGCATTTGCTAGATTTTCACATTTCCACCCCTGAATTCCAATTTCCCACATGACCCTCGCCTTGAACTCAGATTTTCAAAAAATTCAATTCAAAATGTGTGCCCTGCATCCAGCTATCCATTATGGTCTGTTTGTTCAAAAAGGAATAAACTTTTCGAATTATTGAAGAAATACAATCAAGTTGACAAAGTGGCAAACTCCATAACCATGGGGCACAGTGACCCAAAGAGGTCACCAAGTAGAGTTTTACGTACAATGTACTCAAGTCCAATTTTGATCTGGAGCCTCAATTCTCTTTGCCATTGATGTCCAAGCTACACCCTGCCATTACAAAATCACCTCTTTCAAACTTACTAGCCTGCATGGTGACCTAAGTAAAATAGGGGCAAGCCCACTGACATCATGTAACATATTAGCATTAAACATGACCTATATATCCTACAAATTTGGCATGTCTCAGTCAATTATTTTTTGAGATATGGAATTCATACCTTTAAACATTAACTCTTAATTTCTGTCAAATTATCATACCACCAATATAATTTGATATACATTTGCATACACTTTATAAGTCTTAAAGTTATATGGGCCTAACCCAAGACTCTGGGATGCAGAGTGTTCACAAGGTTTTCACATTATGACCCCTTCACATTATAACCCCTATGTTACAAGTGGCCACAGGACCTTCATCTTTTTACTAAATTAAAAACTGTAATGTTTAAAATGTGTACCCTGCACCCAGCTTCCTGCACATGGTCTGTTTGTTCAAATCAAGTTACAACTTTTCAAGTTATAAAAGAAAAGTTATAAACTTGGACAAGCACCAAAATCCATAATCATTGGGTCACAGTGACCTAAAAAGTAGGTTACCAAGTAGAGTTTTATCTGCAATGTAATCAAGTGCAATTTTGATCTGGAGACTCAATTATCTTTGCCATTAATGTGCAAGCTACACTCTTCCATTACAAAATCACCTCTTTCAAATATACAAGCCTGGTGACCTAACCAAAATAGGTCAAAGTTACTGATATTAAATAACATATTAGCATTGGACAATTGATCCATATACCCAATACATTTAGTATGTCTAAATAATTTTGTTCTTATGTGGAATTTTATATCTTTCAACACACTTTGGCTCATAATTTCTGTCAAATTATAGATAGCACCACCAGCATTAAATTCAAACAAGATTTTGACCTCCTCCACAATCCCACTAAATTTCATGAAGATCTATCAAAAACAAGACGTGTCTGTAAGAACATAAATTCCCCCCTACCGTCATTATGCTCACCCTCATTACCCTGTTGATTGTACTAAACGGGGCATTCATGACCTTGGGAAGTGGCTGCAGAAAACAAATTCACTAAAGTGGTCTTGTGACCTTGGAAATTCTGTAAAGGTCACCCTTGTTTTAAGCTGATCTAGCCCTAACAGAAGAAAACAAACCTCTACAAAGTAAAAGGTCTGGCTCAAAACATTCTGCAGTTATCAAGCAGAAACCAAATTCAGTAAATGTGGCTCTGTGACCTTGGGAATTGACTCAAAGTCACCCATTTCAGAACTTGACCTACCTCTGAAACAAGGCTATGTTCCTGTGCAATATACAAGCCTAAGATCAAAAACATCTTTCGTAATTATACGCAAACCAAGTCAACTAATATGACTCTAGGTGGTGACCTTGGGAATTTGGTCAAGGTCATTTATTTTCAAAGCTGACCAAGCCCTAACTGAGGACTATTACCATGTGCAATATTGATGTCATAGCTTCAATTCTGAGATACAATACAGAAACCAAGTTCGCCCATCTTCGAACTTTACCTATCGCTTGATAAGGACTATAATCCTTGGCATACACAAGTCCTATCATAAAAACTTTTTCAGTTATCGTGCGGAACCCAAAACTTACTATAGAAACTCTGTGACCTTGGAAATAGGGTCATGATCAACCACCTTTATACTTCACCTAACCCTTACTTATATGGGAGTATATACACTTGGACAGTATCAAAGTCTTATCTCAAAAACTTCTTGAGTTATGGATTAGAAACAACAGTCTCTCTGCTGACTGAACAACTGAACTGGTGACCTTGGGAATTTGGCCCAGGTCATCCATCTTCTAAGCTGACCAAGCCCTAATTGAGGACTATTACCATGTGCAATGTTGAAGTCATAACTTAAATTCTGAGTTACAATGCAGAAGCTGAGTTAACTAAAGTGCCCTTCTGACCATTGAATTTAGGTCAGGGTCATGCATCTTGGAACTTGACTTAGCCTTGGATAAGGACTATAATCCTGTGCAATATAGGGGTCCTATCGTGACAACGTTTCTGGTTATCAGGTGGAAACCAAAACTTACTACAGCACCTCTGTGACCTTTGAAAAGGGGGTCAATGTCAACCATCTTAAGTTCATACTTCACCTAGCCCTTATATAGGAGTAAACACCTGGGCAGTATCAAAGTCCTATCTCAAACACTTCAGTCGAAATGCTGAGACATGAATGAGATTGATTGGCTACCAGCCCGCCTCGGTTCCAAGCTAAGCCTTAGCCTGTGACGTCACCAAAATACACAAAATCCAACATGGCGGCCATGATATTAACTGGTATCACATACAAATAAGAAATTTGCAAAAAGTGGTACAAAAGATGTGTTATGATCTCTTACCTTTATATGTTCTCTTTCCACAGATTTAAATCCACATTATGGTATTATTCCAGTCTAATAATAGGGCCATGGTAGTCCAATATGTCCATTTCATTTTTGATCTGTCAGCCATTGCTGACCCTAATATCCAGAAGTCATGTACATGTAATTTGATCAAATTTTGTACAAGCAATGTGATGACAAAATATTTTGCCATCTACTGCAAAAATACTTTCCTGATGCAAGCAGTCAGATGTAGGTCCAAATTAGAAAGAAATAATCTTGTGACCTGACTTTGAATTTCAACCTCTAAAATCCGCCATTTTGCAAAAAAATCCACTTTTTCTACAAAGCTCCACTTTTGTACCATGGGGTCTATTCCCGGCAATTTGCAACAAGAATGCACTGCCAAAGCATACAGATCCATAATCCAATGGGGGTGGTGGGATAGTGACAACCCTGTGTCCACCTCTCAGCCAAAAACGAAGGAACCCCAAAATGACATATTTAGGGGGTAGGGCCCTTTGAATTTTGATCAAATCTGTACAATTTGCCCTAGAATGCTCAAATATATTTTTTTCACAACTTAAAATATCAGTAAGTATGAAGCTTAGCCTAATCTATGTTATTACAGAAAAGGTTTTATTTTATCAGTAGTTCTAAACCCCCATTACTTCTGGTAAAATGGACTGTTCTGTTATTCAAATTGGACCACTTGTATCTTGAAAATTTAACCCAATCCAGCCCAAATTTATACCCTCTTGAAAAGCATGAACACTTGTTGGTCAAGTTACAGCATGAAAGGGTCATGGATCTGTTTTAAATTAAAATGCCAGAGCAGTATCTGGTTGGTGGGTGTTCTAAACAGGCATCTCTTGTGTCTTCAGCAGGGTATCGGGTGACAGGATGCTCGTTAAATGACAATTAATCGTAACCCAATAAATGCACTGACTGTTATATACAGTAAAACCTCTCTAACCGAACACCTCCATATACCGGACACCTCTCTATACTGAACACCATTTCTTGGTCCCGAATGTATACTTCCAATGTTAGCAAACTTCCCTATACTGAACACCTCCCCTTACTGAACACTTTTTTCAGGTCCCAAGGGTGTTCGGTATAGGAAGGTTTTACTGTAAATGGTAAATGACTTATCACACCCCTTTCATGTGATCCGCGAACACCTCAACACTCCCAAATAGCAGGGACTAAGATGTGCCCATGCGTCTTTGTTTACATAAGCACTGCCCAGCAATGGAACCGAGAACGAGGCTGCTGATTTGACCCCTAATCTCGCATCTCATTAAACCCAGGTCAGCATCTCGACTGCTTCTTGAGTTCCTGCGCAGAAGCCACAGTCTCTCTACCGACTGACTAATCAACCTGGTGACCTTTGGAATTTGGCCAAGGTCATCCATCTTCTAAGCTGACAAAACCCTAATTGAGGACTATTACCATGTGCAATATTGAAGTCATACCATAAATTCTGAGTTACAATGCAGAAACCAAGATCTTTTGAATTTAGGTCAAGGTCACCCATCTCCAAACTTGACTTAGCTCTGATGAGGACTACTCCTGTGCAATATACATGTCCTATCATGAAAAATTCTCTAATTATTGTGCAGAAACCAAAATTTACTACACTACATTTGTGACCTTTGAAATAGGGTCAAGGTCAACCACCTTCATACTTCACCTTATACTGGAGTAAATACCTGGGCACTATCCAAGTCCTGTCTCAAAATCTTCTTGAGTTATGGTGTGGAAAAACCTGTCTCTCTACCTACCTCCCAACCCACCGACTGACAGGAGCAAAGCTATATATGCTCTGCCTTCTTCGAAGGGAGGCATAATTTATGATGGTGGGGTGGTCACATAGTTTTTACATATTTTGACCCATATATTACATAAATATAGACAATAGTAACTCCATATATATACAGGTTAGACAGGGACAGGTTAGCTTATGGAGAGTAAAAAGTTCGAACTGCGGAATAGGATATTGACTACTAGGAAGTGGTTCTGGGCAAAAAGACACAAATACAATAATGCTGTAGGTGGCACCACCAATACTGAACTCAACCTAGATTTTCATACACCCCATATGTCCTGAAAGTTGTATGGGGCAAACTTGAAATCTGTTGACTGTATTATGTTCACGAACAAAAGTTTACACATGGATGGACGGACAGACATGACTGATCAATTAAGAGCTCGTTGACCTTAAGTCAGCTGATCTAACAAGAAAATCAGAACTGATGACGTACCCTGTTTGGATAGCGTGGGATCAACAGCTTTCCTAGGGGCAGGTTGGGGCATGCAACCTGACCCAAGGAAACCTGTTGACTCAGTCTTAGTTCAGGGAGGGGAAGGATTAAGCTTGCTGCTAATAAAAGTGAATGAAATCTAACCACAATATACAAGTCATGGGGTGTCCATGTCCATCTCAGGTCTTGCTGCTCACTTACTTTTCGCGCTAAGTCTTGCCCAGGCCATACTTGCCATTTCCATACACAACCTATTTGTGGCTAACTCTTCTCATTGTTCCAACTCACACATATGTAATGGGTCAGGTACCCCCTACCTGAACTAACAAAACGGTGAGAGCATGATGGGAAAAGTTGCTCCAATGTAAAGGATTTTTCACAATTCCTGTCAAATATATATACAGATACAAGTATGCGAGAATCAAAATCTAGCATTGGCTGGGGGCTGCTGACTATATTTGTGGCACTTGTTAGATTTTTTTGGGGGGGGGGGGGGGGAGAGGGCTCTGTTGAAAAATCTAACAACTTGTGTCATAAACATTGTCTGCAATTGCCAGCCAATGATATATTCTCTATTTCTTAGATTATCCTAATTGCTCTTAGAACTACAATGTAAGTACAATCGTGTATTTTTAATAGTTTGATGTAATTCACATGTCTGGCTTCTAGTTCTGGGTGAAACCCACTTATGCGGGCACAAGGAAGTTGCACAAGCACTTTAAGCCTACACTTTATTCCGTCATGCCCGCACAGATGCGCAGAGGTACTTCGGCCCATATACACGAGTTCCGCCTAGTTCTGTTGTTAGGGGATGTTTAATGAATGGATGGATACAGTACATGTACAATATCTACTGTAACAATCAATCCTCTAATACAGACCTGGCACATAAGTTATTCACAAGAAAGCTGTTGACCGGGGGCATATTAAATTCAATGGTCTCATCCACAATTTTCACTCAAATTGCGTTTTACCATTAAAATGAGTCAAAAACATTAAAGCAGACAACGCTTAACTACCAGCTGGTTTTGCTCAGTTTATTAAGGGGGAAGACAGTTAAAGAGGTAGCCATTTAATGGCCTATGCTTTCCTGGCATACAAGACATATTCAGTATCTACCAAAATGGTTATACAGTGAAACCTGTTTTCAGAGACCACCCTTAGGACAGGCCAAAAGTGGTCACATAAGGCAGGTGGTCTCTCAATGGAGATGCAATAACATGCGAAAAATAGCAAAAAGGACTTCGAAAATATGGTCTTAAAAGGCAGGTGGTCTTTCATTACAGTGGTGTCTCAAAACAAGTTCCACTGTAATTTGGATGGCACTTTTCACCTGTGCCAGTATAAAAATATCACAGTAACGTGTGTGTGCGTGCATGTGTTTTCATTTTTTTACAGGTGCGCATGTAGTCCCCGCACCTCACAGCAGAGGTTGTTCTTGCCTGGGTAACAGCATGCACTACATCATTCTCCATCTTTATAACACCCCTCATTACAAGGCAGACTCTGCTATAACACTATATGGTCCCTTAATTGGCTCCCACTGGAGTGTTTTTCCCACTACTGTCAGAAATCCCTGTTATCTGGTGCTTTTGCTATGGTCTGCTGTGTGGACCATGCTACCAGTGTTATAAAGATTACATATAAATAACACTTGAACTGTGCTAAATGATTTGCCACTTTGAAAAGAACAATTTATAAGAAAAAAATCACACAATTTTGAGAAGTAAAACCTTTAGTGAAAATACATCTTCTTACATTATGTCTTACTCAATAAGGAAAAAAAAGAAAAATAGTGCAGAGACATGTATATGTGATGTTGGTTTCAAGCATTATTAATTTGTATGTTGTGTATTGTAAGACCATGGGTGCCACAAATATGTTTTGAGTTTCTCAGGAACATCTCGTACAAAATTACTTTTTATAGAATTATTTTGACCAATATCTGTCCCAAAGAGGGCATAATAAGATCCAAATTATACCCCCCCCCCAAAAAAAACCCCTCTCCCCACCCCACCCCCTAAAAAAGATCAAGTATGGTGCATTGCAATTGTTTGCCTCCAAAGTAGACTCATATGCCAATGTGTTTTGTCCACTCTGCTGGGTAGAAGGGATAACATGGAACTTGATCTGCTTTGAAGGCAAGTAAATTGTAGGCCCGCATCAGAAAACAGATAACAAAATTGCAAGGAAGAACAGGCACATAAAAAACCACTATCCTAAGTAAGAATATCCTCATATCAAGTTTGGTTATTTTGAAGTACATGTATTACAGTATAGCTAGGAAATATGGCCCACAAATGCATTTTCTGTGACAGAGTCAAACATCAAAGATCAAGGTCATGCACAGTGACCTCATTGTGGTGCACAACACACCAGTATCCTATGAAGTGTCCATACACCAAATTTGGTAGATGTAGGTGTTACAGTATAGGAAAGTCCCCGACAAGCTTTGCTGGGAGACTGGACAGATATGACAAGATGCAAACCTTTAGTCCCTGGACGGAACTAACAACATGTAGTTAATCCTGTCCAGGGACTAAAGGTTTGCACTCTCTTCCTTCTGGAACTTGAAGGGCTAAGGTGGGCTTTCAAAGCTGATGTGGCAGTAACTGCATGATCACCAGGTAAAAACAAGCCCATGTAGTCTGGCTGGCTCACTTATCCTCTAATCAGTGGATAAATCGATCATTTAATCTGTTGCTATGACTCACATGTACATGTATATATCATCAAGGTTAATAGAATTATTGATGATAATTGATACTTAAAAAAACAATAATTGTTCACCATATTGAATGTATTATTGTCTCTTTACACAGTTTATGTTTGCTGAAAACTTTTTTTTCTCTACTTAATTTCACAAATTTGTCATGCTACTTTGGCATCTCTTAAACTCACTTGATCAGTGAAAGTGTACAGTATTCTCTGTCCCTCTGTCTGCTATGGCAATAATGTACACCAATGCTATATAAAACTATACTAACGAGAAAAAAAAAATCCAACAGCTCATTATTTTTTGACATGTTGTGTGTGCACAGTCACTTAAAATTTACTACAATGTCTATCATAACATGTATAACCTGCTCGATTTATAAATATAAAATCCATATCCCACGCACGGCTTCACAGAAGTCCTCATATTTAAACATATAATAAGAGCCTATATATCTGTATTATATTAATCCTCTGGTGATGGATCTCTAGCTTTGAATGCAGGGTTGGGTTGGTTATGACCTGATTATTAATGTTGCCATTTCCTGCATTGACCACATGGAACACTGGACTTCATTTAACACCCCAATTACAGGACATCCGAATACACCACACACATTAAGTCTCATTGTTATGCCAGGCCTGCCATGACACTACATCATGTGCATGTCCATGTAACTTTAAAATTAAGTGACGTACGCAGCTGCCATGAGGTAAATACAAATAATCAGTCCTCTGCATGCTGTTTTTTTTTTTTTTTCTTGTACCATTTTAACCCTTTTTCACTTAAACTGGACAAAACTGGCTGGTGGTCAAATGCCGTCTGCTTTAGTGTGTTCAGCTTATTTCAACAGTAATGCAAAATACAGTGAAACCTCCCTGTACTGAACATCCTTGGGACCGGCAAAAATGTTCAGTATAGTGAGGTGTTTGGTATAGGGAGGTTTGATAACATTGAAAGTACATGTATATATTTGGGACCGAGAGATGGTGTTCAGTATAGAGAGGTGTTCGGTATACGGAGGTGTTCGGTTAGAGAGGTTTTACTGTAATCTGACTGAGAGTTGTAGATAAGACTATCAGGATCATATGCCCCAGGTCATTAGCTTTCCTTGGCATCGGTTGGGCACTGCTCATTTCAAGGAAAGCTGTTGACTCAGTCTTAAATCAAGGGGGAAAGGGTTGAAGCTCCATAAGCTTCTGCGAGGGTTACTGCTATGTGCATACAAACCCTTTGTCCTATAAAACAGTCAAAATTGACTGGAGGGAAAATGTGGTTTACCTCAATACATTTTTTATCAATTGCAGTGTAAAGGAAAAAACAAGAGGCCCATGGACCTAATGCGCTGGTGTCATGTAATTAGATGATATATATCATAACAATATATTTCGTGCTGTTCAACTTTTATGTTAATTATATGCAAATTACGTATGTGCGGGCTGAAATTTTGGTCTACCGGGTTCATAAGGTTAACGTGTTCTTGATACCTATACAGTTAACACCACCAGTGACACCACCATGACTCCAAACGGCAGACTTTCACCTGTATAATGTTCCTGTAGTTGGATATATGTAAACAAGTTAAGTTGTACTGACCATCACAACAAAAATTGCCTGAAATGCATTCCCTCCATGACCTTGAGAACATAGGGCAAGGTCATCCATATCATGCAATATCAAACTTCTAAATATAATATTTTGTGGCATACAGTGGTCCCCCTCTTATAAGGCTACTCTTAGCAAAGCCACCCCCCCCCCCCTATAAGACAACCCAATCGTATGCAGAAAGTGTGACATTTCCATTATATTGCCCCCCTCTAGAGAGGCCATCCCTCTTATAAGGCCACTTTTGGACTGTATGTGGGACGGCCTTGTAAGAGGGGGGCCAATGTATTTGGTTTTGTCAGACTTACTCTTTCTCAAAATATTGAATTTAGTGCTGGTTACTAAAGTACTTAATGACATTGTAAAATAGGTCAAGGTCACCCATAATTTTACAAAATTTGACCTGTAGCCTGATGCAGATTTGGTGTAAATTAAATTTTGTAGTTCCATTTAATTTATTATCACAATAATGAATTTAATGTATTTTTGATACCTATAATATTAGTTCCAATTAATACCTCCACCAATGCCATTGTTGCTCCAGAAATAATAAACATTTTGTCTGTATGATGTTTCTGTAAATGGTTTACATACATATGTCAACAAGTGCAGATGTAACAGCCACCAACCACACAATGAAAAGAATTTCAAGAACTGCATTAAATCTGTCTGTGACCTTGAGATCATAGGTCAAGGTCATCCACATTACACAATATGTAACTTCTAAATATGATACATATTTATGGTACATTTGGTCCAGTGTTAGTCCCACTCTTTCTCAACATGGTGTCCTTTACTTGGTGCTTTATGAACTTGAAAAATATGTCCAGGTTACCCATAATTTGTCCATAATATGACCATTGGCCTAAAAAAGATTTGGTGTTAGTTTGGTAGTTCTGTCCCCATTTGTTATCATAATAATGAGTTAAGTGTCTTTTTAAGACCTATGCATCATGCAGTGTAAAACTGGCCTAGAGTGAGACAACCAACACGTCTGTGATATTGGTGGTCTGGTAAATTGACCACTTAATAAGTAGTGTTTTTGAGTTCTGGGAGATATAATAGAAGTCTGTTATATTGAAATGTCCACTAAATTGGTGCCTGTTAAACTGACTTCCTGCTTTACGTAGTTCCAATTAATACCACAAGTGGTGCAACCATGGCTCTAAAAACCACAGACTATATTGTTTGCATAATGTTCCTGTAACATTATACGGATACATGTCAAAAATTCAGATGTACTGACTATCACTACGAAAAAATGAAATGTATTCCTCTGGGGCCTTGAGAAAGTTGATCAAGATCACCATATTACACAAAATTAAACTTCCACATATGATACAGGTTTGCTGTACATTTTAAAATTTAGCTCATCATTTCTCAAGATAGTGAATTTCAGATATCTCAACACACATTTGGTCACATTTTTCGTTGACCTACAGATGATGTCATATTGTTTTGTTTCAACATATCTGCCTCCCAAACATCCCCACTCAGTTTCACCAAATATTAAGAATGATGGAATAATCAAAGATTTTTACATTTTGATTTTTATATCCCATAATATAGTAGTTGGCATCATGAGTGGTCTCGCATACAAATCTCAGCAATTTTTTTTTTCTAGTAATGAAAAATTTAAGTAAAGGCATTGATGTGGACGACAATTTACATCTGGGTGGTTTTGGGCAATTTGAGCAGGAAAGGTTTTAAAGTTGGTGCTTTCTGTATCACTTGGCATGTCATGCTGCAGCTGCCACAAGGGGTTCACCGTGCAGTGACCACAGTGTGGAGTGAAATGACGCACGGTCATTCCACACTACTTACTTTTGTAGAATTCTGTTATTGCACTCAAACAAAAACATAGCTGTGTAACGGCATTTTTATTCCAGTAATCAAGGTCCCACTTAGCTGTCCTACAAGCCAGAAAGGATCATTATGGCCCCTAACAAGTTTTTTCGTCTTTCAACAAAACCAGAGCTTAGAGGTCACACTTATGTACCCTCTGTCCAAACAAATCTCAAAGTGCCCAGTACACTTTATGGGCAGCGGAGTACAAGCATACCTTTCGAACTGCTTTGGACTTATTAACCTACAAGCTGGAATTAAGTGCCCCAGTCACTGTAGAAAACTGATCATCCATGACCTTTAATACATGTTTATGAGGTGGCTGATAGTCAGATCACGTTAGTGTAATTGTGGTGTGATTTCAAATGGTCTGTGGTTGCAGCTGTGTCATTGCATTTTGTGCATGCCTTTTTTTATCAATTTAATTCCCCATTTCACCTTCAAGATATTAACAATATGGATTCTTAAGGGATATTTGAAAATGAAAACATTACTTACACCAATCACAAATCACTGTCATGTTTTCATAATTGAGCATAAGCAAAACAAAGCCGAAGGAGGCTTTGCTTCTTGTATAAATGTCTGATCAGTTACTCCAAGTGTATACAGTTCTGAAGTGACTGATCTGACAGCAAGATAATCAAACAATGCTAGTGTTTCCTACTATGGTTAACCTCTCCCCGGCCAGGATACCGCATGGGCTGGGTATAAGATTACAGTGAAAACTTGTTATAACAACACTCAGATATCTGACATACATGTATTTGATATAATGACACAAAATTTCATGGGAAAAGGTTTATTTTCTTTGTTATTTGACTCATTTATCTGACATATTCAGTTATCCGACACATTTCGTAGGGAAAAGATAGTGTCATTATAATAAGTTTTCACTGTACACACAATCCCAGGCCAGGACTGCTGACTTGACCCAGGAGCAGGCCATCCTGAGAGGCATTTATAATGTACAATTCTCATCAGAATTATTTTCTATTGATACAAAATTCAAAGAAAAACATTAAACAAGAGGCCCATGGGCTTAGTGCTCTACTCATCACCATCACCAAAAAATTCATTTTCTGAAATGTATTCAATCCATGAACTTGAAAATTTATCTAGGTTCACCATTTATTATGCAATATCAAACTTCCACACGATACAAACGTGCTACATTTGGCATCACTCGCCTCATTCTTTATCAAGATACTGAATTTAATGTCCCTTTCTTAAGTACTTAGTGACCTTGAAAAAAGCAGGCCAATGTCATACAATCATTGGGTCAAGGTGACCCAAAAGTAGGTCACCAAGTTTTACAATGTACTCAAGTGCAATTCTGATACTGTATTTCTAGAAATATTAGCGCACACTTAATTTAGCGCAAATGCAATTTTAGCCTAAAAATAGAAATTTTAGCGCATTTTAATTTAGCACATTGATGGTAGCGCTAAATTAAATTGCACTTCCAGGGTATGCAAAGTGACTGCATGCCCCGAAGAAACTGCAGTGTGGCACTTCACAATAAGATTACTGACGTTTGAATTTTGCACTTGGGTCACCTTGAAAGCAATTTTGAATGGAAATATCCGCCTCTTTCCCGCCTTGTGGATGGCATGGGATCACGGGCGCTGCCACATTGACAGGTCAGTGTATATATGTACATTACTTCTGCCACTAATTTAACCTGTTAGAGAAATTTTAGTGGCAGAGAAATTTTAGCGCATCCAGTAAGTGCGCTAATAGCGCTAAATTAAATAGAGCGCTAATATTTCTAGAACTACAGTATGCAGCTTCAATTCTCTTTCCAATTGATGTGCAAACCAAACTCTACCATTACCAAATCACCTCTTCAAACTTAACGGGTGTGGTGACCCCACAAAAAGAGGTCAAGGTCACTGATCTTACAATATATCAGCATTGGACATAAACTATATATTCTATAAATCTGGCTTGTCTAATTCAATCATTTTCAAGATATGGAATTTTGTATCTTTAAAGACATGTTAACTCAGGACTTCTGTCAAATTATAGGTGGCGCAACTGTAATATATTTCATGGCAAAGCATCCATTTTCTAATTTTGCCACTTTATACCCAAGTTCAAGTTATTGGCAACACATGGTCAAATGCTTTAATCCTTTCCCGCTATAACTGGCCAAAATCAGCTGTGGGTCAAATGTCGTCTGCTTCAGTGTTTCAAATTCAATAGTAATGAAAAACAATTGACTGAAAATTGTAGATGAGATCTATCAAGACAAAATTACCAATGTCAATAGCTTTCCTGCTCAACCCATTCCAAGGAAAGCTGTTGACTCAGTCTTAATTCTAGGGGGACAGGGTTAACTGCCTGATTGCTCATCAATTAATTTCATTATATGGCCACAAATACATCCAAACAAAAAATGTCCTGGTGCATTAGGCCAAAAAATTAATTGTTTGATTCCCCTAACCCAACCAAACCCAGCTATAAACCCCCCTGCTGACCTCCTCTAAACTTACTTCCAACCCCCCAACCCCCAAATAAAAAATTGACATACTTCAACCCAAGTGTTGACTGAAGGGTCCGTCATTTGCTCGAATTAGGCCATGGTGACACCAAAATCTAATGTGTTCATCTTGGCATGCTAGATACGCACACTGCGCAAAATACATTGGAGGATTCTGGAGATATTGTGGTAACAAGTCCTAAGGAGCAAGTAATAATTAGGTCATCGTAACACCAAAATCTAATCAGTTCATTTTGCCAGGTAAGGTAAGCATATTGCCAAATTTGAGCAAAATACATGGAGGTATTCTGTAGATATGGCAGTAACAAGAATGTGCACATCTGAACAGACGGACGTTTCTAGTATGATACACTTATGTAGAAAAACATGACCCATATTCATAAATATCAAACCCAACAATGACAGCAAAGAGATTCCAGAGTTACCAAAGCATCAACACTCATCTTCCAATACTGATGTGAAGAAACAAATTTCTCTTGACTTGAGACAGGCAGTCACCCACAAAAGGCAACTGGTGGTTTAAACCTGTCCTCTCAACCTTCAAAATATTCTTCATTAAATACAGACTATAGTGTTTCCAATATGTATAGGCCCATCTACTCACAATCCAAATTTTATTACTTCTGCAAAAAATAAAAAGAAAATTGCGGACGGACAACCCAAAAACAGAAAGGGTCTGCCCCATGGGGCGGACCCTTAATAAAAACACCTACCTACCCAAAAGTTTGGAATATTTAACAAAGAAAACATACCGAACCACCCAAATTGTCAGGCTAAAAAAAAAAATCATGCCAACCTACCTAGCCCCAAAAACTTCAGTCTGTTAGGGGAAACATACTTATTTTTTTGGCCTTACTCATACAAATGTTCTAAGCAGTATTTGGCATTAAAGACAACACGACTCTTGTAATCCCAGGTAACTTGTCAAAGTGGTTCATGACTGCAAAGCTAAACTATCCGTGCAAGAGGTGGTCAAGTCAAATACTGGCATATACATACATGTACACACATTCACACACACGTAAACCTCACAAGTGGTCACTGAGATACAACTCTCTGCATACGTTTTATGCCACTAACGTTCGGGTAAAATCACAACTTATTCGTATCATGACACACCCAATAAAACACAAGCTGCATGACTTCAATATCATTTTATTGATTTTGCAACTGTTTTTCAGGATTACACAAATAAACATGTACACCAATTAGATTTGATAGACAAAAATTTCATTTCAAAGTCCCTTTAATTCCACAACATTTGCGGATACATTTCAATTTCTTTGTAAATATATGTACATATACACGTTTCTTGCATCTGTGAACATGAAGGAATGACCTGTTCAGGACTGCTGCAGATTCCATCAGGATGCCCAATATATGGCCACTTGCCAAAAGCTGCCATCATGCCAAGAAAGTTCTGTAGGGTTCACACACTTAAATTCAAAATTGAAAATAGGGGGGGTGGAGGGGGGGGGGGAGTGGGCTATTAAAAAGTCAAGCTTTTGTATAGTACTACCAATCTATGATTACAAATATTTGCTTTTTTTTTTTAATGAAGCACCAATGCACAATACAATCTGGAATTGCATCATACACTACTTGCTGTGAACTTGCGACCCGATGACATTTTGTTCTGGGAGTCAGTTAGCAAGACACTTTTGGTTCATAAGAATAATTTACCTGAAGCCTTCATCACAAAATGTTTGTCACTTTTTTACACACAGATGACTCATCCTTATAAAATTCATGCATAGGTGTAGCAACTTCGTATATATTAAAACTGCTCATCTCAACATTCATAAAATGTTCCTATAAATATATAAATTAATAATTTTAAACTTCACATCTGATATTAGATATCACACCCGACTTAAATTTATATATTTCATTTCCTTCTTGGTGTATGTGAATTCATTCTACGTGACCATGCAGTCTTTACTGTCGATCAAATTTGAGCCCTCTTTTAGTTTAGGTTTATGATGAACACTGGGGATGGTCTGCTGATTAATTCAGGCAACACTATGAAATACTGCTAAGGCTGTAGATGTTGGACGATGACTGGCCAAGAATTTGCCAATGTCTCACTACAAGGGCTGGGTCCAGTGCCAACCCATCCCCAGAAGTATTTAAATCCCATTCTGTCCCAATGCTACAAAACAGGGTCAGAATTTCGGCCAGAATCCGAGAATCCATTCTCGTAAAGATTCTCCTAAAGTTGTCTTTCTTTAAAAAGAAAACTAATTGACAAAAATCCAAATAGGTTCTTGCAAAATTTTGCGAAATTCTGGCACTGCAAAATGTTATAAGATAAGTACGTGTAAGTAGTCAAAAACCTTTTGTGTGGCACCTCATTCCAATAAAAGATGAGACATGATGACGTGTAACACTACTATTCTCACTGTTTACAGAAAAACAAGACTCTTAGGGCTTGACTTTCAGGATTTTCGTCACTTGTTTCACAACAGTTTTGGTCTACATTTGGACCAGTTGTGGATTCAGTCTCTAGTCAATGTAAGCTAGCAAAAGACCCATGGACCTGATTCATTTCCTGAAAATTAGTGCATTCCTCCATGACCTAGAGAAATTAGTCAAGGTCATCCATATGATGAAACATCAACCTTCCACATGAACACACATTTGTGGTACATTTGGTGTTGTGCCCCTTACACTTTATCAATATACTGTACCTAGTTTCCTATTCGTCAGTGCTTAGTGGCCTTGAAAAATAGGTCAAGGTCACAGAAAAAGTTTACAAAGTTTGATCACTGGCCTAACACAAATTGTAAATTTGGAAGTTCCATCTCAATCTGTAACCAAAATAATGAATTTAATGTTACAGTACTTTTAATACCCCAGGTTGCTAGTTCCAATTAATACCACCAGTGGTGCCACCACGACTCCACACATCATGGACTTTTGTCTCCACAATATTCCAGTAACGGTATATTGATACATGTACACATGTTCAAAAGTAATGACCATAACAAAAAACAAAAACAAAAAAAAATTAAATTAAAATCATTTCCAAAAATGTAGTTGTCCATGACCCTGAGAAAGTATGTCAAGGTCATCCATACCATGCAATATAAAACTTCTGCACATGATACACATCTTTGGTACATTTGGTATCATAGGTCTTGTTTTGTCTGAACATATTGATTTTTTAATATGTTTTCAAGACATTTTGGTCCATATCTTTCATAACACTGCCAGTGGAGCCACCACACTGCAATGTGTTCTTGTCTTTTAGCCTGACTGACATTCCTGCCAAGTTTTGTGACGATTCATTAAAAACTCTTAGAATAATAGCATTCTCAAAATTTTGACATCTTGGCCCCTACATTAGGTGATACTATAGGTGGCACCACTAATATTGAACTTGACCTAGATTTCCATACACTTCATAAGTCCTGACAGTTGTATGGGGCCAACTTGAAAACTCTGAACTGTATTACACCCACAAGCAAAAAGTTTACAGAAGGACAGACAGACAGATAGACATGTGTCATCACATATAAGCTCTGTAACCTACGGTCAGCAGAGCTGAAAATGTTTACTTGTTCTCTCTCAAAATTTACTTGCCCGTACAACAGGGATTGCCTTTGTGTCAAGCTTTGAGCCTTCATGAAGTAATTTGTCACCTGTTGTTGATACAAAGGAAACTGGCATAAGTGTGTCGCTGAAATCTCACATTAGAGCAGTGTTGTCAGCTTAAGACTGGCAGGGAATAATTTTTTTTTTTTTCTTAAATAAAATTACCCACGTATAACTGATTGGGATAGAGTAACTACTTGATGACACAACTTTAATCTTGGAATAGGTTACTGGCATCTGCATTCACTTCTCCATGTCAAGATGTGACAAATACAAATGCTGAGCTTAGTTGGTCATTTTACAGCAGAAAACTTCACCTTTGCTCCAAACCATCACATTCTGAATCCTGTTTTGTTGACAGTTTATCCCCCACTCACTTTTTTCTTGCACTGGTCCATGTCTTCACCTTAGATGCCCCCATGTCCTTTTTTGGAACCACTCTTTTTTTCAGATTTACACCCACTCTGTTCAGAAATCAACTTTGTTGTTTCCTGTGTCCTGGATACTGCGTCCTCCAC